>QLTV01000974.1:5110989-5131606 GCA_003457575.1 Thermophis baileyi | reverse complement strand
TAGAGCAGCGGTTCTCAACCTGTGGGTCGCGACCCCTTTGGGGGTCAAACAACCCTTTCACAGGGGTCACCTAAGCGCGCGCTAGCCCGCCACGCCCCCTTTGTCACCTCATCGCATGCAGGGAGGGGGAGGGGCGGGGGTCACAACGGCGGGGCGGGGGTCGCGGCATTAGGAAGGTTGAGAACCACTGGGCTAGAGTAACCCAACCTTGATTCTCCTGTCGACCTCCATGAGAAAGGGCGTATCGGGTAAGACCAACACCCCTTCTGTTCTGTTCTGTTCTGTTCCGTCCCGTTCCACTCCACTCCACTCCACTCCACTCCACTCCACTCCACTCCACCATTCCCATTCCAATTCCCATTCGTATTTGTAAATGTAGTGTCTTATATTATGCCACTTTTTATTGGACTAGAAATAAAATTAGCATATATGAACTATCATCAAAGAAGATGATACTGAAATCAATTATTGTTTTTTTATTATTTCTGTGGCCTAGAATTATTAGTGAAATACTATCTATTGATTTTCATTCAATGGATGGGTTGTATACATTTTTCTGTATTGATCTGTGTGAGAATAGCATTTTGAAGCTACTTTTGCTGTGTGATACTTTTGAACAAAGCGAGCGAGCCAAGATAATTTTAGAAAGTAGATCTTGATATATGAATTCAAATGTTGAACGCTTTTATTTATGAATTTGTAGCTTTAACATAAACTATTGAAGAATCAGTGCAACATTAATTCATGTTTTTAATGCTTGATACAGAGCTGCTGTTTTCTTTAAAGGATGAATGGTTATACACTCTAATTTGCATGAATTCTTTGGACATACTGATGTGATAAATCTTAATGGGATTGATGCTGGTGTCCTTCAGAAGCATGCTCAAGGAAGCACATTCAGTTCCTCATTCTTAGGTGGCATTAATAACCAAGAATTTTGATTATACTGTAGCACAAACTGAGTCTGTGGAAAAAATAGGCAGTATCATTAACTTGCTTCCTAAGATTATATTTAGAAATGCCTTTGACAGAAGAAACATTTATTATTTGCATAGAAATACCATTATGAAACTGTTTTATATCCAGTCAAAGCACTGAGCCATCAGATTGGCAGTGGCTCCCCAACACCTGAAGCATAGGCCTTGTCTTTCTTATGTATTGCAACAACAGATTGGTGGAAGGATATTAAAGGTAAAGGTTTCCCTGTCAGTTGTGTTCAACTCTAGGGCGCAGTGCTCATCTCCATTTCTTGGCTGAGGGAGCCAATATTATCTGAAGACAATTTCCGTGGTCAATTGGCCAGCATGGCTATATGCCAAAGGTGTATGGAACGCTGTTACCTTCCCACTGAAGTGGTACCTATTAATATACTTGCATTTACATGCTTTCCAACTGCTAGGTGGGCAGGAGCGGGAGCAAGTAACGGGATCTCACCCCATTGAGCAGAGCTCTGGCCTCGAACCTGGACAGCTCTGTCAGCTCTCCAGCTGGCAAACTCAGCATATTTAACGGCTGAGCCATCGTGCCCCAGAAGAATATTACATTTAGCTATATCTCTGTAGCTAAAGTTATATCAACTGATTAAATCATTCTAACGTGATCATATGCTTTTTAACCACTGTTGATATTTAAATTTGCATATGATAAAAGAACTAATTTATGCATGCCTTTTTAAACTTCTTGCTCTTCTCTGGTGATTGAAACACTGCAGAAGAGAAGTATGCCCTGAATTAGTTTCAGTTCCATCATTAACAATTTATCATCCTTAAGTAATCAGCTAATAACAAACCTTGATTCAGAAGCAAGTCCAGTTCAGAAGATCTTCAGATATACAGGCACAGAATCATAATCTTAATACTAATAACCCTATTTTTTTGGTCCAGATATAAATAGATACAACTTTTTCATCCATTAAAAGGCAAATGCATCTACTACCACTGTGCTTTCTTTCTATCTTTGTTTCTGTTTTATTGCACAGAAGATTGCCCATCTTTCAGTGAAGATTTATTGCAAACCAGTCCATCTTGGGTTTGCGCTCCATGCTTGGAAGATTTTGGTTCATCTTTTGGTCCATGTGGCAGATGGGGCAAGTCTATCTTTCAGGGTGTTTTTCAACATGGAAAGGTAAGATAGCAAGGAGAAGGTCATTAGAGGTGGATGAACATATTGATATGCTTTCCCGGCTGCTAAGATCTATGGTTAAACTATTGGCCAGTTTATAATTTTTCAATTGGCAATTGCTTAAAAATTAAATTTAATAGATGCTTTGCACTTAGAGTGAGAACATGTTCACATTTCAAGGACATTTTCATGTCCTTTGAAACCTTTAAAGTGTAAATTCACCAGGAAATTTCATCTGAAGTAAAATTAACCATCAATGTCAGCTTCTATCATGTGGTACATTTTCTCAGGATCTAGATGTCTTTCTTGACCCCAGAGATTTCCTGAGTATAGGTAGTCTTCAATTACAATGATTATTGAGATCAGAATTTCTATCACTAAGAGGTAGTCATACAGCATGACATCATGTGACTGTGCGGCTTAGCAATGACATTTCTGGTTGCCGTTGTTAAAGTGTGCATTTCATGCTGTTGTTAAGTGAGACATTAAGGGGTCACCATTTGCAACCTCCTGTTAGCTTCCACATTGATTGGGCTTGTTGGAATCCAGCAATGATCTAAGTGCCAAAGCCCACTTAATGATCTAAGTGCCAAAGCCCACTGTAACAACATTGCCAAAAAGGCATTAAGAGTAGTCAACTTAATCCTGAGTAGCTTCTTCTCTGGCAACATTACACTGCTAACTAGAGCATACAAAACATTCGTTAGACCAATTCTCGAATACAGCTGTCCTGTCTGGAACCCGCACTGCATATCGGACATTAATACAATTGAGAGAGTCCAAAAATATTTCACGAGAAGAGTCCTCCACTCCTCCACTCGCAACAGAATACCTTATTCCACCAGACTTGAAATTTTGGGCTTAGACAACTTAGAACTACGTCGCCTTAGAACCGATCTAAATGTAGTTCATAAAATTATCTGCCACAATGTCCTACCTGTCAATGACTACTTCAGCTTCAACCACAACAATACACGAGCACACAATAGGTACAAACTTAATGTAAACCGCTCCAAACTCGACTGCAGAAAATACGACTTCAGCAACAGAGTGATCAATGCCTGGAATTCACTACCTGACTCTGTGGTTTCTTCCCCAAACCCAAAAAGCTTTAACCTTAGACTGTCTACTGTCGACCTCACCCCATTCCTAAGAGGTCTGTAAGGGGCGTGCATAAGCGCACCAGCGTGCCTACCGTCCCTGTCCTACTGTCCTATTGTCCTCATCTATCTGTATTCATTTTGATTATGTTTATGTTTATACCTATACCTGCTATCTTGTACATGTTTGACAAACAAACAAATAAATAAATAAATAAATAAAAAATGAATATTGCAAGTGGCAATCACGGAACCCTGCAATGTAATTGGGAGCTGGTTGCTAAATGCTCCAAGTTTTTCCAAAAAATAAAAAATATACAGATTTTTATTTAAAAGAGAAGAGAAGTAGAGAAAAATAATATAAAAGTGAAATAAAAATAAAAAATAATAAAGAAGTAGCTTCTAATCTTAACAGCAGTCGCAAGTACATTTTTATTTTATCCTCTGTCTAAGGTTACATCAAATTTTCCTTCTTTCCACAATTTACGCTTTCTAGTCATTAAATCCATAAATAATCAGTTCCTTTCTCCCCCCTTTTCAGCAAAAAAGGGGTTTCCAGTTACAAATAAATACAGTAATTGTTCTTTTTCTAAGCAAAGAAATTAATTTTGTTTTAAACAAGTTATAATCTCTGCTAGTTCTGTCAACTTCACCAGCCATTTCTCCACTATGGGTATTTCAGAATCTTTCCATTTTTCTGCATAGTTATCTAGCAGCAGTGATTATATATGAAAATAATCTTCCATGACTTTTTTCCTAGTTGATGTTCATTAAACATAACAACAACAAAAAAATTCTGGTTTCAATTGAACCTTAGTCTTCAAAATTCTTTGTATTACTATATGTATTTGAGCAGAAAATTTTCTGGCTTCTTTACAAATCTACCAAACATGATAAAATAATCCTTCATGTTATCCACATTTCCAACATAAACTTGAGTATTTTTATATATGCTAGATAAAATTTTGGAGTCATGCACCAATGGCACAATCATTTTATAAAAATTATTTTAGGTTAGAACATAATGTGAATTTCAGTTCTTTCAACCACATGTTTTTTCACTGTTCCAACAATAGGTTATGTTCAAAATTCTTAGTCAATTTTTGGATGTAATTCTTCATCTGATATTAAATATTAAATGTATTGTTTTTCCTAACCCCACTAGCAGTGTCTATTAATTTTAAGCAATGCTATAATGCATTTTCCACAGCTAAAACAGTCTTAGAGGAAGCATTCCTGCTTGTGTGATCAAATAGAAGAATACTTACAAGAAGACATCTTTTGTTCCATTTATACTCACATTTTAAAAATTCATTAATCACCTAGAGCATTAATCTATGCATTAGGGGCAGCATTTTTTCTTTCAAAAGATTTTCAAAGACAAGGCCTCAAACGGTGATGAACAGGACCAGAACCACCGTACCTCTTTCTTTCTAAAAAATGTTTAAAACCCACACCCTTTTTCTCTGTTAAAGATCCAGACAGTATACGGAGTGGTGTTTTTTTAGATCATCACCCTGTCTGATTCATACTTCAGCCCATCCACATGTATGCTGTCCATATATAGTGGTATACACACACGGGCATACACAGCGATGTGTATTGTTCAATTGCCAATCCGTTGTTTCATTTTTTTGACAACATTGTGTAACTTTGTACAAATGTGTGCTTATGCATCCAAATGAACACGCCAATATGTACATACACCCACACTTTCAAAATAGTCTTTCCATTTTGCTCAGAAGGAGATTGACTCTGCTCAGGTAGAAAGGCTTAGATGCAGCCTGCTAGAGTGACTGTTCTATAATACAGGTAGTCCTCGACTTACAACAGTTCGTTTAGTGACCATTCAACGTTACAACGGCACTGAAAAATGTGACTTATGACTGGTTTTCACAGTTATGACCTTTGTAGCATCCTTATGATCATGTGATCAAAATTCAGATGCTTGGCAACTGGTTCATATTTAGAATGGTTGCAGTGTCCCAAGGTCATGTAATCAACTGTTGAGACCTTCTGACAAGCAAAGTCAATGGGGAAGCAGATTCACTTAACAACCGGTTTACTAACTTGAGAGCTGCAATGATTCACTTAACAACAGTGGCAAGAAAAGTCATAAAATGGGGCAAAACTGACTTAACGAATGTCTCACTTAGCAACATAAATTTTGGGCTCAATTGTGGTCGTAATTTGAGGACAACCTGTATTTACTACCGTAGCTATGTGAATTTGTATGATTTGTTTAGGAATAGCCTGCATTTTTAATGGAGAAAATTAGATGCTATGCGATAGCTTGAATTGGATAGCCTTTTAAATCAGTCAAATAAATAAATAAATAAATAGTTTTAAATAGACGGTGGTGAGTTACTTTATTTACTTTTAATTCATATACTGTACATTCACAAATTATATACATTTCCATATGACAACTCTTCTGTTATATTTTCTTAATACCCCAAAGAAGAGATAGCTTAGCTTTGAATTATGATTGATTTTGTTGTTGGGTGGGGAAGGTAATGCTGATCAATTTCAGCATGTCTATGTATGTACATGATATAGCCCAATCACTTTGTTTCATAGTTTCATTTAGCAAAAGGGATATTAATTACTGAATGTAAGGCAAAACATACAGAGAGGAGATATGTGCATATACATCTTTATGTGTAACTGTGCCTTTTTAATAGTGAAATTACACACACATTTGCCTTGTAGTATCCCATGGTATTCAGCCAAAGTAGCACGTATCTCTACAATATTTACATACTGCTTTAAAAAGTGCTTTGTGATTTTACTTTGATTCTTGTTCTGTTTTGTCTTGCAGACCTTTCTGCAAACTACTAATGGGATGAATACAATATATCACTTTTATAATAGCAAGCTATTAAAGGCAAACATAAAGCAGTCTGAAGGCCATAAGTGCTGCCAACAGCTCCTGCTTTAATGAATTCCCTTTTAGATGTCCATTAAATGCTCATGGCAAATGTACTCATAATGGAAATGGCAAATCTAAATGGGTAGATATGAATAATCCATGGAGTTTAAATTCTGTTTATGATCATCTTCACATTTAGTTTTCAAGACAGTGCAGTTTAGTTTTCATTACAGTTTGGAATAAAGAGGACAGGGAGTAATTGATTGCTTCAAGCAGATTAAAATCAATGGTCTTATTTCCAAAGGACAAATTCAGTGCAATAATTCCAACTTTAAATATTGATTTAGGGAATTCAAAACAATGTTTTCTGTAGTGTGGATTTTATGTAAAGATAAATATTAACTTTATGTATTATATGTATGTATATAGAAAGATAGAGACAGTGGTTAGCTGTGCATGCAGGAGTTAATAGTGATCTATATTAAGTCATTTTGATATTATTGCAGTCATAATGAATCAGTGATATTCCCGTCATCATTGTAATACTGTTTGTAACCCATTAGCACAGAGAAATTACAACCCATCATACCTCATTACTGTGATTGAGGGTTTATTACCATATTCTCAAATTGCTTGCTCGTGATAAAACTAAATAGGCACCAGACAACTGTAGGTAGACCATAGACTCTGTGTTATTGTATCAGGGTAATGAAGTATTGTTATAGCATAATAGGATAAAATATATGCAGAAAATAAACTTGCCAGTAGAAGGGAAACAGAGAATATTTTTTTATTTTTGTTACCCTGATAAAGGTTGAATATTTGCTTTCAGTACATAAGTAAAATTTTCATTTTTAAGTATGTGCTGCATATTCAAATATTAAATAAAGCTTTTAAAGACCTTAGATTGTGACATGTACATCACATAAAATTGACATTTTTAACGCAGATATTTAAACAACACAGTAGTTAACCCATTATGGTTGCATACTTGTATCAAATATTTATGGTAAACAGTACAGTTCCGAGTTATTTGCATTTTTGTGAGTCAGAAAACCTTGTACATCCCAAGTAAGAAAATGAATGAACCTTTTTTTGGCTACTGTATGTTTTGAGTAGATTACAGGCCGGAGATTTTGTGAGTTTAGTTCCAGACCACTGCAATAAAGCAAATATCACAATAAAGTGAGTCACATTAATTGTTTTCATTGCGTTTGCAAGACAGAGCTTGCATTTTTTTTATTTATTTATCTAATTGACTTTATATAGCCACCCATCTCACCAAAAGTGACTCTGGACAATGTACAATGATTAATTAAAACAAATATATAAAAGCAGTCATTATTAAAATATAAAATTACATACCAGCTGCAGCCTCTTTTGCACTTTACCAGAAAAACATATTGGGCTTTTTGAATGTTTAGCAGTTTTTAGATGATGAGAAAATATAATATCAAGCTAGTCATGTTGTACTGAGTTATTTGTACATATTTGTTGGGTTTTTTTTTTTTTATGAAGGGGTAAATACCACACAACCATTTTTCTCATTCTTGCTGGGTCCTTTGCGTGCCTGAGCTGGGTTCTTTAAGATGCTGCTAGAGCAGATTATGAGTATGATGCCATAAATGAATTTTCATCAGCTAAGCGAATAAAAGAGTTTGGCTCAGGAATACAGGAATAATTCAGAACACTTAATAGTTTTTACATTATTGACGGCATTAATCTACTTGAGTCTGAATAGCCCCTGGAAACCTCAATCAGGATTGTGCTTTGCACAGTGAATATGAGACACAGTTACTATGCAGTAACATACAAAAAATGTTCCTTGCACATTCAAAATTATTTTGCTTATGGACGATGATGGCAGGCTATAGTCTTAAATTGGTCTGCAGGTTCAGCTCTATATGAACATACATTTCTCTTTCATTTACTCTGTGATAATGAATGGTATTGTACAGAGACCAAAGTTACTCTAAGAGCCAAAGGCCAAGTCAGGAAAATGTTACGATATTCTTCCTCCACCTCCATAGAAAAAAAATGTTCCTTCAACAACCAGAAAAAATAAATAATTGTTGCTCTACGTGCTACTGTTATAGCTCACAATAATAAGTGATTCTTTTTGATACTCAAACAGAAAATAGGCATTTGCTCTCTGGAAGTGTTTCTTGAGAAAGACTCAAAACGTCTGGGCTGGCATCTAATATGTCTCTAGAGGCCTAATGTATATGTTTATTATTTATTCAACTTGTATACCACTGCAATCTAATAAGACTCAATGGCTTACATAGTACAGGTATTCGTCATACCAACCACAATTGCGACTGGCAGCTGTGTCGATGTAATCATAAAGTAAAATGTCATGTGATTATACCTGACTTACAATCTCAGTTCTGGCTGTGGTTGCTAAGTGAATCACTGTGGGTTGTTAAACGCACTTCCTGCTGACTTCCTCATTGACTTCCGTTTTCGGAAGCGGGCTGTGAAGGTTGCAAATTATTATTATGTGTCAGTAATCTATGGTTAGATTCATGGTCTGGTGGAAATTTAATAATTCAAATCCTAGCCAAGGACCTAAGAATTATTGAGGTAGTGTCCGTGTGGGGTTTTTATTGGCTTTTTCTTCTGTATCTACAAGTATTTATCATATATTGGCTTGTTTTTCCAATTAACAAATTGGTTTTCAAATGTTTATTTTCTATACTCAGCTTTCACCTTTATTGTTTTCAGAAGCTTTCCTTGATTGACTTCCTTCAGTAATGGTTTTTTGCTTTTCTTAATACAGTCATTCAAGTGATGTTTTTCTTCCCCCACAGTTTGTTTCACCTGTAGGAGTTCTCTGTCCCCTTTGGTTCTTGACAAATACAGTTAATATCACTTTTGGTATACAGCATGGTAGATTGTCATTAGTTTTCTTGTTTTCTGATCCAAGTTATCAAGTTCCATCTGGATCTAGCCAACTTATTCCTGCTGTATATCGTATAATGGGAACTGGCCAGGTATTGATTGCTTTGGTGATGCTTTCACCTTTTAGCTTTGATTTCAAATTTTTTCAAACTTGTTTAATATGTTTAGCAGAAGTATTTTCTTTGAGTTGATTCTGTAATAAATTGGAAGGTTCCCAATGTCACAAATATTAGTAGCCTTCTGGTGCTGCTTCTTTTATCAAATTTTTGTTACCAAACTGTATTACATCATCTTCAACAATTTCCTCTACCAGTGAAAGAAAATAGAACAGACAAAAAAGACAAAGCCCCTCACTGTGGAATATATGGAACTGTTAACCAAAAAATGACCTTGTCAGCACAAAGAAAAAAATACTATAAAGAAGAAAAATATTAGAGAAGGGTCATAACAATTGAAGTTTTGTGTTAGAGGCACAATTCTGTTTCTATTAACAATATTTATTTATTTATTCATTCATTCATGCCATGTCATTCCATTCACAATGGTTAAAGGTTTTTGAAATAAATACTTGGACCCATATTTGTATATATCATAAGTTTATTTACTTAGCATTGGTCATCAAAGAAATGATAGGTTATTAATAAGCAGATAGGTATGTTATAGTCTTTCCTAATCATGATTGTTTTTTGGCAAGACTTGTAAATGGTAGCAATTTGTCAATTCTGTCAGATCCCAGGCATAACATGTACCATTTAGAATCTTTAAATTCGAAGTGACACTATTCTGGTGTCACAAGTGTATGTCTCCAAGTATGCATATTGCTGCTGGGTAGCCATGTTCAGGAATAGTACTGATCAGTGTCAACAGTGAAAAATTCAGACTTTCCATCCGCCTTCCTTGCTGTATCCTTTTGTAAGACGAAACTGTTCAAAGAGTGAATGGAAATATATTAGTCTTATAAAAATACTGTATATTTGTCTTAATATGTAGATCTTTCTCTGTGTTTTTTTCCATAGTTTTTAAATGGCTTCCTTGCTGTGGAGAAGTTCATTATAATTATAATGGTTTCTACAGTATAATTAGTTTGGCATATCAAATACAAATCACTTTTACAGACTGTCTACAACAGGATTGAAGTAGCAGTTAAATATTGAAAATAATTAAAGGAATTGTGTTTAGTGTGGCATGATTAGCTAATTCACTTTACAAGCATTTATTAAAATGAATTCACATGTTATTATTCCATAGGTAGTTACACAATAGTGTTTATCTAGGAAAAAATATAATGAACCAAATTCTTTGTATTCAGCCCCTCACAATTAAAATGAAGACTCCCCAAGTAATATCAATCTAGGATAGACTAATTAAGTTTGGTTTGATAACCATTCATTTCTTCTATTGCCTCTGAGCAAATTGTTTATTAGAGAAAGTTATTTTACACAAATCAAATCAAATTGGTGAAGCCATTATATTTGAGAGAAACCTTAGCCATCCATCAATTAATCCATCATTTTCTCCAGACACTTTTGTTTAACAAGAGTGTCACATCAACAGTTTAGGTATCAGATGATTATAACATAAAATTTATTGACAGATTTTCTAATATTTCTGTTGTGAATAAATATGGAATTTTTCCTGCTGTTGAACAAAACACAACTAAGTCTAAAATACAGAAGCAGTAAAATAAAGATCTAATTATTAGAACATTAAACTTGTCAAAACCGGTTCATGATTTTTTATGAAGATGTTCCTAGCAACGCATATTTAAAAGCCATAATGGAGAACATGACACTCCCAGCCCAGATTGATCTGGAGTCCTAAAACTCTAAAAATCTGACCAAGCAGGAAAAATGGGACTTTTTTTAAAAAATTAGAAGTCTAATCTGTTTGCATTGGTGATCACAACATGACCTGTTGAGAATAACAAAATTCCCTGTGTGTTCATAAAATGGCTTCCATAATGGGATTGCAATTATAAAGCATCCAATTCATAGGAAAACAACGAGTGTGATAAAGGTAGGGTATCTTGTAAGATAAGCTTTTGAACTTAGAGCTCATTCTTCTTCATTGTTAATTAAGTTTTCTCTCCTCTGTTTCTCACTCATTCTCCAGCATATAAGACTCATATGTCATTCACTTTTCTTTCAGAAACGTTCTCTAAAACATTTTTATAAAACTCAGACTCGCACATAGTCCTTTTTGCCCCGTGTTTCTTTGACTTTTCCTAGTGAACTCAGCAGTGTTCCAATTGTATAGTTCCTTATTACCTCATCATTCTTTATCTTTAATTCATTACTTCTTCATTCTATCTTATTTGGGGGAGGGGGGTTATTCCTGTCCAGTTTCCCTGTTGTCTTTTCCATTACATTGGGTCATCCCCAGCTCGTCTCATTTTTTTCCTGCTTTCTTTGTCAGTTTCTCCAGGTAACTTTTTATCATGTTTATTAAACAAATGTACTGGTTTATAATTGGGCTTTAATACTACTGAAATGTATGACTCATAATATAAATAAGGCATATAGAAAGATTAAACATTTGCTAACAGTATAAATGCAAGTACATCTGCAATAGTTCTATACCATTCAACTGGAAGTCAATTAGCAAAGGGGATTTATAAATTATATATAGCCATCTTACATATGTGACTATAGACTAACAAAATTTTAAAAAGAACAGTACAACAAAATATTTTTAAAATAACAAAAAGCATTAACGGCAATAAAACCCTTAAAACCATATAATATAATTTGTGGAAAAGTGCAATCAATTCTCCTAACAATAAGATCACCTTACAGATCCTGTACCCATATTACTGGACACCAAGGCCAAAGGTAAAACCTTGTTTTCAGGTCATTCCAGAACTCCAACAAGTTTGGGGCCAACCTGACCTCAAGTGGAATGATGTTCCAAAGGGCAGGTACCCCTGCAGAAAAGGCTCTCCTCCCGAGTTCCATTAGATGACATTCCATTCCCCAGTTTTATAGATTATATTTTCTCTGTAATTTCTTGTAAAGTCAGTTGTGGTGCCAAGCTTTTTTTAATCTTCCTGCGGAATCTTTTTGATTTCAATATTTCCCAAGAAATTAATAATTTGGTGTTCAATTAAAGATCTCTCCATCATTATATGTTAGTTTAAAAAATTGTATAAAATTGTATAACTCATAAATTTAAAAAATCATAAATGTGATAATTAATAGATTCTGTCTCAACACATAACTGAATTCCAAATATAAAATTTCATTGCTTTGTTATTTCAACTGGTGAGCCAATAATATTCCAGTATTCCCTCCTGTTCCCAATATTTTTGATTAATGTAATTGAAAGAATATTCAAATAGTTCTGAATATAGTAGACCCTAAATTAATTTAGCTGCTATAAATAATTAATATTATTCATCTGTGGGGTTTCTAGTATAAGATAAAAGTGAATCTTTAACTGTCGTTTCCAGCAATATAAGATTAACATCTCTCTCCCCCCCCCCTATTTTTTTGGCTAGGGCGATAGCAATTGTATATCCAGAAATGAATCCTTATATTACTAAAACTCTTGCCTTTATAATGTTCCATTGGGCAAAACAATGTTCAATTTGTTTTCTTAAAAACTCAAGACACCTGAATTTGGTGTGAAACTGATTAAAAACTTAATCCCTTGGATTTGGGAGAGACTAACTTTGCAAAGTACTTTTTGCAAAACATTTATTAAGGGAGATCTAAATAACTAAACTTTTGATATATGTCAGCATTCCCCAACCTTTCCAGATTGGTGAACCGGTGCGGGAGGGGGAAGAGGGGATAGTTTTGTGTGAGAGTGCGTGGCCATGCGTGCAGCTTCATTCCACGTAAGTGGAGCTGCGACCACGTGTGACCGCCGCTCTCACGAGTGAGGCTTCGAGCGCTGTCGCAAGCACGAGTAGGGCTGCGAGCACCACCGTGAGAGCAAGTGGGGCTGTGAATGCCGGTGCTTGCCGTTCATGTGAGTCAGGCTATGCGTGCGTGTGCGCTGGCCTGGTTGCGAATAGGTCACGGCCCGGTAGTGGGTCACGGCCCACAGGCTGGGGACCCTTGATATATGTGATGTATCAGAAAGCAACAAATCAAACAATAAAAACATTAGACTTGAAAAAAGAACAGCAACCTTAAAGTATGTTGCATCTTCTTTTTCATCTAGACTTGTTTCTTTAACAGTTGTAACTTTCAAGGACTTTAGAATGCGCTCCCTATTGTTTAGTTTATGAATAGGCTAGTTTTTGCACATTAAAAAAAGGAAATGCCTTTGGCTCACAAGAAAACATGGTTTCCTGAACTTCAGAAGAAGGCATGGATGCTAACTTAAAATGCTAATATTACCTTTATTAAAAGACTAATAATGAAGCCTAAAATTTCAGGAAACAATAGAGCAACAATCTTTGAAACAAGGTATCTTGATTGGGCTAACTTATAGAATGCCAGGACCCATTGCCCCTGCCCCTGTGGGAGTGAAATTTGGGGAAATAGTGGCCACTTCAGCACCACCGGTTATTGCTTCAGTGCTGCCATGGTCACCTGATCATTTCCTGCACTCCCTGATAGCTCCCCATAAGTCTAAGGGAAGCAGAAAGTATAAACTTGTGATTGTCAATGCTCCCTGCCAGCTTCTTACAAGCAAAGTTTTCAAAGCTGCATAGATCAGGAAGAGGGCATGTGACAGGCACTGCATGGATCAAAGACTTGGGGGTGCACAAGAAGTGCCTTGTGAATTGCAACTTTTTTTTGTTTCCTTACTACTTTTTAATGAAAAGATTTCCGAATTGTTTCATAACTGAGTCCATAAAAGCAATACAAAGGCATTATAATAGATTTCTATAGTGTTTGCTTTCTGATATCAGAATTTTTGTAACTTATCTTCTACAGGCATACTTTGTTATGTTAATTGGGACTTACACCAGAGAAAATAGTTATAGGACTGTAGTATAGGATTTCTAGGCAGTTAGGTAATAATGACATTGCTCTTTGCTACTCCAATTTCACAACCTATAAGATTTTACTATGGCTGCCAACTTTTTAACAACAGCTTAAAACTCAGATGTCAAATCTATCAAGGCTTCTCTCAGTTCCTCATTTTTCCAGTCTTAAATTCAGTATATTTTTTGTGAGACTATTAAAAATATTGTAAGAATATTAAAAAATTGCATAAAAGTGCTCGCATAATTTTATTTTCATTTTCTGCCAAAATATGCCTAATCTGTATATAATTTTGCCTCATATATTTCATTTTTCTTTTTAAATACACATTTTGTGTATGTATTTTGTCATATATGCCTTGTGAATATTATATAATGAATTTTAATTCCCAGCTTAGCTTGAAAGCTTGAAATTACTGAACATTCTTACCCATTTCTGTTGGCATCTGTAACAGGGTAAAAGCTAATGAAATTGGTGATGGCTGTAACAATAGCCTAAGAGCCTTTGTGGAAATAGCACAAAGAGCTATGTGCGTTACCATTTTCAAGCAATCTGCTGTATTTTAAATTTAACACATGTCTAGCTAATCTTTTTAAGACAACACTGGATTTTATCAAGCAGGCATTTCCACTTGCATAACTAACCACAGTGTACTAGAGGCTTGCTTATGTGGATTTTTGTGTAATGATCAAAAATTGCCTGTTTTGTGACTAATGTTCTCAGCCTTTCTCCACCCCCAATTTCCATCCTGCTGCAATAAACTCTTGGGAATATACACAAGAATCCTAGCTGCCCAGGCAGGTAATGGCAATTGTAAGTGTTGACAGTAAAACTTTTGTTTTACAGGGTGTGGGGCTGGGTAGGTGGGAAGGAATTTGACTAACCAGTCAAGAGTATTGGCTGCAAGTCTCCAGTTACTAATGAATAATATACCCATTACCATGTTACACTGCTTCTGCATGTGTATTAAATAGCTTCTTAATAGCCACTAATGGCCAGCTGCTTGATGTGAACTGAAGCTAATACTCCATCAAAGATGTCTAGACTGAATGGTGTTAAGGCTGATGCTGTATTTAAGGTTACGCTAATTTTTATTCATTTAGACAATATTTTAGAACAAAGAAGTCTTGATTTCCTGTTTACAGATTTTTAAGGGATGGTCATAAATCCTCAGTACCTTTATTGCTGTGGTTGATGCTGCCCTGGAATTATTCCTGGAAGGAAGATAGAGGACCAGTATGCTCAAAAGATTGTTTATACATCATAAAATGCTATTTTAAAAA
Organism: Thermophis baileyi; assembly: GCA_003457575.1. Lineage (NCBI taxonomy): Eukaryota > Metazoa > Chordata > Lepidosauria > Squamata > Dipsadidae > Thermophis > Thermophis baileyi. The sequence goes on along the minus strand of QLTV01000974.1, from coordinate 5,116,386 downwards.
ATTCAAATGTGTCTGATCAAGAATTTTCTGTCTATAAATTCAAGTTATCTGAGTTGTTCTGAGTTCTCTCTAAGATAATGGATGATACAGTACCTCCAAATTTATCAATTAAATTCTGTATCTTGGTTTTGTAAAGTAATTTTACAGATGGTATTCTGTTTAATTCCCTTTAGGAAAACTGCTTTAAACTCCCCTTTATGCCTCTTTCTACAAATCTGGTCTGTATACTTGGGTATATACTGTACATAGAACAAAATGCAGTGGCAATTTTAACCACCAAATGTCTTAGTAGTTTTAATAGATGCTCTTTTATTTTGAGTTGATATGTTATTTGTGGGTACCAGCTTATGATTCCCCCTGCCAGATTTCTTTTATTGAAAAACTGGGAACAAATATTCTAATTAGAATAAATATATTCTGTCTCTATACATATATATAAAGTGCTAATATATATTCTTGTTTTAGGGTTTTGTTTTCTGTTCTGTTTCATTACAAGGTAGTCCTTGGGTTACGATCATTTGTTCAGGGACTGATCAAAGTTACAGTAGTGCTGAATACGTGGTGTTTACAACTGGTCCTTGAAATATTGGCTGTTGCAGCATCCCTGCAATTTCCAATGTTCCCAGCTGGTTTCCCATAAGAAAAGTTAACGGGGAAGCCATCAGGAAATCTGAAGTCCCGACCATGTGGGATCCTTGTTTAACCACCCACATGGTTCTTGTGTTATGACAACAACCAGGACTGGCGAATTTGCTGCCACTAAGTGACATGGTCACATGACATTGCATTTTGTGTCCATATAACTTACCCACTTTTTAAGAATACGATACCAAACAGACTATTTTAAAATAACAAGAAGGTTGCAAGAAGTGTGAAAGGTTAAGCTCTTACTTGTTGCAAATTATGTTTCCCATGTATACACTATTGCTTTTTTTTTAAAATGGTCATTGTTACCCATATTGTGTATTGTTTACATGTTTGAGTTCTTGTTTGGATTTTACTTGGTGATTTGATATTAATTTTTAATGTGAAAGCACTTAGCATTAGGAGTTTGACATTTTGTCTGACCTTAATCGCCAGGAGGATCATGAGAGGTTTATTCAGTGGGAAGAGAACTGTTACAGTACTGACAAAAATGATGGGAAATAAGTAAACATCCTTTTAAATCTCCTGCAGAAATCAATATGGTTTAAAGATGATGGACGCTGGTTTTTGTTGTTGTTGTTCTTTTTATTTATTTATTTATTTATTGCTGCTTAAGGACTTCAACCTTTTACGGGAAATGTCTTTTGGAAGTGTCAGCATTTTTTTTCCTCCCTGAGCACTATGAATCATTGCTCCAAATAGAACACTCTGCATAGAACACTTCATCATTTATTACAGTGATGATGTTGTATGAGACCTACTGTGGTAATGCAGTTGATGCAATTTAGTGCTTTAAAAAAAATGATGTAGGCTTTCATAAACTCTAATTGTTTTGTCAGCAGGCACTTTCTTTGTAAAATATAAATGGAGAAATTTGTGGTTTTCATTCTTTTAGTGAAATGCTTCTCCTTTCTCTCGCTTCCTCCCATCTCATCTCATCAAGTTTTCCTAAGGTCAGTCAGAGCTTTACTAAAATGACAGTTGTCAACATCATTTAATAATGAAAGGTAATAGTTCTGGAGTAATTGAATCAGCAGTCTTTTTTGAAAGGTACAGGTTTTGAATTGCCAAAGAACAACATATAAATATACATTCCTATTTTCATGAATGATTTAGTAGATATTAATGTTGATGCGGAATGTAGTAATGTATTCACAAAGAACTACGTACAGATCTATGTATTTCTGCATTGATTTACATCACCCATCGTATGTGCTGCTGATTTCTTGTACTAGCCGATACTGAATGCACTTTTGGAATTGCCAAGAGTATGATTATTTCAGATTAAATATGGCTGATATTAAATTGTTTTAAGAATTTTTAAGACTTTAGTAAATTTGTATCTGTATACAGTTCACTTTAAATAAAATGATTTGAATTAGAGTAGAAGCAACTCTAGTTTTATGCTAACGCCTAGTTGTTCCACAAATATAAATAAATTATTATTTAAATGCCATAATATAAAATCCATTTTGCTTCAAGATACTTGGGAGTGCTGCTGGTCTTTAGCTCTTACTGCTGGCTAAAAAGTTTTGTACATGCTGAATGGGAAATCCTTTTTCAGTCAATAGTCAAATGGCATGCATAGCATCACAACAATTTTAGTCATTCCTTCTAATTTTTATAAAGCAATCTATTCTTTCCACGAGTATGTATAATGTGTGCATTGGTATATTTGGGCTCATGTGACATAAAAATGAAATTAGGAATTTCATCCTAGTGTAGTTTTCCTCACTGGTTCTAATAATTGTAACCAAAAACAAATCGCTAGTTTATTTATTTCTCAGATTTATAAGGCCAGCAAACGCCATAACAAATCTCACTAGTTTAATGTTCAGTAAGTATAATGTTAAGAAACTGATTCAAAACAATAGAGAAGTAAAAGAATGATAAATCTCACAAATAGCAATGAAACATATAACCTAAACATAAAATGTTCTCATAAGAGGCCCACCATACACCCTCGCTGAAGGCCTGAGGGAAAAACTGGGGTTTTAGGGCTTTTTTGAATGAAGTCAAAGTAACGGCTATGCAAATATCTGGGGAACGGAACAGGGCAGATATTACAACAGGGAAAGGTCACTTCCTAGTTCCATCAGGTAACACTATTTAATCAATGGGACCTGAAATATGCTATTTCTGTCCAATTGTACAGGATGGGCAAGAACTTCAGGAGCAACATGGTTTCTTAGATATGCAGGGCCAGTGCTACAAGGAATTACATAGGTAATAATCAGCATCTTGAATTACCCGCGGAAGACAACTGATAACCATTGCAGCTCCCAATGTAGAGATGTTATATTAGTATATTCTGGCATACCCATAGCTGTTATGCCACCATATTCTGAACCAGCTGCAGGTACCAAATGATTTTCAAGAGCAGCTACACACAGAACACATTACAATAGCACATTTGGAAGGTGACCAGGGTGTGAGTGACTGTCTGAAGAGCCTCCCAGTTCAGGAATGCTTGCAACTGGCACAGAAGATCGATCTGTTCAAGGACTTTCCCGGCAACAGTGTTATCTACTCCTCAAACAAAATCTGTGAGTTCACGAAACCCCCCAAATTGTGTTCAGTCAGAGAGGTGCAGTCCTATTCGTGACTAAAAACAGAACAAACTTCAGTCATGTTAGGATTGAGCCTCAGTTTAGTCTCCCATCGAGGTCTCTACAGCTTTCAGCTACTGGATAAGTTTTTGGCAGCATCTGTTTGGTTTGGAATCAAGATGTAAAGCAACATATTGATACCTGATTCCAAACAAACATATGACTAAATGGTCACATGGAGATATTAAAATGGAGGAGTGAGAGCATCAAACTTTGAGGCACCCTACACAGAGGTCTTGGGCTCAATCTCACCTCCCCCCACCAATACCAACTGCAACCCACCAGAGAGAAAGGGGAGAACTACAATAATACTGTGCCCCCTAATCCTTGTAGGCAGTTGAGAAAGATATGGTGATTGGTGATATTGAACACCACTCAGAGATCAAGGAGAAATAGGCTGTTGCACCTCTTCCATCTCTGCTATGTCAGAGGTCATCAAATCAAATCTTTGTTATGGTCATAGGCTAGTGTAAGTAGGTGGGGTACACTCAATTAAAATTTAAAAAGCATGTAAGATACATCAGAGTCTGAAACATATGAAAAGTTAGATATAAAAATATATGTATTAAAACCAAGTATATATAGAAACAAAAACATAAAAGAATCAAGAAGTGTTAGGAGCATTAGGTAGGAGAGCATAAAAGGGTATTACATGGACAATGATATCTAATTACAGAGCACTCTAATATGGCTAAGTAGATGCTCATTAAGCCTAGTTTATGACACAGGTAAATCATTCAACAAATTTTGAGCACTCAATAGAGGTAATCAACAAGCATGATCAATGCCTGCTCAGTATGATTCCCTGGTCTGAAACCTGATTTTAAAAAGTGTTTATAATCTTTCAACTAAAAGCACCTGGGAGTAGGGTGATACAATGATGCTAAATTATCCACATTTGTTCATTAAACTTTGGACAGTTTGGGAAATCTATGCCAGTCAGGATTACCTGTTCAACAGCATTTTCTATCGCTGAGAAAGGAAACAGCAGACTGTATCCAATGATTTTTCAGGTGTGAAATTTTGTTTTGCAGTTTTTTTCAGAGGCCATTAGGAAGTCAATCCAACAAATCCTATGTAATGTTTATAACAGATCCAGTCAGTTGAGGAAGCAAAGAAGGATTTGTTTATTTGTATATCTCTTGCCATAAACATTCTCAAACCAAAGTACAAATTTCTAATTTCTGGTGTTTTACATTTTCTCCACCTATAGTTTCCTGTGAGAGAGGAAAAATTATATTCTGACATATTGCTAATGATGATGTTCTAGCTAAGGATCTAAAATCCTTTATTGCGCTCAATGATCTGCATAATATTTGGAATGTCTTGTTCTTAATATAAGGTTCCTTTGCTCTGTAAATTGACTAGAGCCTTTTCATTTTGGAGGTTTGATAGAAACACTAGTTATCTCCTTTGTGAATTCAATTTAGATAGCAACAATCAGAGCTGTCAGTCCTGTAAATAACTTACTTCTCTTATTTATATGATAGCTCAGTATGCTACTTGATTGTGCTCTTTGTAATTGGGATTTTCACTGTGGTGACTACTATACCTTGTCACTTCCCCAAATAAATCTGGGGGAAATTAGTATTGCTTAATCACACTTTTCTTTAAATGCATAGATACAGGTAGTCCTTGACTTACAACAGTTCATTTAGTGACTGTTCTGAATCAAGCGTAGATTGGTTATGCTATCATCAGGCAGCTTAACAAGACGCAATGGTACATTCAATCAGATTATATTTTATTCTTCAGGCATCCTCTGACAACACTCACGGTTATGTAGAAGTTCTTCTGAATCTACAGTCATAATCTGGAACCATCACGAATATTGTAAAAAAGGATTAACGCTCCCATCTCCTTGTTCAGGCATCATTTCCCGGTAGCTAGCTTGAAAGTGACTTCCTTTAATCCCGCCCCCCACCCATACTTCAATGACCAATAAGAGCAGGCATCCTCTGACAACACTCACGGTTATGTAGAAGTTCTTCTGAATCTACAGTCATAATCTGGAACCATCACGAATATTGTAAAAAAGGATTAACGCTCCCATCTCCTTGTTGCTAAATCTTTTCCCGGTAGCTAGTTTGAAAGTGACTTCCTTTACTCCCGCCCCCCAGGCATACTTCAATGACCAATAAGA
>QLTV01000974.1:5057021-5105063 GCA_003457575.1 Thermophis baileyi | reverse complement strand
ACTGGGCCTCAGGACAGTATTCCAACATGATACCGACCCCAAACACACCTCCAAAATGACCACTGCCTTGCTAACGAAGCTGAGGGTAAAGGTGATGGACTGGCCAAGCATGTCTCCAGACCTAAACCCTATTGAGCATCTGTGGGGCACCCTGAAACAGAAGGTGGAGGCGCGCAAGGTCTCCAACATCCACCAGCTCCATGATGTTGTCATGGCGGAGTGGAAGAGGGCTCCAGTGGCAACCTATGAAGCTCTGGTGAACTCTATGCCCAAGAGGGTTAAGGCAGTGCTGGAAAATAATGGTGGCCACACAAAATATTGACACTTTGGGTCCCATTTGGCCATTATCACTTAGGGGTGTTCTCACTTTTGTTGGCAGCAGTTTAGACATTAATGGCTGTGTGTTGTGTTGTTTTGAGGGGACAGCACATTTACACTGTTATACAAGCTGTATACTCACTACTTTACATTGTAGCCAAGTGTCATTTCTTCAGTGTTGTCACATGAAAAGATATACTTAAATATTTACAAAATGTGAGGGGATGTATTAACTTCTGTCCTGTAACTGTGGTAAGGAAGGTCATAAAATGGGGCAAAACTCACTTAACAACTGTCTCATTTAGCAATAGAAATTTTAGGCTCAATTGTGGTTGTAAGTGGAGGACTACCTGTATAGAGATTGGGATTTTAGGTCACATAATCTAAATCTCTTCCAAAGTGTGTATGATGTCCTCTGTGCTTTCAGTGACATCTACATTACACAATGATGTTACCAGATGATGTTACTTAGTTTGGTAATGAAAAGTCTGCAAGAAAACAACCAAGCTCAGGAAGCACCAAGGATCCAATAGTTCAACCCTGAGCTACAAATATTCTCTTCTATCAATTATAGATTAACCCACAATATGCACACTATAATACGTTACAGACCATGATGAAAAAAGTGCATAGTATTTACGTAACCATCACAGAATTATAGCAACAAGGTGGCTTGTTCCTAAGGATTTTATCATCTAAAATAAGCAATAGGGGAACCATAAAAGGAGAGGGGAAGAGGAAGAGGGGAATGAGAGCATGCTGCTAGGAGGGCTTAATGTGTGACTATTGCTTGGAATGTAATCTTCCACATATAGGAACTGAGTTTTGAGAAAATATTTAGAAGAATAGAGCAAAATGACCCCGTGAATAAGTTCAATGAGAGAGTTTTTTGTGAAGGAAGGAACATGAAAATAAGGACCAGCAAAGGTTGTAATGTGTGGCTACTTGAGAAATTATTAAATCTCACTTTAATAAATGGGGATAAAACTAATGCATATTTTCTTTTCTTTTCTTTTTATGTAAAAACATAAACCCAGAGCAATACAATAAAGCAAGTTGGTCAGGAAGGTTTGATTAATTTTGCTTGGAATTATATCCAAATCTGGAAGCTAAGGCTATTGCTTCCAAAGCAAATCAGGATATGTAACCATGATTTAAAGTTTGTTTTTGAATTCCAGCTGTTTGAAAGCAGTTCAATGTAGTTCCAGTTTGAACAACTGTAGCTTTCTGGAATTACATTTCTTCTCATATGTAACAAGATAGCCTTTCTTGTATAACTTAAGATGGATTTAGTTGTTCAAGCAGAACTACTTTTTATAATTATGATGTGCAGTAGAGTGCTGTTTTGTGCAATACCTATTTATCAGATTTATTTATTTTCCGAGTCCAGAACATTCATTGGATTATCAAGATGGCATCCACTCTTCGCAATCCCTTAGACAGATTTTCTCCATTATCAGCCATATTGTATTGTCTGCCCAGATGGTTTCCTTGATAAAATACAGGAGTGGTTTAGCGTTGCCTTCTCCCACACAGTATAAAACGATCCTTTTGCCTGTGTCACTGAAATGATCATCTGCCTCCAGCATCTTCCTATATCACTGCTGCCCAATATAGGTGTCCGCTTGTTTAGCAGGGCAGCTGAGATGACCTTCATGCCTTGGGTGATCCTGCTGGGACTCATGGCGTATGATCCTGACATTCTTCTCTCATTGAGCCCAGGAACATCCCCCCCTCCAATATTCAATGAAGAGGCAGCACAGAGGACTCAGGGGTGAGATTGCAAATACATACATTTAGTTTATTATGGCAACCTCAAATGAATGACATATCATACTAGTTATGCTTATATATATTGTTCTTCATTAGGGTTCTTAACTTCATTTCCTCAATCTCTAATTTTGGATTTAACTGGACAACACATTTTGGTCCTATTTGGCACTCCACGAATTTAATAAAATGGAAGCCAAAGCATTTGCAGCACTTTTATATATCTTCAGAATTAAAAAGAGCTGACAGTTTTACTGGCAGAGCAAATGTTAATGCCTATAACATTGATATTAGAGGGTCCAATCATTTGTCAGTGTACTGTAATGCATGCAGTACATCTTCATTTTATAGGCATATAGAAATTGGCTTCACGTTTCTAGATAAAATGGTGATCAAGCTGTAATTAACCTTTTGAACTTTGCTTTGTAGCAGAATAACCAATTAGTAAACATTATTATTTGCAATTGAAGTCAATTCATTGTTACCCTGCAAGAGCTTTTATGAAATAGTGAATGATAATTTATTAATTTTCACTAAAACCAGCATAAAATACCAAAACTCATGTAATTTCAAATAAAGTACTGTATATTCTGTGCTGTCCATTGTAATGCTTGCTTACTATGTTTTTTTTAAAAATCAGTTTTGGTACAGTGCATGTGAATGTTTATTTTTTAATGTTCCTCATTAATGCGTAAAGTGTAAGCATATTTGGAAACAAAAGGAAATAAACATGTTCTTATAGTGGTAATTTTAAGATGGAATGATAATTTCACACACTTCAAAGAATAGTATATAATTTGGCAAGAGTTAGTAATAAAAAGGGCATTATATACATACAAAAACAGTCATCGTGCTATTCTTTTTTATACACATATATGCAAAGTGTAGGAAAGAGAACCACACACTATATTTTTCAACATTCATTCATCAGATTGTACCACATACATGCAGGATGATCTGTACCTGGATTGAAAACACATGTTTAATCTGTGGATGAACCCACAGAGTGTTTTTTAATCTTAAATCATTTGCCACACCCACATCTTTTTGAGGGCTATGTTGCCTTTTATTTGACTGTTCTCTAGTCTGCAGCTACTCCTTCTCTTGTCTCTCAAGGACATTCTCACAGAAGATTACATCCACACATCAGGTGACTAAAGCATAAATCATTAGTTGTTATTATTATTATTACTCCCCCATTGCAGTCCAGCTCCAAGTGGGATAGTGCCATTCAATCTGTTGCTAAAGATGTATCATTTCCAAATCCAGAGTGTCCAAATACAGGCACTGGATCTTGCCTATTCTTCTCCATCTGCAGCTTCACACTTACCAGAGACTAAGATAGGTAATTAACAGCATTGCTTGGCTGGCCTGGGATTGTGATATACCATTGGGTATCATGAGACTATTGGTGATACTTAACCCTGAACTGGTGAGTTCAGTCAGAGGCTTCATGTAAATGTTAAGCAGGCTAAGAGCATCAAGCTCTTGGGTATCAAGGTGTCAGCTCCCCCTGTCAACATTCATGTGACTGACAGTGGAGAAAGCTTGTCTGGGCCACAGTGAGTGAAGAATTGGGCTGCATATAAAATACTATATAATATAGTTAATCTTTATAAATCACATAATAATGTTAAAAGTTTATGATCTTGTAAGGCCACATTACTTGCTGTCCAGAGCTACATGTGACTTGTGGGCCGCGAGTTGGACGCACTTACTTTAGTTGAAGTAATCCAGATATGGGCATTGTTTTTGATGCCAATTTGCAAAAAAAATCACAGACCCGACCATAAGCTTTCATTTTGCTAAGTAGCTGTTGGGCTGCTGCTTCTTTGGGTTCTATATAGGGAAAATGAATTATGTTGCAATTTGTTTCAGGAATACTACATTATATGTTGCTAGACACCAGAGAGTTGCTGTAAATCAAATCGTCCTCTGATATCTTGTAATAAGCACTTCTCAGTCATATGATTCAGTAATTAGGGCTGCTGTGGGCTGCCCCTTCAGTTAGTAAGACAGTATTGAAATTATACTTCACAATATAGGTTAGAACAATGACTTGTGATCCCTAGATCGAAATTACCAGCCAAAATAAGAGGCTTTAATTTGTACCCTTTACATATATTTCTTTGAACCTCCTATCACCTATTAGACCTGCTTTCTGAGGTGCTGGTCAGTGAGAATTATACTATGCATCAGATTTAATTTTAAGAATTTGGGAACTAGGTATATTTAGCCTAACAAAGAGAAGACTTAGAGGAGAGCTGATAGCAGTCTTCCAATGCTTGAAGGTCTATCACAGGGAAGAGGAGGTCAATTTATTTTCCATAGCACCTGAGAGCAAGACAAGTAGCAATGGGTAGAAGCTCGTCAGAGGGAGAACCAACCTGGAAATGAGGAGGAATTTCCTGACAGTGAGAACAATTATTCAATGGGACAGCTTGCCTCTCAAAATTGTGGGTACTCCCATCAGTGGAGGCTTTCAAGAAAAGATTGGGCAACCATTTGTCAGGGATGGTATAAGAACTCCTGCCTAGATCAGAGGGTTGGACTAGAAGAGCTCCAAGGTCCCTTCCAGCCCTACGATTCTTCGATTCTATGAATTTGATGTTGGACGTGTCTATTCAGGATTAGCCTCATTGAGTTCAGTAGAATTTATATAACCAGATAAAAGCGTATGTCATCACATCTTAAGTACAGTATCATATCTGGAGAATTGTCTGCCTCTGCCTTTTTGTGGGAATGTGATACCATTTGCGTAAGTCCTGCACCTTTATTTCCAGCAGGTTCTTCTAACTATTTGTCCCCGCGCTCCTTTTCAATAAAAGTATTTCATTGACCAAATAATGATGATGCTTTCATACATGGAGCGTACGGTGATAATTCTGGTACATATTCCCCAATGTGTGTACCTGTCTAAAGGTTCCAAGAACCTAAACACCTACAAATAAACATTTTTAAAAACTAGCTTAATATGCCGTTATGGTTGTGTTTTTTTTTACCACAGTGACAGCATTAACAGTTAATCTGCTGTTTCTGCACTGTATAGATTTTGCATGTTGAAGTAACGGAGTGTGAATGTTAATAAGACATTTAAATTCATTAAAATGAAAAAAAGTCTCAATTTAAGATACAAGGATTGTATATAATGCCTGCCAAAAAAAAGCTGTCTTGTAGAAAAAACATCCCCTTTATCTCTGTATAGAAGAGTGCTGCAAAACATATATAAAGATAGCTCTAGTAATGAGGAGTACAGTCGAGAGAGGTGATTTATGATACCTGTATCTGACAGCTATAGTGCTGAGATTCCCAGGGTATGTGATCACTGTGTTAGCATTCTGACAGCTCAGCATTTAGAACATTATGGTAATTTATGCAGCATAGGCTGTCACCTGCACTGTCAGAGTTTCTCTTTAATGATGGTGTAACTATTTTGTTTGTTTGTACTGCATTCTTTTCATTTGGCTAATGCCTTCTCATTAGATTCAGCTTAGAAAATGAGAGTAATTAAGTGCTTCCTATAGCTCAGATGCAATGATTAAGTTGCAGAGCTGCTGCTGGTTATGTCTTGTCATTTATCTCTATTAATCTCAGAATAATCAAGATGATAAACACATGTAATTTTTGTTAATGTTCAATAGATGAAATTTATAGTTTCTTAATTGAACCCAAGTAGTGCGTGCATATTTGTGTGTAAGTTTTATTATTTCTGATTTTTCATGTTTTAAGCAAACATACAATTATCCTTACAGCAACAGAGAATCATACAACATTATACAGTGATTTCCTTGTCTTTATGAGCATCTTTCTTACTGGAACTTGAGATTAATAAATAAATAAGCAAATGTGTTTGTAGTTCTCTGGGGAGTCTGCAAAATATGCTGAGGTTTGGGGTTATTGTTCAGGAATAAAACCTGTCTTGAGATTTCAAAGTGTTTTTCTCTTTATATCATTTTCTACAAAATCCCTCAAATCAGCTTTATGTCTTAATAGAAATAATATATGCATACAGTGTTACATATATAGCATGCTTTTTCAAATTGCAAAAATAGTTCTAATATCGTTAAGCAATTTATAACATTTGATTCACTTAAAGTCCTAGAAATCAAGGTTGTGTCATGCTTTGTTCTCTTCTCACATTAAAGGTGATTGAAGAGCAATATCTCATTTTGAAGTAGATGTGCAGGCATAGTAACTGCAATGCAAGCAAGTAATGCTTTCTGATTTGTCTGCCTGACTATTGGCCTAAAAGGAACCTATGTGTAGGTCTGTTTTGCAAGTAATTTCTGCATCCGGCATTTGCACTTCTTTCCATATTAGTAAACATCAGACTATCCCCCTGAGAATGACGAAGACAACTTATACTAGGCCAATAGTAGAGGTGAATAAGTTTTTATGCTTAAGGGCCAGTGAGAGAGTTTTATGGAAGCTGCCTGTAGGCTTTGGCATGATTAATGCTTTTTCCTCTGTTCAGAGGCAGTTTTTAAAATTCATTGGCTTTAGAAAGGTTCTGTGTGGATATGAAACAGCAAGTTAAGAATCCTCTTAGACCACAGAAGCTCATCAATGTGTGAGGGGATATTTTTGTTTGGGGGGGGGGGACAAACTAATACTCATGAAGATCTATGCTTCATCAGATTGTGAATTAAAGCCTATCTTTAAACTTTAAATAATGAACCAGGGTAAAATTATCATTAGAAAGGATAAAGCATTATAATTGACACAAAGACTATACAATTCGTCTTTGTGAAATGTTCCACAGCAGCTTTGAGGCAGGAAGTCAAAGTAGAAATCCATTTGTGTTGTGCTTCATAAAGTCATTAGAATCCTTTCTTGGAAAGAAGACCAAACAGAAATCCTTCATTTTTAAATGATACATCATCTCAGTATAAATAACGTTGGTGTCCTTAATAACAGCTTTTTAAAAAAGAAAAAAAACTTCTGAAATAAGGAGTAAATGGGAATTTTCCGAATAGGTAGCTAGCTACATGGAAACTTTAATGACTTCTATAACTTTTAAATAAGCCATCCCAATTCTACAATAATACCTTCCTGAAGAACTGGATTCCAGCTGCCACCATCCTTGCCACCATCAGCAAGCTTTTAATTCTAGTATCAGTCCTTCAAAACAGATTTTATGCGAATGAATTTTCCTGCTTCTAATATAGATGATGAGTAGAAGAAATTTTTAGATTTGGAATGTGCAGCAGTGATTCAAATACATAGATTTATGTATTAAAGTAATAAAATTATATTGCTTCTTGGCCTTTTGGCTAAAATCAAATAATCAGATGATATGTTGATCCATTTCAGGTAGGTGATTCTATGACCTTTCTTCCTTGACTTCTACTACCAATTTCTTCTAAGTAGATCCTTTGATAATATTAGAGATAACTGTCTATACCAGTTTTTGCCAGCCTTTTTGCCTCAACTTCCACTTGTGTCAGTTTCAGCTCTCAGAATTCTCAACAAATAGTTATGCTGCTTGGGGAATTCTGGGACCTGAAATCCACACGTCCAGGAGTTGCCCTGGGAAACTCTGTCAAATACTTCCTTTTCTTTTGTCCATTACATTTCCTAATTTGTTTGTAAAAAAATAACAACTCCAGGTGCTGATGGGCCCTTTGCATCTCAAAAGTTCAACTAACTAGACTTAAAAAATAAAAACGACAGGTTCTTTTAAGGGCTGTGGAAGATAGCAAAAATATGAGAGTGACTGTACGATCATTTTAAGTATGAAGGAAGCTGAAGAAAGTTGAGGGGAGTGGATTTTGTGGATCATACTTGACTGTTGACTTAAATTATCATACATATTTTGGAAACCACCCATTTAAATAGAATAATTAATTTAAATAACAATTGCATTGTTGAAATATTCTATCCAAGGGGTAGAAACATCAGCATTGTTTTAAGAAACAACATTAAGGAGTAATTGCTGGTTGAGTTAGGCAGCTCTGAGACCCTCATGGAAAATACCATAAAATGTTGGATCATTTCTCTGAGAAAAGGGGTGAAAGTGGCCATTGATGGCTGCTGGGCTTTCACTTTTCTGTGACTGGTAAATGAAACGTGTGCAGCTTCACCAAACTACATGACTAATGACAACCTCTAGTGGCTTCTGCAATCAAAGATTAATTTGCTTTATCAAGTTTAAAGAATAGTAGGTGATAAATCATGTCAGAAACAAATAATCAGTGGCAGGCTGATGTTCTTTTGCACAGTGGCAGACAGGTGCAATGGAGGATTTGTTTCCCGTAGATGGTTAATGTTGCTGCACTCTTGTGCTAAGTCATCCCAATTTTTATTGTGTTAATTTTTAAGTAAAAATCCTTTATCAGATCAACTGACTTTTTAAAAACATTATGACTTTATTAATATATATATATATAAATGAAAATGAACATCTACCTAGTGTTCCTTTTGCTTATCTAAAGGAACAAGATATTTAATATACTGAGTTCAATAGCATATATCAGCAAAATCAATAAATACATAATTTTAAAGATCTACTCATTAGGTGCAATCCTAAAGATGTCTACCCAGATATAAAATGCCTTGAATTCAGTGGGATGTAATTTCCAGATGAATGTACCTAGGATTATACTCTGCAATAATCCATTTGCTTTCTCTAAAATATATATGAATAAATATGCAATATGGCCACGATTCAACAGTTCAATGTAATTATATTAATCCTAAACTACATATAGTAACCAATCATTAAGAAAAAATGATTTCAATCTTTGTAAAAATTATATATTAAATATAGGTCCTTAGGCATAACATGGTGGGGCTTATTCTTAAAGAAAGAGACAGATAATTCAAGCTGCAAAGCAATGTAATCATTTCTTTTCACGGCAATAGTCACAAACCAGGTAGTCCAAAAACGATAATGCAGGTTGTTTCAGTAAATACGTCAAATATGGAGATGTACACGACATAAATTGTTTTAATTGCTGTTTCATGTCTTGCAGTGATACCCAACTGGTCAAAAATGTTTGATATTGAAGAATTAAGATTCAAAGAATGAAAGACATTTTTCCTAGTCAGTTGTCTTCTTTATTAATTTAAATTTTGAATAGAGAGATGTCCTTTCCTCCAACTCACTTTTACTGGGAAAGGTCATTCTGTCCCATTAGTGTTTAGTGAACTTTAAGTGCAGATCCTTTAGTGCATATCTGGAGCAAATGAAAGTAATACTGTGTATTTTTCTTTCAGGCTGATGTAATGCAAGATATAGCATCCTTTTAAAATCAACACAGTTCCCTTAAATACGAATTTTTAAAACTCAAAGTTGAATTATTTATTTGGTGCTTCTGCACACTGTACTTGTCATCATTTATTTGTAGAATAGAGTGAAGGCCATATCTGTACTTGCTTTTTACAGATACATCTATATTTTCTTTCAGTTCGACCCTGTTAAATGAAACTGTCTGCTTGCCACAGACGCCATATAATTAAAGGCAAATGTTTTTCTGGAATTAAATGTACATCATCTCTACAGTATAATTTGAAAGAGTAAAACTAATTCTTACTAACTAGCAAGCATCCTGAACATAACTAAGATATTTGTTTTTGTTGTTCACAATTGTTCCAGGAAATCAGTATACTGTAGAACTCAGTTTATCTTGGTATAAGACATGGTTTAAAAGAATGCAAGAAATAGTGTTATTTATTTAGGCTATTTTTTTTTAACTTCAGTGAATTATGCCTATAATTATGCATAAGGGTTTATTGGAAAAGGCAGAGCTACTTAAAATATTTGGCTATAGTACCAATATCAAAGCTCAGTACTTTGCAATAAATCATATCTTATGTTTAAAATAATGAAAAATCAAAAAACAGGAAAGTATATCCAGAGGAAGCAGTTGGAAGAGAAGGACACGTACTGCTGTTCACAAATATTATGAGACCAGCCATCTCCTCTCAACCCACAGCTCCTAAATATAGGCAATACCAGGAAGCTGATCTAAATACAGTTTTATATTTCTCCTACAGAATGGCTTTTAATTTTGTGTGCCTGTTTTACTTAAAACAAAAACTAAGAAAGTGTTGGGTCTAGTTAATCCCTCCTTTATACAGAATACCTTTCTCCATCTTGGAACCCTTTTACCCTCCAAAACTATAGCAGGTTTGGGAGGAGAAAGATGGAAAAAAATAAGAGATGGGAAAGGCCTGTTGTGCAAATCACAATCCATCTGCATAACATTAGTATCCAGCAAATAAATAACATGATAACTTATGGCCGTTACTGCCAGTCACAATGCAACAATGCATTTAAAGCAATATTATATATATACATTTAAACATTGATATGTGGCTTGTTTATATTAACCAAACCAACCGTTTGGACAGAGTCCTAACACAGCCCTCTTTTAATTTGATTCTCCAGATCTTCTAGATTTAATTCCTCAAAAGACTAGATAATTGCTCTAGACCAGCGGTTTTCAACCTGTGGGTCGCGACCCCTTTGGGGGTCAAACGACCCTTTCACAGGGGTCACCTAAGCGCGCACTAGCACGCCATCTTGGTACCATGCCCCCTTTGTCACCTCATTGTGCGCAGAGAGGGGGTGGGGCGGGGGTCGCGGCATTAGGAAGGTTGAGAACCACTGCTCTAGACCTACCAATCTACCAACCAATAACTATACCAAGGTTATATTCTTGTTTAACTATCCCTAGCATGTTCTGTAAATTTACAGTTTCCCTTTCCCAGGTATAGTTCCAAAATTGCCTCTAACTGTAATAATTTGTGAAGTTCACAGAGAGTATTCTCACTTTGAAGAAGCAGCTCTTGCTGAAAAGCACCTTTGCCCTTCACAAATAAATATGCTGACAAATAGAATAGTATTTAGCTTTGGCAGAATACATGTTTACAACATATCAAAGTCTATAGTTTGCATCGGTTTTAGACCACAGGCAATTATTTTTTTTGTGAGAAAAGAGAATATACATACATACATACATACATACATACATACATACAAAATTTCAGTGATGAAATACATAATACAAACTTTCTAGCACTATGTTTTGGTAAAAATATAACCAAATGCCTGCCTGCTCTTGTTATAGACTTCCTTTAAAGGACTTTTGAGGTAAGAAGGATCAGTTCTATTGGCCTGAGCATGTCGATGCATTCTACTTTGGTACTGTTTCTGTCAGCTGTTCCTCTCTACATGTGGAATTCTAGATTTTGACCCTGGAGTCCAGCCCTAGCTTCATCACTGCCAAAAGTCAATTCAGTTTTATATCTTGTTCAAAGATTTCATGCCTAACATCATTACTGCTGTTTTAAGGTCACTGTACATGCACCATCTTTGATGTTAGCGGCTATACTAAGGAATCAACAGTGTTTCCTTTCCTTCCCCTTTTCAGTTTCATTGGAGAAGTGGGAGACACGATGACAGTAATAAAAGAGTAGATATCAGTGTAATGGAAAGAAGAGCAATATTCTATACTATCAGTCATCACCATATAAAGTGCACTGATCCAAACTGAGGCAACAGTGCTGTTAATTCACTCTTGAGAATTGTTCAGAAATTATTAAAAAAATAGCCTGTAGTAGAGTGGGGAAAGGAAAACAACAGAAGATTGTGGAGAATAACATGGGGATTGATATATTTTTTTTGAATAATTGGCAGAAGTAACTGAGTGAAAAGTAACAGAGGCACCACAGATCTTTTCCAGTATTTTTCCATAGTTAGTCTGTCCAATTGCAAAAGATTTTTTGAATTCTGTATTTAGAGGTTAAAGTTAATCAGCTAATCAGTATTAATGCTGGCTTTATCATTCCTGTGGGAAATGGTACATCTTAAGTAGGCTGAGCTGATAGCCCCCGATGTGCAATTAGAAAGGGCATCAATTGTTTTTAAAGATAGGTTCTAAAAAGATTTTTTTTTTCATGAAGGATGCTCTGATTCACATATATTGGATCTATACCTATATAGTATCTACTTGCTATCTTCCACAGCTAAATGTTTGGTGGGAGTCCTCCTTCTCTAATGCATACAGTTCAAGATGTATACCAAGCTACTTAAGTTCATGCATAGAACTGTATTATCTTTTCCTCCATTTTGAAAAAGTAGTCTTTCTTCCATGTTCTAAGCTAAAACAAAAATAAAAACCTGCAGATACTTTTAAAAGTAATTCATGATGGGGCTGAAGTGGCTTTTCAACAGAAAGCAAATGTAACACCCCTTTTGTTTCTAGTTTTATTTTCTTATTGTCAGTTCTAACTGTTGGTTTGCGTTTTTATTACCTATGTAATGTTTGTTTCTTCTTTCATTCTAAACTGTTCTTATTCTTTATCATTTGTATGTTTCTGTAACTATACTTTGCCTCCCATCTTTCATTATGTATGAGACAAACCTACATTGCTTTCTATTGAAACCTGTTGTGAAATAGCTTTCTGTTTCTGATTTTAGCAATAATATTTTTTCTGAAAATTTTAAAACTATGGTAAAGGATAGTAACAACAAAGCAGTTAGGAAGATGCATTTACAGATCCCACCATAGTCCAGTCTTGTTGAAAGATATTTAAAGGCAATATATTATTAAGTTAGGCAGGTCCCCCCCCCCCAAATATATTATTATTCATTTGGGAGAGGCAAGTTAGAATTATTCTGCATTTTGTTGAAGTGCAAGTTTTTTTTTTTTTAAAAATGATCTTTGAAAAGAATGTGCTTTAATTTGCTGCATTTCATGCAATTTTTGTAATTATTGAACATAATATAAATATACAGTATGTTCTTAATATTTTGTTAAGGTTGTAGAATTCTATGTTTTAAGAAAATAGTCATACACATAATAAGGAAAAATTGTATTTATATGAAATTGATATCAAGAAAATCCAAAATCATTAAGTATATGTTCCATGTATAACTGAGTGATAATATTTCTGAGATTCTATAATAGGACAATGATTAAGGATAAAAGATAGTGAATGTAGATTCCTTTTTTTATTATTATTATATAGCTAAATTAAACAATCTTTCGGTATCTCAATTTTGAGTCAGGGGGACTTTCTTGGACATTTGTAATTCTTGGAATTGCAAAGATTTTCTTAAAAATACATTGGAAATTCATATTTCTGTATTATTATTTCCTTTTCAGTAGAATACGTGACTATAATTTATCTTTGGCAAGTACAGAGAAAACATGCTTCTTAAGCACAGTATGAATTGAAGGAATTTCTTCTTCTTCAAGGCTATCATATACTAGTGAATAAATTATTTATTTTAGATAACAAATTTTGTATTCCTTGTATAATTGTTTGTATACTGACCAGGATGAAAGTGTTACTGAATAAGGGTATATGTATACTTTTAGGTATAACTCAGAGCTGCCTTCAGCTCTTAGATAAAAGGTCAGATTTTAGTAAACTGGTTAATAAGACATAAATATAGACATTTCATATGATGTACCATGTAAATGTAAACCTTTGTAGTTACACGTTTTTGCAGCTGGAGAATTGTTTTAAAAGGCATGTAATTTATTAGCTATCGGTAGCTACTTTATTGCTTTGCCGCACTGCAGTAATAAATAAAAGAAAGTGAACTGATTTTACAAATGGCACACAAGGTGCACATTTTGTGAAAAAAAGTCTTTTTTTTAAGAATTGGCATTAAATCCTTTTTTTGTGATGACAAAGAGGCTAAGAGTGCAAACTGTATTTTCTGTTTATCGAAAACAGAGTCTTTTTTTCTCGAGGGCATTTTTTCCTATGATCATCAAGGGATTTCAAAAGCAATAAAGTGTGGAATCATTGTTCGACTTGAACAGTATTAAAACTTAGGTTTTAATTTTGGTGAAGTAATAAGATTTGAACCTGTCTCATGTTACAGCACTGTAAGGCATTTAGCAATTGTATTTTAAAGGAGGTTTTTAAAATGCATCTCACTTGTAGGATAACAGTCTGTCTAATAATTAATAGCGTCTTCTTGGTATGAACTGCTTTTTTCATATCAGCTGTTTAGGTTTGTTAGTAAAGATTACAATAACTGTAAGGATATTCTTTCCTAATGAAGCAAATATCTATTTTTTTTCTTCTTCTGTCCAATTGCTGTTGAGGTTATATAGCTAATAATGTTTAGAGATACTGTTTGCTAGCGTTACTTGAAAATCCAAATAGATATCATGATTAGAGCAGCAGTATATCCTATTCAGATATCAATAGCAAGTAATAAAATATTAATCATTTAGCAAAGTAGCATTACATAAATGCATTGTTTTCTTACATGTTGCAAGTGTGACACAGTGACACCTGACTTGCTTTGTAAAAGCTACATAAAGATATAAACTGTAACAATCTGTACCTGTCCAATGGTGTGTAGATAATTAATCTTTTATTATTCTAATGGGACTTGCTCAAAGTGGCTACAGATATTTAATTTCAGAAAACCAAGCTGTGATCTTTCAGGAAGATACACATACTAACTGCCTCAATTAGCCATAAGGATTTCCCCCCTTTCATTTTAATAGATGGCCAGACTATAAATATTAGAGGATCTGAAATAAATCAACATATTATCATAGGGATACAATGTGTGAGAGCTATTGGTGTTTGGGAAGCTTTGACAGATAGTTTGGATGAGGCAGATTGTCCGCCTTTCGTATCTGGCCTCCATTACTATGCCTGCAGGCAGTTTAGTCTTATAGTTGTATACTGATGTCAGAATTACTACTGAGTGGCTAGCAATGACAGATGTCTATAATTACAGGCAGTGCTTCTAGTAGTTCAAAAGACCCAGCCTATGTTGAACAATTATCTTATTTCTGGTCTGCCGAAGAGTAGTGTTCAAATTGCTAGTATTAACTATGGTGTGTTTTTTGCCTTCCCCCAAGGCTTTGATATAAATGTGTAAAAGGCATTCTATTATATATCTTAAGCAGGCCTCGATCCAGGAGATTTCATACATTTTGTTGATTGTGAATAGTTCTCCGCTATGCATGTGGTTTGTGCTCTCATCTATTAGGAAATTATAATTTTTCTAAGTCATCCGTTTCACAACAATCAATAAGACATTTGTTTAGCAGTGCTTGCACGATATAGGGGAACCTTATATCCTCAGGTACTAGAAACTGGTTGTTTTCCTCTCTGCTGAAGACATTTTGCATATGGATGACAGCATCCACATATGCAGCCTTGTACATAAGCTCCTTTGTAAATGACCTTCAACATTGTTGAAATGAAATAGTTTCCCAATTATGTCATTAGTTACAGTGTTACAGTGATGCATTAATTGATATAATATAGCCTACCTTCTTGCAGTTATTAGGATCACCCTGGTAAGTCCATTAAAATTTTTGTTGAAAGAGACAGAAACAAGGAATAATGTTCTTGTCAGTTCCAATGTGATTTTTGAATAAGGAAAAATAATAATGTAATACATTGCATAAGAATATCCAAGAAAGTAATATATAAATGGTATTAGTTAGGTGAGGTAATGATATAGAGGGAAGAAGTCAATGCTCATAACCCATGCTTCAGTGCTTTGCATGCAGAAAGTTCCAAGTTCATACCTCATATTGTAAGTAGGGTTAAAAAAGATTCCTGTCTTTGATCTTCACAAACTTGTCATCTACTGTAGACACTAATGAGCTAGATAGGCAAGTGCTCTAACATAGTGTTGAGGCAGCTTAATTAGACCCAGCTTCCCTAACCAGGCATTCTTCAGCTATGTCACCAGAGTTGTTGCTGAAACCCCACTTCTGCCTGCAGATTTCTCAGAAAATAGTGATAGACCTGGTCTAATTCTTAATTTTGAGATCATCCAAGATCAGACATACACGATTGAATAGGGCCGTGATGGTGAACCTATGGCACGTGTGCCAAGGTGGCACGCGGAGCCATATCTGAGGGCACGTGAGGCGTTGCCCTATGTCAGCTCCAGCACGCATGTGCGCGCTGGCCAGCTGATTTTCGGCCTTCCGGAGGGCAGGGGGGAGGGGAGGCCATTTTCGCCCTCCCTAAGGCTTCAGGAAAGCCTCCGGAGCCTGTGGATGGCGAAAAATGGACCCAACAGGCCTACCGGAAGTTTGGAAACAAACTTCCGGTAGGCCCGTTGTGCTGTTTTTTGCCCTTCCTAGGCTTCAGGAGACTTTCCTGAAGCCTGGGGAGGGCGAAAAACGGCCCAACAGGCCTACCAGAAGTCCGGAGGCTTCAGTGAGGCCTGCACGCATGTGCGGGGGGGCCAGCGGGGGTGTGTGTGCGTGCATGCATGGGGGGAGGGCATTGCATTATGGGGTGGGTGCACGCATGCGCTATTGCGCGCACGCGCACCCTTTTGGCACCTGAGCAAAAAAAGGTTCGCCATCACTGGAATAGGGATTCCGGACAAAGGAACCTAAAACTAGATTTCAAGGATTTGTTAGGGATGAAAATGCACCGAAAGTAGTTACATTATACGTCTCAAAATACTGTTTTCATTTTCCTTCATACTCAAGATAGTTGTCAATAAAATTGTAGTGCTGTTGCGTTTAAACGGCTTTTCCTCCCATCATTATGGCAGGAAAATTAGTTGCATGTTATTTGTATCCTTTATCACTATTCTTTTATTTCCAAAATAAAACTGCAATTTAACATTAGGTGAAGATTTCTCTATCTATGTTGTATAGGTGTTTAGACCTGACCACCATGGCCAATTATCAGGGTTATAGTGTGAGTCTAAAGAAATCTGAAGGATTAAATATTACCCATTTGTAATTTACTGCTCATATAAATTGCTGGTCACCTTGTGAGTTTAGTTGCATGGAAGGGGAGGGGTCCTAGTTTTTCCTTTTGTAACTGCTACTTTTTATCTTGCTGAGAACAGTAGTAATTTCAAATTAACAAATTATTTTCAATTGACATGAAGTATGTAAATTTTATATTCTGGCTACCTATACCTGAACAGGTATATTCACATATAAAAAGTAAGAAACAACCTAAAGAAATAGCAAAGTAAAATGTGAACCATCATGTTTTTCCTCATTTCTTCCATTCTGCTTACCTTCTTTCTGAACTTGGCTGGAAATAGTTTGTTTTCCCTATATTATCCGGTGACCAAAAATATATATATATGTAATAATGGTGTCTGTAACGATGTCCTTTTTGCCAGCAAAGCCTGAATAAAGTTCAGAAAGTGGTAAGATCTAAAATATTTATTCTGGGCCTCTGGGTAATAACTTTCCTGTAATTTTGTGAAGATTCGCTATCCCAAATCTTAATTCATTATTATAGCCCTTACAAAACACAAAACCAGTGCTTTCTGGTATTTTCGTATTTGCACAGTGTGAAGGATTCATTGTTCTAGTTTAATTTGTTTCATGTGGTGTTTTTGAGTACATTCCATACAGAGCAGTTATTGAATTTCTCTGACTGTCATTATATACCCGAACAACCTTTAGGAACTCTCATTCTCCATCTCCAGTTTTATAATATGCTTCATATTTTAAGGATTGACATAATTAGCTGCTGCTTTTTAGCTAAACATATCTGGGGCCAAAGGATTATATTAACATTATAGTAGTGGAACTTTAATCTGTGTAACGGTTATAACATACTTCCTCAACGTAAAATTAAATTCAAACTTGAAGTTCAATTTCCATCTCCTACACTCTTTGAATACCATTAGACAAGCAAGATATTCTTTGCAATGAAGAAACAATATAAACAGGGTGTTCTCATTTCTGTGTTGCTAAAACGTTATGGCATTTCAGATATTAATTTGGGAATAATATAGTTAGATGCTGCTTTCTCCTCATCACACTGTTTTATGAGGAGAGATGCAATTTGAATGGAAGTCATAATTGAACATTATCTTGATTTCAGCCAGTGCTTAAATATTATGCTAAGATTAGAAATTAACAGTCAGATTTTTTCAGGCTACAGTTCCTATAAAGCAAATCAGTATGGATATGGATTATTGAGGTCATAATCTGAAACATGTGAAGGGCACCAGATTTCTTATCTCAGATGAAGCCATAAGTGTTCAGTATGGATTATAAACAATACATTGGGCCATACTTTTCCATGTGCAATATGCATTTTGCATTACATATTAGTTGAGGTTTATGGGTTTATTTTTTACATCTGCTTTGTTCCTAGTGCTGTCAAGTACTGTGAAAGTTACATCCCAAACTCTATAATCAGCAAGAATACAAAACCAAATGGAGATATCTGTTCAGAATAAGCTTCTATTAGGTTCCATCAAGAAGGAGACCACAGAGAATGAGGTGGCTGTGTTCTGACCTAGGCTTCACCAAATCATGAAACAGACTCCTTGTCCCGAAAAACCCCTTTTTATTTGGTTAATGTGAATTCTTAGCATTCACATCCAGCCAAGTCTTTCAAGGGTGAATTGCTAACACAGACCTTATCAGTCCTTGGATAGTTGCCAGGCCGATAGATTCTTGATGCAACGCTGAACAAGGAAATACTTGGCAAGGAGTCTCTGTGAGGCACAACTCAGATAAGCCAATCTTCACACGAATAATGAACTAATTGTCTCCTGCAAACACCACTCCCCTTTGCGCATCTGGAACAGGCCCCAGCTGTTCTTCTTCCCCACTTATCTCTGACTCTGAAGGCAGCTGGGAAATGTCGGACGGCCCTGGCTCCATCTCTGCCTCCGACACATAGCACTCATCAGAGCCCTCCCCAGACTCCAGGACTGGCGCATGTTCCTCCCCAACCTCCTCACTGTCCGAGTCTGCCGCCAGCTCTGCTGGCGGGCCACAACAGGCTGGATGGAGTCACTGAAGCAGTTGGAGTGAGCTTAAATGGACTCGGGGATGGTAGAGGACAGGAAGGCCTGGAGGAACGTTGTCCATGGGGTCACGATGGGTCGGACACGACTTCGCGACTAACAACAACAACAGGTTCCATCGGGTTCCATATTTGAAGATCCTGGGATGAGTCAAGTGAGTCATCCTATGCTACATGGTGACTCTAGGTGTAAATGTAGTGTCTGGAGGCAAAAAGCGTATTGTATCTACCTGTCTTCTTTCTGAACCTGACCTCCACATTTTGGAAATCTCAAACAAAGGAGAATCACAACTGAAGCATCTAGGTCTAACCCTAACGTGATATACTGAGGCTAAATGGTGAGCTACAATGACCGTCTCCAGCCAAACTAGATACTGTTGATTTAGGCTGTCTATAGTCTTAATTTACTTCATAACTGAGACCCCGGAATTGAATACAAAGAGAAGAGAATCAAATGCATTTCTCTCAGTTCTATTCCCAGCAGAAGACATATTCCCTAAAATTCAACTATGACTTTGGAGGGGGGGGGGTACAAAAACAAGAGAAAGGGAAATTACTGCCAGGCCTTTTTCTGTCTCTGAGGTTAAAATCCTGTCCTATTCCTATTTTCCTGAATTTATGGAATTCAGTGGCAATTATTTGTAAGTTAGTATCCACTGCTTCCTTTCAACTGGGATTGAAGGTTCCCCCCCCTCCCCCCGTTACCCAACTCGCCTTTTCCTGCCTCGGGCAGCCACCAACTTTAGCGCAAAGGGTGTGGTGGAGCGTAAAATTAACAGACGTACCAATACAATTTGACCAGCAGCCTTTGCTTTCTTCAAAATAGACAAAGTGAAATTTCTGTGGGTGTTCTCTGGTTTTATTATTTTTATTTCCAAACTGATTCTCGGTATTATCTGCAGTGGCGCAGTGGTTAGAATGCAGTACTGCAGGCTACTTTTGCTGATCACTGGCTGCCAGCAATTTGGCAGTTCGGGTCTCACCGGCTCAAGATTCCATCCTTCCGAGGTCGGTAAAATGAGGACCCAGATTGTTGGGGGCAATATGTTGACTCTCTAAACCACTTAGAGAGGGCTGTAAAGTACTGTGAAGCGGTATATAAGTCTAAGTGCTATTGCTATTGCTATTATCTAAACTTTATTTGAAGGCTTTTATTTTTGTGTTTTATGACCTTAATTGTGGCATCTAGATGCTGGACTAGAATTGGAAGATGGTGAGTTTTAGTTCTCCCTTAGACATGAAATTATATTGAAATGCGTTATACATCCTTCAAGAACACTTTTTTCCCATTGAGGATCACATATGAGGTAGCTCTCTCCAGGAGTTGCTATATTGAGAAGGGCCATATAAAAAAGATCAGGTTGGACAGCCTGCTTGCTTCCTTGTCACTGTATGGTGGCCATGCCAACCCTGGTTTGACTCACAAAACTAGTCTTCCTTTGGCTCTTAGATTTCATGGTTTTTATGGGATTAAGATCGAACTTTTGTATTCCCGTTTTTCAGTATTTGCAGTCAGTATAGGAATTTTATTGGGCATTACAGGAGTTGTAGTTCAAAATAGAATCTTCATAGTCATAAAATGTCCATCCCTGCTTCAATTGACTCATTATCTATAGGAAAAACAAACGTAATAAAGTTCTATGCAATACCACATAACTTGTAGCTTATATGGTCATTTTCAACTATCCTAATTTAAGAAGCTTCTCTTTCCCAGAACATATTGTTTAACTATGTTACCCATTCTGCTGCTTAAAATGAGTTTGACACCAGTGAAAACAAATCAGATTGTTGTTGTTTAATGAGCTTTTCAATTAACTTATTCAGTGGTTCAGATAAATAGGTTTAAGAGGTAATGATCCTGTTTAGCACTCAGGTTTAACTGTCAAATTGTAGCAGGCGAAAGACATCTCTAGGGATAAGGGTTGACACAGATCTTGATTGGATAATAGAAATCAAAGCTAAAGCATGATAAAAAGGAGTAGCGGACGCCACAAGGATAACTGTGAATTAAAGTAGTGTTCTCTTGTTTGACATTTCTACAGTGTTTTAAACTCTGTTTTGAATTTTAAACGGTGGTAGAACAAAATATAGCATAACTCATTCTCTCTCTTTTCTTTCCTTTCTCCCTTAAAGTTGCAAGTAGAGGTATATGTTTTTATTTCAAGTCTGAAACAAATACATAGCCTTCCCGATGTTCTGTTGAACTATCCCTGAACAGCTTTCATTTGGCAGAAACAAAACTGCTGTGATCCTGAAATCATTTGACAGACGAGTTAGGAGAAGTCCGGGCATGTGTTGCCCTCTCTCTTCCTTCAGGCCAACCTGCCTCTCCAATTTTACTAATGCTTTGCCTTGTTGGCCTGGCTGCCTCCTGCTGCTACTGATATTCCAATGTGGCAATTCCTACTAGCTCACAAGCCTTCCCTCTTCTCCCCAGATGTTGACAATGGGCTGGGCAGTATATGCCATTGGCCCACCTGCCTCCTGACCTTCCCAATGTTTTCTCTGTACTCTTGCCCTTCAGCTGTTACTATTGATGTCCTGTTGATGCCCTTGGTTTTTCTTTCACCGTTAGCCCACACCCTGAAATCATTTTTGCCTCAAACAACTCTCTTTCAATCCATATCTTGGGCAAAACAACTTTCTTTATCTGGACCAGTTACACATGTTTCCCTCTGTGTATGACACCACCCCAGACCACTTGTTCTATGCATGTTTATTGTTGGTTTGTTAATGAATCATTTTGCACATACAGTATCTAGTTACATATATTGCAAAGGATGAAATAGAAGCATGTATTACTAAGAATAAAGAGAAGAAAGACTATATTTTACTAGTGAAATGCTACTACCTCTTGTGGTATCTTCTTCTTTGCCACTGGGGATCGTATATTAAAAAACTACGGAACCAATGTTTGAATGAATGATTGTCTGTTGCAGTGAAATTATGGTTCTGAACATGCCTGAACAAACAGATCTGATACTGTAAATGAAATTGTAATTTCTGCACAAGTGATAGATACTTTGCAGAATAATACAGTTGGAGAGATAGCTGGCTTAAGACAACTTTTTCATTTGATCTTCATAATTCATAATATTAAATTTCAAAATTACTGGTATGTTAAAATACTTAACCATTTCTTTGACCACTATATACTGTATTACTTGGTTATACATACTCATGCCCTCATAACTACTTTGTCCTACTATAGTGATGAGTTTTTCATGGGGCTGCCTTTTAAGACTATATAGAAGGATCAATTAGTCCAAAAGGCAGAGGTCTGATTATTAGTGGGTACTTGCTGATATAAATGTATTTATGTCTGTGCTCTGGGCCCAGCACTAGCTTCCTGTTCGTTTCCATTTGTAATTAAAAATACTAGTTTTGGTCTTTAAAACGCTACATGGCTGGGTACCAAGGTATCTGCAGGACTGTCTTCTCAACTCAGTTTCAACCTACTTATTAGTAGAGGTAGACACTTATGAATGTTTTTCTCTGGCACTGCTGATGCTATGAAACACCCTGCCCACTCATAATCTTGGACCTACCTTGTTAGCCTTCAGGAAATGATTGAGTTATAAGTATGACCCTGTATCTTTATTTAAATTGGTTGTTTTATTTTAGCCATGATTCAATTATTATTTATTATATAAAATTATACCATGGGCATTTTATTGTTGAAATTCTAACCGTACTGTCAGCCCTTCCAAATAGTCCAGATAAGAAGTACCATCCATGAGTACTAACACTAGCTTTATTGTAAGATTGTAGTAGCAGAATCTTGCAAGTCTGAAAGCATTTCTCCCTTCCAAAGAACCAAGGAGGGTCCCCTCTGAGATGCTTTTCACACCCCCATTCCTTCTGTGGGCTGAGATATCTTTGTCTAGGCTGTACCCCTTCTCCTGTTTCTCAAGGATATTCTCACCTACCGTTATTCCCACCAAGTATCTCAATTGCACTGGATAAAACACATATTGTCATCTTGTCTAAATGTAATCTGCACTGGAAATTCAGTTTTTTCAGAGTAAATCATATAGCAGTGATGGCGAACATTTTTTTTCCTCGGGTGCCGAAAGCGTGCGAGTGCGCATGATAGCGCGCGTGTGTGTGCCCACACCCATCATTCAATGCCCCCCTACACACCCTGCGCATGTGCACGCACCCCCCCATGCGTCCCCACCCCACGCATGCATGCGCAACTCCCCACACATGCACGCATGACCCCCCCACGCCCCGTTTTGGGCCTAGCAGGCCTCCCTGAAGCTTCCGGAGGCCGGAAATGGCATGTTTCCAGACTTCTGGTAGGCCTGTTTTTCGCCCTCCCCAGGCTCCAGAGGCTTTCCTGGAGCCTGGGGAGTGGGAAAATGGCCTCCCCCACCCCCCTGGAGGCCAAAAACGCTCTCCCAGAGCCTCCGTGCGAGCCCTGTACTTACCTGGCATCCAAAATGGGCCACGTGGAGACTCCTGGGAGGGGAGGGGCGACGTGGGCGGGGCCAGCTGAAAATCAGCTGGCCGGCATGCGCATGCACACTGGAGCTGAGCTAGGGCAATGGCTCGCGTGCCCGCAGATATGGCTCCGCGTGCCACAGGTTCGCCATCACGGTCATATAGTAACGGCAAAGCACCTTGTGCAAAAAAAAAAACCCACTCTTGTGTATGCAAAGTTTTAAAGATATTGTAGAACAAACCACAACTTTACAACTAAAGTTGGCTACTAGTTGAATATTTTAAATTTGCAGAGATAGACACATCCTATCAATTTTAGGAAAGAATATAGACTATAGAAGGGGGCCAGCCTATTTACCAATGCAGCTGAAGGCAGGATAAGAAGCAATGGATGGAAACTAATCAAGGAGAGAAGCAACCTAGAACTAAGGAGAAATTTCCTGACAGTGAGAACAATTAAAGAGTGGAACAAATTGCCTCCAGAAATTGTGAATGCTCCAACACTGCAAGTTTTTAAGAAGAGATTGGAGAACCATTTGTCTGAAATTGTGTAGGGTTTCCTGCCTGAGCAGGGGATTGGACTAGAAGACCTCCAAGGTCCCTTCCAACTCTGTTATTCTGGAAGGAAGACAAGAAAATAGAGAGCCTGCAATTAATGTTTTACAAGAAGAAAAAATACAGTTCCATTCCAGGAACACCTACATTTACAGTATTAAAGCTGTGATTTATCAGAGAACAGATCTCACTGAACTGCTTTGACTACACGTGTAGAAAATTAATTTACACAATATTTATGATCATTGTCGATCCTTTCCAATCTACTTATAATTAGAACAAGCTTCTTGGAAATGAAACATTAGTTTTAATTTCCTAATGTAACAGACTAGAGAATAAGAATTAGGAGCAGAGACTAAAGTACTGTTGATCTGGAACTTCAGTCTTTAAATCCGAAGTAGAAATGAACAACTAAATATTTTAAAATTCAGCATGTTACTGAAATGCCACTCTTTATTTTTCTTTCAGGTTTATGCTCGAATGTCTGAAGTCTTGGGAATAACTGATGACAATCAAGTTTTAGAAACATTTATGTCAAAAATGTGAGTTTATGTCTGAGTTATTGTATACAATTGTTTTTGTTGCCAGAATTTATGATTTAAATATTAAATTTAATGCATGTCAATGTTAAATATTAATCTTTAAATTTTCAATTTCAGATTACATGTATATGTAATCCATATTATCTCCCAGTCTGTTCCTCACTATCACTGGTTAACAGTGTTCTGTTACTTCTTTTGATTGAAATTTGAAAATTTGCTATTTTTCATATTTTCCTTTTATATATAACTTTAAATTTTACTTTAAACTTTCCTTTAAATATTTTGCAAAAGTAGAAAAAATATTATCTTTTTCTTCCAATTTAGTAATTGCATTAATTAAATGCAATTTAATTAATTGCAGTAATTAAAACTATTTATTATAAGCTTGACATTAAAAGAGAAGAGAAGCAAATTTTTAAAAAGTATAGCAGCTTCCAGGATTATTATGTATGCAATCGCTTGCACCTATCCTGCTGAAAACTTCATTTTGTGTAGAGTTTTTATATTATATATATAAATACTTATATTTCGCTAGAATATATTTGTAAACATTTTCTTTTTAATATTTTAGTGTTACAAACCTTAAATATTGGGGGACATGTGAGCCTGTGATTTCAAGAACACTTCAGTTTTTAAATGATCTTTCTGTTGGATATCCTTTTAATTGTATATTACACATGATATCTGAAGCTAGACAGTTAAAAAGGGAAATTGAACTTGAATTGAAATTTTAAACAGTCTTAATGTACAGAGATGTTTAACATTAGTCATTTAGTTAGCCTTTTTGATGCATAAAACATGTTTAAAATATTGTCTTTCTTGTATAAAAAGTTCTTCGACTTTTTAATGAGCTATCAAACTAATTTCCTGCTTTAATAGGTAAAGTCTGACAACACTAAGTATTAGACTATAGTTAATAACCCACAGTGGCTGGATTTAAACAGCATGTAAGGCAAAACCAATAAAATGCTCTGTGTTTATCACAGAGGTGAGTAACCTGTAACCCTCCAGATATTGCTGAGCTTCAATTCCCAGCAGTTCCATTCAGTATTACCAGTAGTGAAGGATGCTGGGAGCAGTAGTTCAGAATTATACGAGAACCCATCGGTTGCTCAACTTTAGTATGCTGTGTGAATTAAGCTAGTCTCTCATTTATCATTCATTCATTCATTCATTTCTTTAATTGTATTATGGCTGTCCACTCCAGCAGCCTCTGTGCAGCTTACAAAATCTAATACTAAGTTAAAACAATTTTAAAACATAGACAAAACAAATCAGCCTGAACTAAAAACAGTCACGAAAATGCAGTGCCACAGCTCTCTTCCCCAATACAGTAACCCCAGGCTTGGGACCAAGGCTAGATTTTAAGGACTTTTCAAAGACCCAGGAGACTGGGCACCATTTGTATCTTTGGGGAGATGCTGTTCTAAAGGGTGGGAGCTGGAACAGAGAAGCCATACTTCCTTAGTCCTACAAGATGGCAACAGTGAGGCTGGTGTTCTAAAAGGCAGTAATTCTTGTATTCCTGTAATGTGATCCTCTTAATATTCCACCCTGAGTGAAATATTTGGAATACACTCAATGCTGAAATTCACTAGGACTTTACTCTATGGAGTGAACATTCCCTGGGAATTCCAGTTTCATCAGACCCACTGAGGAAGTAACCATTTCCTGGGCATGATTTGTGGGACTGCGGTCCTGATTCATGATCCATCCACTAAGAAATAGATTTCATTCACACGGAATGTGAACTTACTGTTAGATAAGCTCACTTCAGAATCTATAAATAGTCTAGTTCCTTCACTCCTCAAGAACTACAGTAAAAACACACCCTTTCTCTGAGGTGTTATGCTCGGAGCCATCTCAGAAAACCTCTCCTACCACTGTTGTGCAACCTTGAAGGTTCCTAGAAAGCAGGAAAAAAGAAAAGCTTCCTTGTCTATCATTTGTGTACCCTTTCCCAGAAACACAGACAATATTCATTACTCCAAGGCTCCCTGATGTCACTCTTTCTCTACAAAAAGATACGACTTTCTTTGAATATCCCCTGCTGTTAATATGATAACTGCAGGTATTTCATACTGAAGCATTTCATCTTGATAAACAATACTTTTCTGCCTTACATGATTATTTCCACAGATCTCAGGACTCAAGAACCTGGACCCAGGTTTAGCGTTAGCACTGTAGAATGGAATCCAAAGCACTATGTTCCACAAAGCTTTTAATATTTTTTATTCTGTCCAGTTCCTTTTTAATGATTGAGATAACATTTCATTCCATGCTTCTTAGTAGACATCATTTTTCAGCTGCTGTTGTTTCAGTTTAGTGTTTTGTTCCCTTTGCTGCAGAATGCAATCTTCATTACAGTATAATTTTAATTCTTTTTTTTTGTATGCCATTTTATTATGTCCTTTAGAAAGAGAGTGATTTTTCTTTCTTTCAGGGAGTGGTGGACATCCACATTTAGTTTACATGGGGCATACTAAAGATTGTTCTTAGTGCCAGGACAGTTTTTAAACTTTTATGTCTTTAATAAGGTCATTTTACACTACAAATTAGTTTAAATGTTAGCCGTTTCTGGAGCTACATTCAGGGTTTCAGAGTCCATACTTCACTTGAGGGCCTACGTTATCATGCGTAAGCCATAAAGAGGGATTATTTTTAATGCTGTGCTACTTGGATAGGATACGTAGAACATGTTGAAGCAAATACAGTTTTATAACTTTCGATATACATTTTCTGGGGGAAAAAACCTACTCACTTTTGCCACATCCATTCATACATACCAACCCCAGCTAGTCAGTCAGATTCAGTTGAGGTGGGACACTTAACCAGGTATTACACTTTCCACCCTCTTTTATAACTTCCAATGGTATCCGCACCATTTGGTATTTTTCCATTGGAGTGCAATTATACCAGTTTATATGGGAATTATCTTCTATTTGCAAACCATCTCTTCATTCCTCATGTTACATAAGGTGAACACTTCCAAAACACACCCTTCTGAATCTTTTAGTGAGTCTTACTTACTACATCATTCATACATGTCAGTTAAACTACAGGTAATCCTCGACTTACAACAGTTCATTTAGTGACCGTTCAAAGTTACAACAGCACTAAAATAAGTAACTTATGACCATTTTTCACAGTTACAACCTTTCCAGCATTCCCATGATCATGTGATCAAAATACAGATGCTTGGCAACTGGTTCATATTTATGACTGTTGCTGTGTCCCCGGGGTCATGTGATCATCTTTTGTGACCTTCTGACAAGCAAAGTCGGTGGGGAAGCCAGATTCACTTAACAA
This sequence comes from Thermophis baileyi, assembly GCA_003457575.1. Lineage (NCBI taxonomy): Eukaryota > Metazoa > Chordata > Lepidosauria > Squamata > Dipsadidae > Thermophis > Thermophis baileyi. Next base: position 5,077,374 of record QLTV01000974.1, on the reverse strand, counting down.
GCAGGTTACTAACTTATCAACTGCAGTGATCCACTTAACAACTGAGACAAAAAAGGTCATAAAATGGGGCAAAATTCACTTAACAAATGTCTCACTTAACAACATAAATTTTGGACTCAATTGTGGTCGTAAGTTGAGGACTGCCTGTAATGCATAGCACAAAATTATATAGCACTAACAATATGATAGCTACAACATGGCCTTATATAAATATATAGGGATGATGGGTGGAAGACAAGAAGCAGATCTAACAGGACACAAGCACAAGGTCAGATTTGAGCCTGTTTTTGTAGTGATACAGATGATGAAGTGGAGCTCCTTCTCTGTCCTTATTGCATTTGCCAAGCTGCACTGTTCATAGTGACCAGGTCCTTTACTAGAGAAAGATGGAATGAAAAACCTAGTGAGTGTAAATTGTGACCATCCGTTATTCATTCCAGGTTGGAAGTTGAGTGGAGAGGATATTGTGATAGTAGGGTAATAACTTTGGATGTTTAGAGCCTGGATGCAAAGAAACAGGCTCACATTTGTTAATTCAGAAGCCTGCTGACTCTTAAGACAATACTAATTTTAGTTCTTCATGGGGTAGCACTTCCCCAAAAGTGTAAATTCACATAATTTTGGTGGACATCTGGGACTCAAGGCTTGTTGTGGAAGAGCAGGTAGCGGCTGTGACCAAAAGATTCTTTGATAAGCTTTGGCTGGTATGTCTGTTGTGCCCTTGATATCTATTAGATTTCTTTATGGCATATGTCAGAATGGGCAACATTCTCTATGGAGGACTCATACCTCCAGATCCAGAACATGTGCACTTCCAGAGCACAAATGTCCATATACAGATCCCTTAACTCCTTCAGTTTTCAGTATTTTTCCCATTGATAGTAAGTGTAGCACATTTGTCCAGCCCTAACTCCATTGCAATATCTTGGCTGTATATAAAAAGTGTTAAGCAGCAATTCCATTTCAGATGCTGTTTTTCCATACTGCTTCCGATGCTCCATGTAAAGGAAGTGGGATAGCCTGGCAGATGTTTTTGATGTTTCATAACCATGGCCTGACTTGTTCAAGTATTTTTGACAGAGGAATTAATGCAGTGACAAATGGTAGTGAGTCTCCTTGAAAGATTCCCATCTTAATGTTAATCTCTTCCAGTCTGTCACAATTGACCAACAACCATGTCTTCCGTTGTGCCATTGATCTTTGCACAAAGCTCTCGACCGGCTCCTAATTTCTAGGCACTTGATTATCCAGTCATGTGGCAGGGACTCAAATGCCTTCAGATGCTCCATGTAAAGGAGGTGCGATAGCCTGGCAGGTGTTTTTGATGTTTCATAGCCACAGCCTGACTTGTTCAGTATCCATGCTACATTCAACTTGTCTTCCTTCTCTTGCAGTTTTACAGAATCATCTTGTCAGTTAAGAACTGATCTTTTGTTCCTCTGCTGTTTAGGTGGTTTCCGTTTTGCTCAGGTAGAAAGAGCTTCTTTTCAATTAGATTATGGGGATCCAATCTTTTGGCTTGCCTGGGCCACATTGAGTGAAGAGAAATTGTCTTGGGCCTCATATAAAATAGTGTAGTTAATGTACTGTGTATAAATCACATAATTAATGTTAAAAGTTTACAATCTTGTGTGGTGGCATTACTAGTGCATGGCCTCATGCGGCCCATGGGCTGGACATCCCTGAACTAGAACCATCAATTTTAAAGTTTTTGTTAAGTGGCCTATAGTTGTCTAGTGTTGACCTTTTGTTGGATCTTTCATTGTCAAGTAGGTTTTGCCAGATGTTAACCATTCTTCAATTTTAGCCCCTTGCAATACGTTGTTATATTATTATTACTATTAAAATTATTCATTGCTATAGTATTTTTGTTCTTTCTTTCATAACCCTTTTAGTTGACAGATAATTTTACTCAGTTATTTGATTTAATAAGCAGTATAAAAAGTTCTTAGGTTATATACAAAATCAGATTAGCTTTGCAAATTATTTCTTTAATTGGCCGCATGAAATGAACATTATTTTGAATAAATAAAATGTTGCCAACTAATAAATCACCCAAAATTACATAATTTTTATCTTCTACCTGTTTTAAATGGATGCAGCACAGTAAAGCTAACCTAACTGTTGTTTCATTTTATTCTTGTGTGTTAGTATTAGTTAAGTTTAAAATTGTATTTCTTGGCAAATGAGAAAAGAATTCAGAAGTATTAAGACACCCACTTTTGTTCTAGAATTTAATATGCAACTTTTTATTGGAAAATAATCGTCCTTGTCTGGCAAAATCCACCATGCAATATTTCTGTTAGTAGACATAATGTAATAAAGGCAGGGAGGGCTATTTATCACAACAAATTTTGAGGATTTCAGGATTCTTTTTATTATTTTAATATATTTCTTTGGTATTAAATCAGAAAAATGATAAATTACACCTGTCGAGGTTGCTTTTCCTTTTTGCTGGAAAATGATGAACAACCCAATTTTGCTGGTCATTTTGGCTTTTACCAGTACATACTTTTTTCCTCTTAAAAATTTATTGGCTCAGCTTTTAAAGAATAATACTAAAGTACTTTTTATTTCTTACATATGAAGTGTTTATAAATACTTCTGGTATTGCAAACTGTGACCTTTATAACATTGCATTAGTTTATCAGAACAACTCTGGCTGTAGTGCTCACTTAACACAAGCATGCTTCATTCTGATGGGGGTTATGCCAGTGTGGTAGGTTGAAGATTAAACTCCCATTAGGTATCTAAAATTTTGTGAGAAGCACTGGAATTTTTTGGGACATCACATTCCATTGACTCATTTTCAAAACACAGAGTACATTAAATTGTGATTAATTTAAGAGGCTAAAAATAATTAGTTTATTTTTAAATGCCTCATCATTGTTTAATTCATCCATATGTATATAATGTCCTTTCAGTAACAATTGCCATGTGTTTCTTGAAATTGCTGCTTTTATTACGCATAAGGATTATTTATTGCCATGGGGGGGTATGTTACACTTTAAAAATAATTTTAGAAAGGATAAAAGAGAGGAAATTTTAAGCAACAAGAGGCAACAAATGATTTGTGTTGCTGTCTTCTTTTGTATTATTTTAACACTTTTTCCAAGCTTGCATATTTAGAGATATATTAGTCCAATTTGATTTTAAGGCTCGGTTATTTGAATTATAAATCATTACGTCCCTTCTAGCTTGATCAGTCATAGAATAGCTTTGAATTCATTTACATAATGGAATGTGTTAGTGTTTCTTTTATGTTGGTGTTTATCATAATGTTTCCTGTAATTGGGCCTGTATGCTTGTGTGTGTGTGGTGCTTTTGTTTGTTTTTGTGAAGTTACTGCATGCAAATGACTCTTACAATTTGGGGTTTCTACTTCCTCATGTTTACATTGACTGAAACTTTTCTTTAGATTTAAGAAAGGTAAAGTTCTCAACCTGAAATGTTTGGTTTGGGTTGGTAATACTTGCATTAATAATTAATAATTGAAAACATTTTAAATGAACATTTTAAAATCTTATCCATTACAAAAAAGAAGGCAGCTTACTTAAAACTTGGGTTATTGAGCAATGAACCATGTAGTGGTCTGAACCTGGTTTCCCCAATCTGGTACCTCCCAAGAGGATTGAGACAACATTCCCAGAATTCTCAGTTTTATTTGCAACCTATTCTTCCAGTTCAAAAAGCTTGGTAATTATTTACATTGAGGTAATAAAGATAAAAATTATGGCCATTTTCAAGTATTGATTTTAAGTGGTGTTGATAACTATCATGAGTTTATGATCATGAAATCTAACCAGTCCCTTTTGTTTAAACATGCTACATGCTTATAACATGAATTATCGCCATTATGTAAATAGTATTAAAAGTAAATTTCCAAATTTAAGGACAGATAAACTGTATGCAGGTGAAACCACAAAGATATGGATGTATACTTGAGATAAAAGGAAATATAAGTATTTTCATATTTTCACTTTAATTTAAATGATTTCCAGATTGCCAAGGACTCAAGTGTTATGAACCTACAAACTCCTCTGTTATTAATAAAAAGAAATGGCTCCCTTCTTGTGCACAAAAAAGTCATTACAAAAAAAGTGAGAAAGCTCTGTTCTAAGGAGAATAGGATAGGAATAATTCAGTTGCTGAACTTCTTGTAACCCTCTCCCTTTCATCTCAATGCTTCTTCTTTTTTTTAGGAAGATTCTAATAATCTTCGTTCATAGAATCATAGGGCTGGAAGGGATCTTGGTGGTCTTCTAGTCCAATCTTCCCAAGACAAGAGGGCTTATTCTATCCCAAACAAATGATTGTCCAATCTTTTCTTGAAAACCTCCAGCAATGGAGCACTCACAATTCTGGGAGGAAAGCTGTTCCATTGACTAATTGTTCTCACTGTCAGGACATTTCTCTTAAGTTCTAGATTGGATCTCCCTCTGACTAGCTTCCATCCATTGCTTCCTGCCTGCCTTCAGGTGCTTAGGAGAATAAATCAGTCCCCTCTTTCCTGTGACATTCCTTCAAGTATTGGAAGACGGCTATCATGTCACCCTTAAGGCTTCTCTTCATTAGACTAGAGTTATTAGTTCCCTTAGATCGGGGGTGTCAAACTCATGGCCCACAGGCCGGATGCGTCACGTGCTGGCTCCACCTCCTCCTGGTTTAGCGAAGGGGGGGAAGTCCCGATACGTCACGTGACGCCACCGTGACGCCGCGGGTTTGACACCCCTGCTCAAGATGTTCATCATATGGTTTAGCCTCCAGACCTCTTATCATCTTTGTTGCTCTTCTCTGTCCTCTTTCTAGGGGCTCAGCATCTTTTTTTGTATTGTGATGACCAGAACTGGACACAATATTCCAAGTGTGGCTTTACTAGTGCAGTCTAGAGAAGTACTATCGTGATCTTGAGGCTATCCCTCCTATTGATGCAGCGTAGGACTGCATTGGCTTTTTTGGCAACTGCAGCATACTGCTGGCTTATACTTAAGTTTTGGTACACCAGGGCGCGTAGATCCTTTTCACAAGTACTACTATTGAGCCAAGTACTGCCTATTTTGTATCTGTATTTGGTTTTTCCTGAATAAGTGAAAAACCTGATTTGTTCTCACCACTGAACTGTATCTTATTGGATAGGACCCAGTGTTCAAGTCTGTCAAGATTCTTCTGAATCTTGAGTCTCTCTTCTAAAGTGTAAGCAGTCGTCCCCCCCACACCAGCTTGGTCTCATTTGCAAATTTGATGAGTGCTTGGATGAATTACATTGTCCAAAAATACATTGTCCAAAAATAATTCTACAAAGTAAGATTTTCAATTTTTAAGATTGTTAATGTTTATTAGTATGGATAATAAGTGATGATTTTAAACTATATCCCAGTAATGATGCCAGCTGTGGTAAAATTGATAAAAGCACCTTCAAATTGAGTTTGATTCTTGGTAACTATAAGAAAGCTCAAATAGTTTGTGTTTTTCAACAATCTAGAAATGGATTTGCCTTCTCCAGGATGAATGTATATTTGCTTGTTAATTTCCAAAGGCCATGGAAGATTACCTCTATCCCACTTTTCACAATGTTATACATTTCCCACTGATTTCCTTAAAAAAACACAAGATATTTTTCACACATGTGCGCTCATCTATATACAACTATATACACAATACGTATATCCATTTACGTTAACTCTTGTTTGTTGTCTGTCAGTCAGAATTTCAAATGATGTGTGTGATATTAACAAATTAATTGGACTGTGTTATTTTCCTTAACAAGAAATACTTATATCCTTTTAAAAAAGCTTGTGAAAATAGATGCTGTGAAGTTCATGCTACAAAATCATACGGTAGGCCTTTTTAGTTTGTTTTAATATTTTTTAAAATGTCTAATTTTAAATCATGAATAAATTTATTTTGTTATCTGTTCTTTACCACCAGAGTAAACACTTTCCATTCTTGGGTGTCAATGATAATTATGGTTTGACCGATCTTAGATGCAGAACAACCTTCTATACTGCTCTTACACGTCTCCTCATGGTAGATTTAGGTAAGAATGTATTCATCTTTTTTTCTTCTGATGTTGCACACATTTCTTTATAATGTTCTTAATAATTAACTCTTAGCATCAGTGCTATTTCTTTCAGCCAAAATAATGCATGCTAGATAATTCTGAAAATATTATGTTGAAATCTAGTAACTTAGATTACTATAAAGAAAGCAAATTTTGAGGTTTGGGGATGTGCATTCATAAAGTGTAAAGTATTAAGTCCTAAAGCAAGTATCAGAATATTCAAATGCGTATTCTTGTTGCAGCTTATCTCAATACACTTATCTCTTTATAACATACATGTACATTTTCTGTGTATGTTATTCAGAACTTTCTAGAGCTACATTTTGTACTTGTCACTCTCCATTTTCATCACTGAAATTTTTTTAATTAAAATTCTAGATAAACCCAATCTAACCACAAATCTTCATAGATAAATTCTAGAATTTATTAAAGCAAATTTAATATCACAGTTACATCTTTGACCCTAAATTCTTACTTAAATTCCAATTTAGTCCAATTAGATCTCTAATTAGATTCTTTGAATCTCTTAAGGCTTTTCCCCCCCCAACTACCACAGCAGTTACACATTTGGAATCTTTCTCTTTAATCTGTGACTCCTTAATATATTTTAAGTAGACTCATAGTGTCATTCATTCATTCATTCATTCATTCATTCATTTTCCATAAGTGAGCTAAAGATTATAAGAGCCGAGGTGGCACAGTGGTTAGAGTGCAGTACTGCAGGCTACTTCAGCTGACTGCTAGCTGCAGTTTGGCAGTTCAAATCTCACCGGCTCAAGGTTGACTCAGCCTTCCATCCTTCCGAGGTGGGTAAAATGAGGACCCAGATTGTTGGGGGCAATATGCTGACTCTGTGAACCGCTTAGAGAGGGCTGTAAAGCGGTATATAAGTCTAAGTGCTATTGCTATTGCTATATGGCTGTAAAAGCTGCATTTTTAAAGTAACCACAGTATGGAAATAAACATCTTCCTCTGTTGGGTACTCTGTGTATCTCATATAAAATAAATAGTAACAAATCTTATCTTGGAAAAACGACATGTAGTTAAGTCATGCCTTCACTACCAAGCACTTCCCTAAAATCGTCCCACTTGTGAATTCTCTGGGAAAAAGCATTAAGCCTGTTCAGTTTTGAAACTTGCAATGCACAATAGCCAAAAAAAACCTTGTAGCCTATCTGCAAATGTAAGGTAAATACCTTAATACTCTGGGTTGGGTATTCTAAATACAAATGTATAAAATGATTAAGAAGTGCGGCTGGGTTGAGGAAGTGAAAAATGTTTTATCATTGTAACTCTGATCCCTTCCGATTTTCTCCTCCCAGTCATTTCAGTGGAATTTCACCCTATTTTGAACAGTCCTAGTCTAGCTACATGTGATTCTCTAGCTCTGCAGGGAATACCATGTCACTCAATGAAGGGTGTATCTAGAATTTCTGAGTCCATGTTAATTTTATCAGACATGATGGCGCCACAACAATTGGACTGTTTGTATCAAGAACTGTTGATAGTGCAGTGAAGCTGTATGTTTCTTTTGCCTGGAGGACTCCTTTTCTCAGTCTGTTGCCACCATCTTTCTGCTCGGTGGAATCCTGTCAAAAATAACCATAGACAAGACTAATTGTATACGGATAGTCTCCTGGTGACCATGTCAGCCTTGGTTTGCTCCCTGCCATCTGTCAAAATAATATATACCTCTCACAGGATTCTTAGATATGGATCTTTATGAGGGCAAATATGATCCCTCATTATTCAGTCTAACTGTGGAACATTCTTATATGGTTCTCCCTGCATTCAAGCCCAGGAGAGACTTATAATTGCAAAATAAAAACAACGCTGTAGTGAGCAAAACCTATTGTTGAAAATAATAGGTATTTGAAATATTTGCAACCAAAACCAACTGACCACAACTACTGTTTCATATACTGCTTGCTTTCTACTGTTGGGAAATATTTGACTTCTCAGCCTTAATGGTTTATCACCTTCTAATGGATGAGATATTGCATCCCATCTCCCACCTCCAGCAATTTAATTAAATGCTTCCTAAAAGGTTTGAACCTTTAACAGCTGTGTTAAAGTTAGCAAAGATATTCTACCAGTAGTACTTTGGTAACATATTGAGTATCACTATGAATCCGGCTGTTTACCTTCATGTGACATCCATTATTAGGAGAGCAGATCCATTATGGCTTGGAAGTTTGGCTAAACCTCTGGACATATCATTTGTTTTAATCCATGCAGTGAGTACCCAAACCTGGCTGTTCCTTGCACAAAACTTTTTGGACACTTCTACCACTATGTATATGTGAATTACAGAGACTGTGAATAGGAGGATCAGAGTATTTATTTGTGACTGATTCCTGAATCACTGAATTCAAGTATGACATACACTGCAATACTATCTGGATCCAAATATGTACAGAGAGATAAGAGTAGAACCTCTGAATGTTAACATTATGTTCCTGCTTCTTGCTTTTGGGGGTAGCAGTTTGGTCATTTATACTGTCATCACCTGTTCTGCAGGCTGTCTCATTTGTATCTATCCCTTAATTCTAATGTGTGATTGAGATAAAGAATTTATAGCCTTTGATGCCTTATTGGCAATGAAAAGATCAGAATGCAAATATTGAAAAAATCTATTTGCCATTTCCAAAAAGCCTGGCGTGCATTTGGATGTGTGTACACACACACACACACACACACACACACACACACACACACACACACACACTTTATGTCATATTCTTCTTAATATGACTTAGATCATCATCCAGCAATATCTGTCAGGATTTTATTTGTTTGTTTGTTCGTTACATTTTGAAACTGCTCATCTCTCGCAGAGGGACTCTGGGCAGTGTACAATAAAATATTAAACATAAAAACATTATATAAAATGTAAACAATTTTAAAAAGAGGTAAGAATGATTTTAAAAATCAATTAAAAGGTGAAGGGAGGGTTTTCAGGGCACTAATCAACCCCATTGCTGTGTACTCCTTTGAGTTCCCCATGTGAGGTCGCAAAGCCATGTTTTCACTCTTTTCCAGAAGGCCAGGCAAGTGGGGACCCTTCTTATTTCATTGGGGGGGATATTCCACAAGGCGGGGGCAATGGCAGAGATGGCTCTTCTTCTGGATCCGGCCACTTGCAAATCTTTAACTGTCAAGGTTCACAGCATACCTTTCTTGCCTGACACAAACTTGTGTCTATTAATTCTTTTGTGCAATGTTTGTCCTACGTAGAATCTATGCGGATTTGATAATAGGTTGCACAGGCAATTTTGGGCACCCAAATTTGTAACACCTTTGCTCCATGAGATGCATTTGGATGCCAATTTGCTTCCAGGTTCATTTTAGGGTGTTGGTTATGACCTTTAAAGCCCTCCATGGCATTGGGCCAGACTTCTTATGGAACCATCTTCATTCCATTACATCAGCCTGCTCCATTCAGCAAAGAATGCAGCCTCTATTTCTCTAATTTGCTAGTGGTTATTCAGCTCAACTGGGGATTTCTGGAAAATTCCATGGCATGGCTTGGTTCATCCTGGTAAGATTCACATGCCACCTCTATTAGAGTGTGAGTACTTTCCCGATTCCTTATTTAATTTTCGCCTCTGACCCATCTGCAGAATTTTGATATGAATGTTGTTTTCAATGTGTTGCTTCATTATTTGGTTGATTTTTGACAGTATATTTATCTTCACAAATTATACAGTATATAGTAATAACACCGTCCATACTTGAATAATTTCAGCTATGCCACATGTTAGATAAACAAGTAAACAACTTACATAATTATGTGTGCAAACCTAAATACAGGCTGAAGTATTTCAATCCTCCCTGTCCTTGTAGCCTAACAATAATCCATACATAATGTGTGGATGGCATGTTGATTGCCTCCTAGAATTGCATCCAAAATAAAATCCTGGTGTTGTCTCTTAGAAAAGACTCTATAGCAGGCCTACTATATCTAGACTGCAAAGTTTCAGATAATCCCTGTCCCATATTTAGGAGAAAGGTTGTTAAGAGTTTTTTGTACAGTTAGTCCTCTTTTAGCAACCACAATTGGGATTAGCAATTTGTGATTGTGATCGAAAGAGCCATGGTGGTGCAGTGGTTAGAATGCAGTACTGCAGGCTAACTCACTACTCACTCCTGGAATTTGATTCTGAACAGCTCAAGGTTGACTCAGCCTTCCATCCTTCCAAGGTCAGTAAAATGAGGACCCAGATTGTTGGGGGCAATATGGTGACTCTATAAACTGCTTAGAGAGGGCAGTAAAGCATTGTGAAGTGGTATATAAGTCTAAGTGCTATTGCTATTATAACCTCACTTTCCCTTCGATTGTTAAATGAAGTGTTGCAGTCGATAATCAAAGCATCTCGTGTCCGCAACTTAAGATTTTATTTTTGCCTTCTCTATGAGCTCTGCTTGTCACAAGCCAGTTGTGAAGCATATTAGTGGTGATCATGTGATCACGGGTGCTGCAATGGTCGTAAATGTGTGCTGGTTGGGAAATGCACAAATAGTGATGTCGATGCTATGACAGTCATAAATGTAAGGATTGATCAGAAAGCTTTAAAAAAAAACCTATAACAGTTTAGTGTAGCCATTAAGTGAACAGGGCAAATAAAATCCCATGATTGCCAGTCTTCTCAAAAATTGTATTTGTGTGTAGTTTTCTAAACTCTGTGCGTTTATAACAGATCTGTATCAATGCAGTTTAGATCAGAATGGTTTGTGTGTGTGTGTGTGTGTGTGTGTGTGTTCTGAATTTCATCTTCTTAGTTCATTATTTCAAAATGAATTATTAAAGTTTTGTTGATCAAAAGTGACAGATCACCATAAATTTTGACAGAACTTCGAAAGATGTAGCAATAGTACCATTTTATTTCTGAATGCAAGGAAAATACTCTGAAAACTAAGTAGCTTGTATACTTCTGTCAGTGGTATATAGATATGAATACCCTTCCCTGATATCTGGTCCTATTCTTCTAGCCTTCCCCCCCCCCCAAAAAAAACCCTGGCTTTTCTCAAAGCATTGGGGAGGCTGTAGTCCAGAAAATGTGTAGTGGGGGTGTGTGGGGATCTGTGACAGTTGGTGGTATGGATGTTTTGGTTTTTACTGTTTTTATTTTATTTCATTGTTTGTGAGTTGCCCAGGATCATATTGCATAAGGTGAGCAGCTTTATAAATCTCTTAAATAAAAAATAAATAAATAAAAAATGATGTCCTAGGATACCAGAATTACAATGTGAAAAACTTTGTTTGTTTGATTGATTGATTCTTGTAATTACACTCCTGCTATCCCCCACTTTCTTTTTTCTTTCTCTCTCCAGGAATTGCTCTATTTTCCATGCCCATTATTATTACAGTATTTCTTACCCTAATTAATTCTTATTTTGGAGGGCGATCGTATGTATTCCAGAGGTGCTATATTAACAATGTTTGACATATTAGTGATTTTTGGGGGCAGCTTGAATTCATAGTGAGAACAAAAAGGACATTATTCAGACAAAATGACTTCTTTCTAACTGCACAGATCAAAGTTCCTCTCCAACTTTCCCACTTATTTTCTGTCTCTCCCCCCCCCCCACCTCTTATTGAGTTATCTCAATATTACATACACTTTGAGTTCTTATGGGACTACTTTGAACATCACTTTCCTTAGCGATTTTTCCCTAAAGAATGTTGAGCATCAGTGAAACCTCTAACTATAGGATGTTCATATGTTCTTTGAATCATATATGCTATAGTTTCAGCTACATTAGCTTGACATGAATTGGCGGTAGACAGTATGCTAGCTAGCCAGTAGGGTTAACTAAAGAAATGTTCCCAGTATAAAAGAAGGCTGAGCTCCATTTACATATTTACTAAATATCTTCATGGATGTGATAGCTTCACAATTCTTTTTAATTATGATCTTTGTTGACAGAGGTGGTCTATAAAAAAAATGATATTCATTTAAACGCAGATGGTGTTTCAAAGTTCCTTAAAGCCAAACACCTGAGTAGGATTTAGATCAATTCCTAAAATAAAAGAACAAAGGAGAATATCAACAGGCTGTGAAATAATTGCTGGTGACTGCTTTGTCAGTCCGTGTGTTTACTAAAAGAAGTCATCCAGATTTAAGAACATTTCAGGTGTAGCTTTGCATAACCCAAAGTTTTTGTTTATTCATTTAATAGCTAATATGTCAAATTATTTAATAATATTTGTGTTTATAGTTGTGTCCTCTCCCCTCCTTTTCTTGCAGGAGAAGATGAGGATGAGTTTGAAAACTTCATGCTTCCCCTGACAGTTTCATTTGAAACCTTAGCCCAGATATTTAACAATAGCTTTAAGCAAGAGGAAGCAAAGGTAGGTTACTCTGAGTAGAAGGAGAAATCTTGCTCATCATAATAAATAGTGGTTTAAAATATGTAAAATTAATCACATTTAAATCCTATTGAATTCAGTGGAAGTGAGTTATGAATAATTCTATTCTCCATTTGAAGTCCATATGATCCGTTTTAGCTACATTATTGAATTTTTCTTATCCTTGTCTTTATTTATGGAACACTGTCTTTTAAAAGCAGATATTCCATAAGAAATGCTAGACTTTCAGGTGTGATGCTACACTCCCCATGGAAAGGGGAAGGTCTGAAATCTACATCTTAAGAGCCTTGCAAAGCATTGACAGGGCACAATAGTAAATCAGAGAGCAGTGGCTTCTTTTCCTTTACTTACCATGCCTCTGACTCTCATCCTGACTTAGCACATGCCTTGTAGCTTGGTCAAGACAAGTTGTTGAATGATTGAAGGGGCCACAGCAAATGTAACTAATCACTGGTCTGTGTTGATTGCCCAAAGAGAAGAGTAAAGGCTTTGCCATCCAGTGGAGAAAATAGGATTCCATTGGGGATTTTTCCCCTCAAGAACTTTATTCATAAAAAGATGAAATTAAAGATGGCACTGCACATGAAAATATCACAAGCTCCCTTCTCTCCATTAGATTTAATAAGAGACATATATGACATTATGCAGTCAATTTATTTATTCCCTTCACTTCCCTTTTAGCAACAAGTAGACAAGGTTTAAAACATGATGTCGCATTATAGTTTTTCTTACTAAATAGGAGCCAGACATATGATGGTGTTTTTAGTTGTAGTCCTGTAGTCTACACTGTATTTAGTTCTCCCTGCTGATTACTGCTTTTGAACACAATCTAAAATAAATGTTTAGCATCCTTTCCTTGTGTAATTTTGTCTCTTGCATATTAAATACTTGGGAGCTTGTGTGCTCATCTGTCTGTTTAATTTACGTATTACAGCTGGGTGTGAGTAGATTTATAGAGGACCCAAACATATACAAGCTAAAAACATTGTATGCTTAGAACATCTCTTCTAAACAAGAATTTAATATATAAATCAAGAGTTTATTAAATGGCTGGGCATATATGTATAAATAGGAACTGGTCTTGAAGTATTACATTCTTAAACCCAACAAAGTGATTAGGATAACTGATAGCTAAATAAGGTTTTTATGTGCCTGTGGGAGCCATATTAGGATTGATTTGACAAGTCAGTTCAGCTGTGGCAACAGTCATATTATCTAGCACAACATTATGTTTTATTAGTAAAATCCTTAAGTGTAGCAAGCTGTTTGTGTCAAAACAACAGTATATTTTAAAGGGAGAAAAGACTTGCTAAGTGGAAGCTGCATTATCAGGAACAAAACACATTAGCATAGCATTACATTAAATAAATTGCATTCTTTTATTATGAACAAACAGTTAACCATGCACTCTAGAGTGGCTATTTCAGATATGTTGTGTAATATTCCTAGAAGCTCTATCAGTATTTTTTCTTTAGCATTTTAAAGTGTGATGGGAGACTCGGTAGCATCACTGCTATTTTTCCTTCTCTGATGCATTTCAAGAGAACATAAGCCCCAATTCAGAGAGCTATATATTAATTCCATAGATTCAGAGAATTTCTGAGCTACTTATTCAAAGAGTTCTCCACTCCACTTTGCTAGCTGTAGGAAATTTAAGGGAAGTTAAAAAAATGGTTCTGGGACAGAGCCAAGACACTTTGCTGCTTGAGAAAGAGGACAAGAAGACACCACTGCCATTCCCTTATTATATGGAAGCTGCCATACAAAAGCAATTGAATCTCAGTTCAGTACTTGTAAGGGGAAGCAAGCTAGCTTGTAGAGGTGAAAAGGAAAAAGCCATATGGGATATCTTCCCTTCCAAAAATAGCAGCCATGAAGTTCTAGAAAACATAGTCACTGGGGAGGTTGCTGCTGCTGCTGCTGCTGCTGCTGCTACTACTACTACTACTACTACTACTACTACTACAAAAATAATATTGCAGCATCTCCTGATTAAAGCATCTATCTTACTTTGCAGTGTGATAGGGCATAGTATCAAACACATCTAGTGAATTTATGGACATACTAGAAAAAGGTACTAGAAAAAAGCCCCAAACTTACTTGATTTGATTTGATTTGATTTGATTTGATTTGATTTGATTTGATTTGATTTGATTTGATTTGATTTGATTTGATTTGATTTGATTTGATTTGATTTGATTTGATTTGATTTGATTTATATGGCTACATAACTTTTAAAAAATGCTGCTCCAGACAGCATACACCCATATAAACAGAATTATATTTTTGTTTTATTTTTATTTTTATCCCATCATTATTATTTTTACAAAGAACTGAAGGTGGCGAACATATCCAACTTTCCTCCTTCCATTTTCCCCACAACAACAACCCTGTGAGGTGGGTTGGGCTGAGAGTGAGTGACTGGCCTAAAGTCACCAGCTGGCTTTCATGGCCAACACGGGACGTGAACTCACGATCTCTGGTTTTCTGGCCTGATGCTTTTTGTTCACTGGACCAAATTGGCTTTCCTACAACAATTAAAATTCAACCAAAGACACAACATACCTCCAGTTCATTGGATGAGCTCTTCTCCTCTAATCTCATCCATGCTCTTCTAAATCCCCATGCCTAAGGGAACAGCCAGGGCTTCCTGAAGGTTAGCAAGGTTGCAGCATGTCAAATGGAGATGAAGATGGCAGTAACCATCACAGAGAAGGGATGTTTCCTATGTTCTATCAGATGATATTATTTTACAGAAGACATCTGGAGAATGCCCACTCTGTTGGAGTGTGTGGGATGGGCAGAAACAACCAGAGAAAAAAGATACCCCACAATGACCTAGTCTTACACCAAGTAGGCCTTTATAAATGATAACCAGCACCTTTCATTGCTCCTTGAAGCCTACTGGGAGCCAGTGTAGCAGATTAATGAGATGCTACATGGATGTACTGATAAGCACCTATGACTATCTGTGCTACTGCATTCTGGACCAATTGCAGCTTCCAGAAGGTTTTCAAGGACAGTCATGTAGAGTCCATTGCAGTAGTTCAGCCAAGAGGTAACTACAGCATGAGTAATGACAAGCAAGCCTCCTGGTCCAGGTTCATACACAATTGGTGCACTAGACAGAGTTGTGCAAAGGATCCGTGGCCAGAGCTATCCCTTGCCCTTGGAGCAGGATCCAGAGGCCCAAGATGACCCCCAGATTGCATACCAGGCCTGAGCAGAGGAGTGACCCCCTCCAAAAGCAAAGATGGAAAGTTTCCATTTCTCAGACAAGGAGGACCCAAAACTCACAGTTGCTCAATCTTGCTAAAGTTGAACCCAAGCTTGTTCTTCCAGGCTCCAGGCACTGAGAAGTATTGTCGACAACATCACTTAGATGTCCAGGAGCAAAGATATACAACTATTATCAACATACTAATTATACTTCACTCCCTGCTATCAGATGACCTCTCCCAGCACTCTGCAAATAATAATAAAGGCAGGAGATACGTAACACTGTGTCTTCCATCCACAACTCTCACTCCATGCATCAGAAGGATCCATGACCAGTGATATAAAAAAAAACCACTGAGATATTGAGGAGGACCAGATTGGATGCACTATCCCCATCTTGTTCATAAATCATCAACAAGTGCAACCAAGTGCTATCTGTTATAGCCAGACCTGAATCCATAGATAATACACTTTTTGAGAGCCCTATGGAATTGTAGCCTAATCACTGTCTGAACAACCTACCTTTCGTTTATAAGGTTGGAAACTGGATGAAAATTATCCAGTTACATTGAATCCACAACAGAACAGTTGACAAAAGCATCCCCTTCTCTCAAAACCTTATAAGTTCTTGAAAAGCTTATAAGAATGTGACCATAAATGATTAGAATATCAGTATGTGTTAAATCATGATAAAACTGGTGATTTGATTAGCAGCTGTTTGAGAAAAGTATATGAAATGTGTTCATCAGATTCTCTAGATACTTTTGTAATTAATATTACCATTATTCATCTTTGATTCTAAAATAAGCATTGCCAATTTACTCTTAAACTGGTAGACCAGTTAGAATAGCTCTTCCCAGACCTATGCTATCCATATATGTTGGACTACAATGACCATTAACCCACCTACTCAGTGTACACGTGCTGTTTAAAAATAGATAGTTTAATATATATATATGGTGAGCAGATGTACCAGATTTGGAAAGCAGATTTGGGTAAACCTCATTAGATACAAATATAATATGTGCTCTATTTCATTATTTGATCTATAGTGTCATTTAAAATTAAGATTTGGGTTTTACAAAGCCCTGATGAAAGATTGCAATTTGTTGTCACTTGCAGACTATCAGTATTGAAAACACAGTGCTCATGTACTGTCTTACTTGACACAGGAGCATTCTTACTGGGGATGCTGCTGTTGTTTTTTAATGGAGTTCCAGTGTTATATCCCTAAACTAGCAAGTTCTTAATGACCCTAGAAAGTGATTGCTTTGATTACACTTTAACGGTATTTGCAAATAAAATCACAAGTAATTAAGGGGAAATCTCCAGGCTTTTGAGCAACTTTGATGCATGATAACTGCCTGATTCAGCTCCATCTAGAGTAATGCTGTGTAGACAAGAGCTACTGAGATCAATAGCAACATAATGATAGTGGCAGAATTAAGTGAGTAACCTGAGAACTATGCCTTCAGAATGCATGCAGCTGCCACAAGCCGGGCCACACAGTGCACTCCTTGCTTCCGTCCTAAATGTTCATCAAAAGACGCCCTGCAGGAAAATGGAGTTAGATGCTCTTTATTGCTGATCGTGTCTCTTGCCACATTTATCAGGGAAATTGGATTAGCAGTTGGCAGCTGCAGGTAGACAAGGTTCTGCAGTGATTAAATATGCAGCTTGGCTGCATTTGTTGTGACAGACCTTTAGTAAATTCTACTGTAAGCACCATCTGTCTAATTTGTATAAAGGCAAACTTCATGCTCTAAGCCACTGCTAAAGAACTAGATTTGTTGCTTTATCGTAAAGTCAACTTTTCTACTAAAATCTTTTAAACATAATTTATTAGGTTAAGGGAGTGTTTTTGTTTGTTTTTTTGTTTAGATCTTAATGAATAAATAATATGTTTAAAGTGCTTTCAGGTACTCTGTTTTGTAAGGGATGAAAATAAAAATAATCTGTTCCGTTCTTGAGTAAAATGTTTAGCATTCCTGTTTGCAGGGAGGTGACATTGCTAAAATATCACTTAGAAAATGGCCTGTGACTGCCAAATTCATTTAATTTGTGGCTTCTAATAGTGTTTTCTAATTGGCTTTTATACATCTGAAATGTGTAGTTGAAATATAATTGAGGCAAGATAGCTTATCATTCTTGAACTACATCTGTAATTGGCAATAGGGTTCATAAAGCATATGTTCAGTTTTATTTTCCAGAACATGCTAACAACATGCTAACATGGGGACAATTTTCATGCCACAGCATTAGCTGGGATGGGAAAACTCATGTTCCAAAAGGATAGCCTATTTTCCTCAACTCTATTCTCTTAATCCCCTAGATTGGACCTGGAAATTCTGCTCAGTAGTATGCTGACTTTCTCTATTTAATGTCAGTGTATTCTGATATTATTTATGATGTGATTAGTTTGAAAGAACAAGTAAAACAATGTGTCTGAGGAAGAAGAGTTGTTAAATAGCATCGTGCTATTTATAGCTGGTTCACCCAAACTCAAAGCTGTTGAATTATTTAAAATCCTTGATTTCAGCTTGCACACATTAAAAGTTTTCACACTAAGTGCCAAATGTTGCAAACAGCACTTTAACAGAATGATTTTGCTTTGATCCCTGTAGCAGTTCCTGAATAATTTATCACAGGTTATTGCCTTAATTCTGGAGAGGGATAGTGCAATAAAGGCAGATGAAAACACTCCAGTTGAAACACCTTGGGGCCTGCTCATTCCTCTGACATGGCTCTTTTGTTGGAACTATTTAGAGGTTATTAAGACGTGTCTGTAGAATTAAGAGTCTGCTGTAAGGATGAAGAAGACAGCCATCTTAATTCTAAAGACAAAGCACTATGACCCCTCACCTTTTTCTTGGCTGTTATTATAGAGCAGAATTATGAAGGTAATATTATAGCTGCACCCAGAAGTACTACTATACTTAAAAGTCTATCAGACGTTTCCGTTATAAAATCCTGTTTTGGGGTGTTGAATGGTATCTTGTCTAGCTAGCAAGTTAGACTGACATAGACTGTTGCTATATACAGAAATTTCATGTTCTGTTGATGTCCCCTTCCCTATCTCTGAATGACTTTTTATTTATCACATTTTGAGCTGCCCAGCTCCCTCATAGAAAGCCATGAAATTAGAGTTTTGAAAATGAAGAGATTTCCTTTTACACAATCCCAGAAGAGTAAATTTAAGAATAGTTCTCTTTTTCTTTATAGTTAGTTATAAAATATGTAACTTTCATTTGAAAATGAAAATGTGCATAAGTTTGATTACCAAAAAACGTGTTTGCATGTTTTTCCATGTTCAGACTTGAAGCACATCTTTTGGATTATTAAGGTATACTACTAAAATGGATCCCATTCCTGGGATGCATTATAACCATAATGTGGTTATAATAATAAGATGAGCAAAAATATGGGGAAGGAACATATTTATTATTTATTTACTAAATTTATAAGACCGCCCACTCAAACAATCTGTCTAGGTGGCATATATCAACAACAACAACAAAATGAGAAACTCCACCCACACATAAAATTAAAAATGTGTACAATGTATAAATATAAAATATAACAATGGCAACCAAGGCCATAACAAAACAAGCAAAAGGAGACTCCTCTCAACTGGTCCCTAATGCCTAGGGTGGAAAGCCAGGTCTGTTTCCTAAAAGTGAGCAGAGTTGGGACCTGTCATATATTGGGGGGGAGGGGCAGTGGAAGAGATTATTCCAAATCCAGGTGTAACCATAGATAAGGCACCCTTCCTAGGTCCCATAAGATGGCAGGATATAAAACAGGGGTCCTCAACCCCTGGCCCGTGAACCGGTACTGGTCTACAGCCTGTTGGGAACTGGGTCGTGCAAGTGGCAGGCGAGTGTGCCAAGCTTCATTTGTGTATGCACAGGGTCTAGGTTGCATGAGCGAAACCATCTCCTGACGCCGCTGCCTGTCCATGGAGCCATAATGGTTGGGGAACAATGATATAAAATAAGAAACCTGAATGCAAGTTCTGTTGTTCCATTCTTCTTTATATCACCTTTCATGAAAACCTAGTTGATAATGTGAATACCAAAGGCCTATTTTCATTTTTTTCTTCAGGCAATGCCACCTTGAAACTATTCTTTTATGTGAATTTAGTTATATGAACCTAGAGCAGTGATGGCGAACCTATGGCACGCGTGCCGGAAGTGGCACGTAGAGCCATTTCTCCCGGCACGCGGAGCCGTCGCCTGTTGCTCTTCTGGGTTCCGGTGCGCCGGCCAGCTGGTTTTCATGTGCATGGGCATGCTGGAAACTGAAAGAGCAGCTGCCCATTGCGCATGCGTGCTCCAAGAAGATGATCTTCCTGTTTCCAGAGTGTGCATGCGCACAGGCCAGCTGGTCTGGTTTGGGAATCCCGGCGGTCGCTTCCTCAGGGAGCAGAGCAAGGTAAGCCGCGGCTTCCCTCCCTCCCTGACCAAGCGGGCTTGTTCCGTGGCCCCAGGCGGTCCGGGCCATTGTCACGTCCCTGTTTCCCTGCCATTGTTTCCCTCCCTCCCCACCAGAGGCTTTTTTCCTTTCCAGACCAGTTCCAAGCAAGCGGTGCACAAACTTCAGCAGCTCTTGCGCTGCCGCCTGCACCGCTTGCCTGGAGCTGGTCTGGAAAGGAAAAAACGCAGCCGAATTAGGCGGGACTCGCCCCATCCAGGTGTCTC
>QLTV01000974.1:5035444-5056006 GCA_003457575.1 Thermophis baileyi | reverse complement strand
CCTATGGTAGCCTCCTCGTTGAACTACGCTACCTGACAGTGATCCCCACCCAAACGGAGCCTGCTCTTCCGAACGCCCGCTTTTTCCTGCAGCGAACCGAGCGCGAAAAGCGCTTCCCGCTTCTCCTCTACCTGCATGCTGTTACCGGCTCTGCACCCCCCCCCCCCCACTACCAACAAGCCGCCCCTACCCGAGGCCACCCGGGCATGGGGGGGGCTGGCAGGCCTGGCTGGCTGGCTGGACACAGCCGCCGCCGCGTTGCAGTGCCGCGCTGCCCAGGATCCACCCAGATAGCAGCCGGATCCACCCAGGTAGAGCTGGTAACAGCATGCAGGTAGAGGAGAAGCGGGAAGTGCTTTTCACGCCCCCCCCGCCAGCTCGTTCGCTGCAGGAAAGAGAGGGTGCTCGGAAGAGCTCGGAGGGCAGGCTCCATTTCGGTGGGCGATCACTGTCGGTTCGCGTAGTTCAGCGGGAAGGCTACCATAGGGAGACCTATTTGGAGGCACCTGGATGGGGCGAGCCCCGCCTAATTCGGCTGCATTTTTTCCTTTCCAGACCAGCTCCAAGCAAGAGGTGCAGGCGGCAGTGCAAGAGCTGCTGAAGTTTGTGCACCTCTTGCTTGGAGCTGGTCTGGAAAGGAAAAAAGGGGCAGAGCTGCTTGTTTTCGATGGTGGGCAAGAGGAGGGGGCGGCCCCCACTTGCGGCCGGGATTCTGGAGGAGAACCATGCCCCCCCAGCCACCGAGAACAAGCCGCGCTGCAGCGCTGCCGCAGGAGCTGAGTCCATTCCGAAGGAGCATCTGGCGCCAGGGTAAGAGACGCGCCGGCCTGAAGGGAGGCTTGCCAGGCCCAAAAACGGGCAACGTGTGTGTGCGACGCACTGGTGCGGGGGTGGTGGTGTCACGGACGCATGCGACGGGGGAGTGTGGTGATCGCGCGTGCATTCGCGGGGGGGATTCGAGGGATCGATGGGTCACGTGCGCATGCGTGTCGTGGGCGGGGCGTGTGGGGAGCATTGCATTATGGGTGTGGGCACGCACATGCGCTACCTCCATGCTCCCCCCATTTTTGGCACGCGACGCCAAAAAGGTTCGCCATCACTGACCTAGAGCCATTTTTAAAGTCTGCCATAAGCTAATAAATGGGTTATTGGTCCTTAAATAAGTTTTGACTACTGTAAATAACTACATTTATATCCCTACTTTTAGGATGTTGTTTGCTCTCAGTAAATATTTGTATAATCATTCAGCAATTTTATTACAATATAGAGTAAGCAGGACTTTCTGGATAGTGAGAATGCCATAGTTGAATTATTCTTTATTATTATTTTTTCCATTATTTTAACTTTGGATAGCAATGTTCCATATGTTTATCTTATTTGCTGTTATAAACAGCTAAATAATCCATTGGAATATGATTTCACTTTTTCTCATATATCAAATATTGTCATGAGTTTCTCACATGGAAGGGATTAATTCATAGCTTTAAGCTAGTGAAAGTCTGATCATGATGATAGATACTGCTTGTGGAGGGAGAGTATATAATCTCTATGCATATCTTCCTAGTCTATGCCCATGGAGACTAGGGCAGCTACCTTAGTTCATATGAATTAAAAGTTCTTTTTTCTCTGTAACTGTGTCCGTTCATTTGCCCAAATATATGCTTGAGTTCTTTGGTCTTATGAAATCTTTGGCTTCAAAGAGACAGAAAGTGTTGAAAGTTGACACAGATACTGGGAACTAGTTGGAGGAAAATGGGATTTTTGTTCTCGAAATTATATACATTGATATACTTGAATTTTGGAAAAGATCAGAAAGATCTTTTAGAAAGAATAGGCTTTGTTTGACTGGATTTTTTTTTAATAAAGATAATCATTGGAAGAAAAGCTGTTTGAGGTGTCACTCGAATAGTAGGAATCAGGCAGGGTATTAGCCTAATGCTTTTGAAAATATTAAAGTAACACATTCAATAGTTTCCCTTCTTTTGAAGGAGTGTTTTCATAAACAAGGCTTATGTTGATGGCTCCTTATAAATCTAGTTCTAAAGAACTGTAGTATAATCTGACTCTGGAAAAGCTATACGATGGTCTATTCCATGTACTGTAAATTGTCTTCTTAGAGATATTAAATTTATGCAGTTAGATGCTCTCAGCAAAACTTTTTTTTTACATATCCAGAGTCTCCAACCCACTTTAGGTCAAGGAGACAAGAGGGCATGCCAAGTCTGATGACTCCTTCACAAAACCATGGTGGCATAAGACCCATTACACATGGACCTGACATTCACTGATAACAACCTGAACCAGTTGGCCTAGATTTATTTACATAGCATATGCCATAGAGTACATGGTTAATAGTAGTAAAATATATATAAAAGGAGCACATAATGTTATGGTACACGTATAATGGAACATATAGTCAATTTTTTAAGGCATGAGGAATTCAAGAAATTATAAGTTATAGGTTTCATTTTGAAATACATTGGTTCATGAGTGTTCTATGTATTAATATCTGGACCATTTATCCAATTAATAAGCCTAGAAAGAGGGACCAGCACCAAATTGTTCATCCCCCTTCTTCTAAAACACCCAATTCAGTGTAGATGATGTACTCCTAAACTAATTTTATTGCCCTCTTCACTTTCTCCCATCTGTCTCTTTCCAGCTCCTACTTTCACTCCTGATTTCCACGGGTTCAGCCAACAAAACTAGACTAGCCTAAAAATAAGCGTCTCCTCTCTTCACTGACAGCCTGAGTGGTAAACCTGTTAGTAGTGAGATAGTCCTTCATACTGAGGAGCTCCACAGCGGTATTGTTGTCTCAGTTCCATACTGAAAATATATTTGCTTTTCCTGAATTACAGTTTCTAATTCTATACGTTTGGGGAAAAGCAGAGAGCTATTTATCAGTAGCTATTTTTCCACTACTGTGTATCCTTTGAAAATTTCATTGTCAAGCTTATGATCTTTGTCCTCATGAATAGAAATTTAGTAAAAAACAACAACAACAACCTGAAATTGACCTACTGAGATTTGCCAGATAATAAAGTTGTTACAGTTCGTGTCATTGGGACGTTCTGGGGCTTCATGGGATTTAATGGAAGACATGGTGCAAAAGCAGTTCTTCTGGATTTTTTTTTTCTGTTTTATTAAATCAAATAGCATCTCAATAAGCAAGTTACTTTCAGTTTTGCCACATTTCTTAGAAAAAGTTAGCAATAATTATTTACTGCTAAACAAAACAGTCTATGTTCTCCTGTCTATGTTCCTGGCTACAGAACCTTTTTTCCTCCCCTGTACTCAAGATTGCAACTTAAGCTTGCTTTCATTCCATATGTTTTCAAACTGTTTTCTTGAATTTAGCATGCCTTTACATGGCTATTTCTAATTTTCTCCTCAGAAATAAAGAAGAGCTGAATATACTGGCAGCAGTCTTGTCACTCAGACTGGCATAGGCTTTCTCTTTCATTTCTGGCTAGCAGAACATCTTCATATTCTGTCATGTTCGATGCCAGAAGGATCATCTGTGAAGGACAAACAAGGTTTTATAGTGCACACTTCTCTTTGATATTAGTCAGCTTTCCTTCCCGATGTCTAACAACCTTTCTCTCATACAGCAGCTCAAAAGGGCTGAATCCTGTGAATGCCTATGGTGCTTCTTCCTCTTTATCTTCAGTGAGTCTTTTTCTCGCCCAACAACTTTCTTCAGCAAACTACTCTGGACTTGCCCTCGTATCAATTAGTCTTCAATAGTACATTATAACTCAGTCCAGTGTATGTTAACCAGCCACATTACTTTATAACAGTAATGAATCTTCAATAGGCAACACTGCCTAGATCCATTTTAGGTTGTGCCAGCCATTTATACCCCCTCTATCAAACTTCTCCTTCCAATTCTTCTCAGAGTTCATTCTGATGTTCTTAATATTCCTCTTTCTCTTATGGGAACATTTTCCTATGAGAAACTAAGCTATCTCTCCTACCCTTAACTTCTTCATAATCATGTTAATGAAAACAAAGTATTTGTTTGAGTGTCTGTATGTGAATAGCCAGCAAGAAGCCATGATTAAATGCAGAGTGCGACAGGCGTACACTTGTATATCGCACAACAGTTTTATGCTTGAGAATTAAGTTCTATGTAATCTAATCTTACAAAGCTCCAGGAGAGCTCATTTTGATGCAGAGTAATATTGTAGTTCATTATATTGACCAGAACACCTTATCTGATTACCTTTCTTCCTTTGATAGTTGATGTTACTGTGACATTTGGCAGTGTCCATCCAATTTCTCTTTTTGCCCATTCAGAATTATGGTTGAATTATATACTTGGCAAATTCTGGAATGGATAAAACATTTTGTTTTGTAACTTAAAAAAAACAAAATCAGGGTAACTATTTGGATTGAATTGTGTATATTGAGTTGAAATGGGTTTTTCACATTTTACATGACATATTACTTAAGTATTAATCTAGACAGATTTTCCTATGCTCTTATCATGAATTAACTGTGCTGGAGAAGTTACGTGAACCCAGAAGGGTGATCTAATATAATAGATTTTTTTTATTAGGAATGATCTATATGATTAAAAACTACTTCAGACTTACTGTAATAAGTGTACTACAAGCAAATTGTGTGTATCTTACAAAAATTATAAGATTTACATTCAAATAATTCCTATGTACAGAAAAGTTAGTATGGTAGTAAAACTACCCATCTACTGATCATAATACCAATTGTTATTCTTTTCTTTTGAGGTTTCTGAAATTAAACAGCCAGTTATGATACCTTAACTGGTTATATAAAACCTCTTCAAGAGAGGAGATACCCATGAACCTTGAACTCTATGTATGATTTTTAGGGAATATCTACTAAATGGTTTCAACATCTGTTCAATAACAACAGTCAACATTTAAAATCTGAAACATTTTAAACGAATATTTTCAGTGCATTTATTATTAATGTGTTGAATATACTCAGTAATATTTATGGAAATTTATTCATGTTTCCTGCTCATCAACTACTTTTAGTTGAAACATAAAATGAACTAATGCATTTTCTTCAAATTATTTTGAGTGATGATCAAGTTAGGAAAGTTTCATCTGTAAAAATCCTCAATTTAGCAAGGAGGGGGGAAATGCCATACATTTTCATAAATGTACATTTTCAGCTTTAAAATATTACATGATTTTATATCCAATATTTAAACTCAGTTACATTATTCTGTGGAAGCCTTTATTATATATTTGTAAACATTTGATGAATATTAACATTTAAGAGGGAGACTTAAGCCCTAGCATTCTTTAGAGGGGGAAAAAGACATTTACACTAATGAATTAAAATCAAATATTGTGCTCATTACTGGTTGATCATTACTCCATCTGCTCGGTGCTAACGTGAAAATCAATTACTGTGTTTCTTTCCCACTGACAGCGTATGTTGATCGGACTGGCAAGAGATCTTCGAGGGATTGCCTTTGCTCTGAACACAAAGACCAGCTACACCATGCTGTTTGACTGGATGTATCCTTATTACACTATGACAATACCAGTTCTGTGCACAGAGGGATACCACGTCCTTTGCATTAGTTTAATAGCATGGCACAGTGGGGAAGAGGAAACAAAGCTAAACGAACTAATATGTAATCAGCTAAAATTACAGTACAGTTGCACTCATGCCATTAACTTGGAAGGCAACATTTGGAGAGAGACCACAAAAAGGTCACTTTTTTGAGTGGGGGGTTAATCCCTAAATGTTTTGAAACCCTGCAGTGCTTTAATAATTCTATAGCCCTTTAATTTACGATGTGATATGTCTCTGCTTAGTTAAAGTATGTATAAGTTATCCTGTTGTACACTTAATTTTCTTATACTTATTGCAGGAATCATACTTAGACGCATTGATTTCATTTGATGCTATGCGGTCTCATATTACATCATAAATTATTTAGGCTAGCAAAACTTGCAGATTTTGATTGTGTTCTCGGTTTTATTTTAATAGAAAGCAAAAATTGAATTATATCCTACCAATGTTGGATTATCATTTCTATTTAAGAGCCAAAGTAACAATTTGTGTAACTTGATTACTAATATTAGTGAGTGCATATGATTTTCAAGAAAGAAGGGGCTATACGTCTCCTTAAAATCTTCTAACTGGTCTCCCTTAATGAAATCAAGAGAGCTTATATTAGGATTCATCCATCTGGACTTCACATTTACGGAGAACTTCAAAGAGCAGTTTAGATAGTGCAGTGTTCCATTTTGACTTTATTTGAAATCATCTTAGACAATATTTGGGAGTAGGTTTTCATTCTCACATTTATAAAAACTCTTTAAAATAAGGTCTCCTTTCTTAATACTAAGATCATTTTATTTTAAAGCTATTACAAAAGCTTTATTTTAAAAAAACAAATATAGAAACAAAAATTTTATATAGAGCAATTATTTAAACAGCAAAATTAATACAAAACAGTAAAAGATGCACAAGTCTCCAGCTGTTTTGTTAAATGGCTTTCTTCCTATTGCTGCCTCAGTTGAATAAATGTTTATAAGAAATTTAAAAAAATCCTCTTAGAAACACTTGTATCTCCCTTGAATTTTCAGTTCTGCTAAACAGCTCTGAATGTGACTTTTGTCCACTAGATGGCAAAAATGAGCAGAATCCATAATATTTCTTAGTTGATCTTTGACCTTGGAATCATTACATATATGGAAGGGTTCTCTCTTAATGTTTAGAAGTATCTAGCTGAGCAAGAAGAACATTAACGTTATCCTGCAAAATGGAATTGTTTGTAGCAGGCTTGCTTATACTAATTGGGTTTCCATAACAAATCAGACTCCTTGGAAAAAGGCCAAAGGCTTTTCATAATTGTATTGACAAGAAAATGAATATGATAAATGGTGTTCATTCAGTTGAGAAAAGATTTATAGTTTCGCCCTCTGGGCAAAGGATGAAGAGCAAATATGTGTAATAATAATAAAAAAATCTGTTACAAAGTTGTAACAAATTTGATCTCTCATAAAGCTTTATTAAAATATCTCAAAATATGTTAAAGGCGTTTCTGATAGTAAGCTATAGATTCGGCTTGGTATATTCCTCTAAGAAAAGGAAAATAACGATGAAGAATTAAAAATATAAATATGAAAGTCATACATTTCTTCTGAATTATTGATATGTCAAACTGTCTGATTCAGGGTTTCCAGTTCAAAAGTTTTGTCTTGGTTAGTCAATAGGGTATATTGGGGCTGTATGGAGCATGCCTATATAGAAGCAGTATTTTTTTAATAAAAACATGTGCAACTGAACCTAAAAATTAGAATGCAGTGACTGAGATATTTTTTCCATAATTTTCTAGTTCCATATTTCATTTAATAAGTTGTACATCTTTTGAGGCTTTAGTTAAATTTAAATGCTTTGCTACAAACAATTCACTTTCTTAAATTCTGAAAGTTCAGGCAAAACAGCAAAATAAGACTCAACATCCATTTACAAAAGCACTGTGATTGATGGAATTGGTAAAACTTACTTCTAATTACAAAAAGATAATCTGTCAGTCTCTTGACTCTTTTCTACCTCTCACTACCATTTTCCATGTATGAAAACATAAATATTTCATGCAAAGAGCTTTCTTTTTTCCCCTTTATTTCTTTACTATAGCCTTTCCAAGCTTTAGGTAAGGTGCAGCTTTTGTTATAGTCACTGCAGACCAAATCTTACTTTACTGTATTTCAGAGAGCTATAGAATAGGTAGGTCACACAATGGTAACTCATATTTTGTTTTTGGCTTAGTGTATTGTGTGGATTCACACATTGTGGCTTGCCGTGTTTCCCCGAAAATAAGACCCTGTCTTATATTTTTTTGAACCCTCAAAAGCGCTTGACCTTATTGCCATGCACTCAAAAGCCCGATTGGGCTTATTATCAGGGGATGTCTTATTTGGGGGGAAACAGGGTAGCATTATACTGTTGTTGTTTTTAAAGCCTGGCTTAACCATAGATTTTAAATTCAGCTAAGACATACTTGATTCAATATGAGATTCAAGCAAATCTAGTGCATTTTGTTCCTGGATTTGCAAATGTCCTTCACTGTCTGTGCCAAGCTGCATCGCAAAAATCTGTTAGAAGACTGCTCCCCTTGGAGTTCAACTCCCCACTATGCTTCATAGAATTAGAAGGTGCCTGAGAGGCCATCCAGTCCAACCCCTGCATGATGCAGCATTCACTACACTATCCCTGGTAGATGACTATCCAGCCTCCATTTGGAAACCTCCAGTGAAAGGGAAGAAATCATTTTGTGTGCTATTCTATTCCACTAATCGATAGTTCTTACTGTCAAGAAGTTCTTCTTAATGTCTAATCTATATATCCATCTTCGACATTCTATCCCATTAATTTTAGTCTTGCTCTCTGGAGCAAGTGAGAATACCTCCAGCCTGTATGAGAACCTTTCAGATATTTGAGGACAACTATTATGTCCATTCTCAACCTTCTCAAACTAGGTCTTTTAACCATTCCTCATAGGACTTGGTTTCCAATCCTTTCATCATCTTGTTAGCCCTTGCTTCAGTTTATCCGTGTCTTTTTTTTTTCTTTCAGCTGAGGTGTGCAGAACTGAGCACAATACTCCAAGTGAGGCCTGACCAAGACAGCAGAGCAGGATGATATTTCCCATGATCTGAATTTTTTGCTCCTCTCAATGTTTCTAAATATGCCATTGACCTTGTTTTCTGATATATCTCTCTCATTTAGTAGAACTATACCAGTGGTTGTAACATTAACAGTAGTTATAGGAACACTTCTTTTGTAGGCTTCTGTCATATGATATAAGGGTGTTGAAAGTATTGTTATCTTAAGTTTTCTTCATAAAACTTGAAGACAGTATTGCTTATGATTAAATTAAAATGTTGGGGGTGTACTTTGGTGAGAAGTTAGACTATATGAATAAAATGCAACTTTCACCTCCAAAAGCAAATGTGAGATATAAAAATTTTAAAAAAATAATTAAAACTGAACATCGTACTGTAAGAATTTAATGGATATAGTATAGAACAAGGTCTTTCAGTGTATGTTACATCTTTATATTATAAACATTTTGGCTTTGCTTTAGTGAAAATTTCTAGAAACTGAAGAAAAAACACTAATTTTAACCGTGTTTTTAGTAAGCTTTTAAACTGTACATGATGCATGTCATTTATTTTGATTCTTTAACATAACTTATAAAAGCTACCCATCATATCTTCCCATTCTTCAAACAGCTGTTGAACTTTGGTATCGCGAACCAGCATGTACAACTCCAATCTTGAAGCTTATGGCTGAGATGATGCAAAACAGGTACAGTTGTTCCCATTTAATTGGCTTGATAGTTCTCTTAACTATGTCAACAACTGCAGGATTTGCCTCAAAATAAAATTTTGTATTACTAGAAACCATATTTGTGGGGATTTTGTGCAATCAAACTAATGTCGAAAAGCTTCACTTACAGCTATATATTCATAAACCTTTGCACATTTTAAACTACTTAATGTAGCACAGTCCTGTGAAATTCATTCAGATTGATATAATTTAAATTAGATCTGTGATTTTATCTGTACTTTTCTGATTTTTTTCTGTTCTAACTCACTCCAACAAAATGGTGGGGATAAGCTACCTTGCTGGTCTCTTTGCAAATATCCTTTTCTTGACTACCATGAATATAGAACAGTGGCTGGGGTTTTCTGGCTGACTAGGGAATTCTGAGAGCGGACGTCCTAGCATCTTAAATTTGCCAAGGTTGAGAAACACTGATAAAGAGTGATTTACTATACGAAGCCAATCAGGATTGCCTGATCTCCTTGGTAGACATTCACACACAATGGATATACCCTTTAAGAAAGGGAGCCCAGTCTACTTTAGCTCCGAGAAAGTACTCCATTATTAGAAAACAATGGACAATTTACTGCATAATTCCTACAGAAATACCCAGCAGTTATCTTCCTATGACCAACGGCTTCCCCCCCCCTTTTTTGAACTTGAATAATTGAACTTGTCAATTAATGTCTTACAGTTTTTAATGGGTCGCATAATGGTGAGGCTGAGAGGGTACCATTTAGAATAACCGAGTTTGCACTCAAAATCTTGCTGTAAACTAAATCTGAATCTGCAAATATATTTGATTTTTTTAAATGAAATTGTAAATTTAAATTGTTGAGCTAACTGTCACAAACAGGTGACCAATCATAGTCAAAATTGAAAATAGTTTTTCAGTATTCTAAGTCAACTCAGTCTATAAACTAAACGTTGAATGAATATGTTTTAAATATAACACATCTTAAATAGAAACCAGGTGATTGGGTAACTTTAATTTTGGGTGATTTTAACATTGACCTATATTAATCCTCTCCAAAGAGGCTTTTAAAAAGAGTTTAATATAGATATAGATATAGATATATATAGATATATATAGATATATATAGATATATATAGATATATATAGATATATATAGATGATATATATATATATATATATAGAGAGAGAGAGAGAGAGAGAGAGAGAGAGAGAGAGAGAGAGAGAGAGAGAGAGAGAGAGAGAGAGAGAGAGAGAGAGCTTTAAAGGAAAAAAGGTACAAGAGAAACCTTTACAAATCCAAACAATTCCGAACAAGACAAAGAGGTCTCTAAAGGAAGGAAAGCTCATTGAAATACTTTGCATATTCATTATATTAATTTACCTATTGGTATTCAGAAAGTCTGTATTGTTCCCATTAGACATCATCATTGGGGATGGGTTTGCTTTTTCTTGAGTTGTGTACAGCATTAGGTTTTACAGGTTAAAATGCATAGTACAATACACTTTGACATGGTGGAAATATGTTACAGAGTATTAAATTGTGCAATATGATAAAATGGAGTTGCTTCCATTATTTATATCTGCCAGATGTTACTATTTTGTACTTTGTAGAATAGAAAATATTATAAAGTGTTCCTTATGCAGCACAAAATCCTAGCCTCTGTTAGAGAATTCAGAATTTCTGGAATTTTAAGAACATTTCTCTAATTTGTCCATCTAAAAGAATAAGACATTTTGCCCCATTCCTTCATTTAGGAAATGTCTGAAATAACAAGGGAATACATGGAGAGTAAAGCTCTGTCTACTTTGACTTTGAAACAAGTTTATTTCTTCCTCTTTTGCAACCAGTCCATTTGTCATACAGAAGACTTTTAAAAAAAACCTACCAAACAGTGTAAATTGAATTACTTTCTTAGAAAATGAATTTTCATTATTAACTAAATAAAGTTAATAATAATAGAGGTGGTTTGGTCTAGTGTGGTTAAGGTGCTGGCCTAGGAATCAGGAGATGGTGAATTCTTATCCCTTCGTAGTTACAAATGCCAGCTGAGTGACTCTGGGCCAGTTGCGCTCTTTCAGCCCAACCCACCTTACAGGGTTGCTGTGTGGAAAATAGGAGGACAAAGGAGCATTGGGTATGTTCTCTGCCTTGAGTTATTTATAAAAAAATAAAGGCAGGATAAAAATCTAATTTTATGATTGCTCCATTCCAGAACGTAACCATAATAGTTAAACATTTTGCTTAGTTATTTATATTGAGTTGTGTCTTAAGAGTAATATGCTTCAGGTTTGAGTTTCTGCTCCTGATACCATTTGCCTTTTTCATTGCTTATGATGTGACACCTATATATGTTTCCTCTTTATCCTAAGATCCTGAACAAGTTTTTTGTCCTTCCTTCAAAATCTTGTATTCTCCCCACCACCACATGCATATCTCTCCACTTGTATATTTTGAGGCATTACCTGATATCTCTAGCTCTACTATTCTTAAGTGTCCAAAGATGTCCTGCTCCCTGAAGCAATCTTATACATGCTTCTTCTTTTTATTTCCCAAAATGCCACAGCTCCTTCACTTCCTTCAAATCAATTTAGAACTCACCTGTTCCATGAATTCTTTCAAAGCTTCATCACCAAAGGAAGATGGTGTTATTTCTATTCTCTGTAACTAAATAAACAACATCTTTCTTTGTTCATCACTATCTCTGTTCTGTCCCTGTTCATGTTATTTATTTTGTCACTTTTTCCTAGGTGGTAAGTCCTTGAGATCCACATTTTTATTTACTTCTTTGCTTGTTTGTTTATCTATATGTGGCATTAAATATAAGAGACAAGTTTTTCTCACTTTGTCAAGGTGATTGTTTCTAATTCATTTTGCCACGAAATCCAAGCAGGAAATCTAACTGTATTACTTGCTAAACTTCACAATCAATCTTGTGGAGCTAATTTATATATTAAGGTTGATATGAAACATTTTTCCTGTCTTGTGGGAAGTACATATTGTCTTTATTTCCATCAGTCAGCACCCACTTCAAACTATATTTATTTTTAGACTTAAAAGCCCTGCATCTTCCATGGAATCCAAATGTATGCTGGTAATAGTTTGCTGGGTACACGAATGTTGAGTAATCAAACTCAGATTCAGTTCAAGAAGTATCAACACTCAGGCTTAGAGTCATGTGGCACCTTACAGCCTTTTTTTTTTTTTTTTTTTATAAACTTCCCCAAACATAATTAAGGCGATTGCATCTCTATGAAGTAACTTTTCTTACATTAGAAATACCGTCACTTACAGCCTTTTTTTTTTTTTGAAGCTTGTACACTTCCCCAAACATAATTAAGGCGATTGCATCTCTATGAAGTAACTTTTCTTACATTAGAAATACCGTCACATTTATATGATGCTGACATAAGGCTGATGTTTGCTAATTAAACTATTTAACATTCACTTAATCAATTTATATTGAATTGATGTAGTGATTCCTCCATTCATTCTCATCAGTGAATGAGTACAGAATAGCATGACTACTAGTCATGTTTCCAGTTACATATATTTGAGAGAAAATCTGGAACATATACACTTATTCCTTCACACCTACAAAAGTTCTGATTAGAAATTGATTGCACAGAGAATATGGATAAACAGCTTGATGCACATTCCATCAAAGTTGTGAAAGTTGGGATCAGCAGTTACACTAATATTGGGAATAAAAACGTTGAATATTCTCACTTTGGATGATGAATAAACCTTAGATTTAGGCTTAATTTGAATAAGTATTTGTAGAATAATGAAAGTTACTGTCATTCAAGCATCTGTATTTGTTTCTATCTTAATAATCATAATTCTTGCTTTTACATATAAATCATGATGCTTTATACTCTGTATACTCTGCATATGGTTACATGTTTTTGAAAGATTTGAAGCACATCTTTAAAGAAGGGGGGAAAAGCTTAGATTCAGGATTTTTCTTATTGATTCTGATAACTTATTTAAAAAAAAGATTAGGAAGACATGATGGAGATTTATTATAGTGCGAGGACATTAATTAGTGCATTGGCGAACTACCCAAGACATTTAATGTATTAATACACAGTAGCAAGATAATGCATACACAGATAGTATTCTTTTTGTTGATTCTAATTGTCTTGGTTTCTAGATGCCCCATTCTCTTGTCCTCTCCCTTCCCCTCCCTTCCCCATCCCAATCATTTCCTTCCCATAATACACAAATTACATGCTTTGCCCATATGTTGTGATAAATGATTGGCTGGAAAAATGATTATGCTAGGCAAGATAAAGGAAAGCTTAAGAGAGAAGACGATCCTTTTGGAAGAGCTGCTTGTTTTACTAGAGACTAGTAGTCTCTAGTAGACTAGATGAAATGACAAGAGACTAG
Source organism: Thermophis baileyi (assembly GCA_003457575.1). Classification (NCBI taxonomy): domain Eukaryota; kingdom Metazoa; phylum Chordata; class Lepidosauria; order Squamata; family Dipsadidae; genus Thermophis; species Thermophis baileyi. The sequence goes on along the minus strand of QLTV01000974.1, from coordinate 5,042,294 downwards.
AGACTAGATGAAATGACAAGCATTTGTCCATGCAATCAAGTTTAACTCAAAACATACCTATCATTTTGCTTCTGTGATGCCTCACTGGTTATTTTTCTCTGCTTCTGCTAACAAAAGAACCTCACCAATCTTATTGAAATCTAAATAGCTCCATTTTGGTTACATAGCTCTCATAATTCAGGAGTTGAATTACTATTGATATACATTATAAGTACTTGTTTCATCAGATTATATAAAGATATGTTTCTGCTTTTTTCCTCAGATCTCAGCGTTTAAATTTTGATGTGTCATCTCCTAATGGAATTCTCCTCTTCAGGGAAGCTAGTAAGATGATTTGCACTTACGGTGAGTTTAATTGATGATTTTTTACATATAGTCTTTGTATACTTAATAAGAAAAAAGCACTACCTTCTAATTAAACAGGACCTGGCTTTTAAAAAAAATATTTGGATTCATGGATCTAGTTGTGAGAATTTATGGTATACAATGTCAGTGGACAGCAGATCACTTTGGGTAGAAGGTGAAATACATTCCTGAAGAGCAATCATTATTCTCTATAACATTACAGTTGATTGATAGATGCTGTACTTATCAATTTGAAAGCATAAGTAAGCCACCCAGAAATATAACAAACATACATACAACTCATTTGTTTATGCATTAAAAGAAAAAGGACATTTTAAGGAGAGAGGAGGATTAGAAAGGAGGTTGAAACAAAACCTCTTTTTGCCATGTTATTTCACCTTTCAGCAGAATAAAAAATGAGATATTTCAAAAGAAGAGTTCTGGAAAGTAAAAAGCAAAAAAAGGAATCTTAAGGGAATATTTCTCCTACACGTAAACCTAAAAACATTGATAGAAGTTGGCTAGAGATGCACGAGGAATGAGAATAGATTGCAATATTTTGTGGTAGTTGCATTTAGATTAATTATTGTAAGAAAAACAGTAGTTTCATGTAAATTAGGCTAAGAGATTAATTGTGGATAAGACTTCTTAAATTAAAGTTAACTGCATCAAATTCACCCACATTAAAATTAACAGACTTACTGTAATTATTTCTAGGAAATAACAGTAATAGTTCAGATAAGGTGCAGGTCTATTTCATAGATTTGTACAATAAGAATCTTAAGAGTTGGAAGGAGCTAATTTAGGCCACTGAATCTAACCTTCCTGCTCAGTGCAAGAATTTTCAAGCATTAATAGTTGGCTCTTTAACTTCTGCTTTAACATGTCCAGTGAAGTCTACCAACATTGAATACTGTATTATGATTATTATTATTATTTTGATACACGTTCAATTAAAATCTGCCTTGCCCTAACTGAAATCCATTATAGAGTGGTCAAGAACAAGTATTGATCATTTTTCATGTGATATAGGTCCAGAATGCTACCACATTCTCCTTCATTCATCTCTTTTCAAGGCTAAACTTTCCTCCTTCCTTTTTATACAACTAAACTTCTAATCCCATAATGACCTTTTCTGAATAAGTCTAGTTTAATTGAGTCATTCTTAAAATGTGTTGTGCGCAGAACTGGACTCATTATCCGAAGTGGGATCTAATCAGTACAGGATGTACTGCAAGCGTAATCTCCTACGTTACTATTGATGCAAGTTCATTGGCTGGTTTTTTGCAGCCATATCACATTGCTGATTCATGCTCGGTTTGTAATCAACTGCTAAACGAGGATATTTTCCCAGATATTGTCACATCATGTGTTCTTCATTTCATATCTGAGCATTTGATTTTTGCTTTCAAGTGAAGAATTTTACATTTGTTTGATAAATTTCATTCTATTACTTTTAACTCATTTCTACAATCAATTAATTTTGAACTTTATTTCCGTCTTTTAGAGCATTAACAATCCTACACATTTAATAAACATTTCCTTCACTTTCTTATCCAAGTCACTGCTGAGAACATTGAAAACTACAAGGATCTACAATAGAAATTCATGCCACTTTCAGTTTATTGAAAAACTATTGATGAACACTTTTTGAATATGTGTTTCAAGATGGCAAAATATCTGTTAATAGCCATGCTATTAACTAGCTTTCTAAGTAGAATGTTATGTACTAATTTATCAGCTGTTGTGCTATATCAAGATATAGTACATTTGCAGATTATAGATGCTATAATCTATTAAAGAAGTAAACCAATTGAAAAATGAGATAACATTAATCTGGCAAAACTTGTTCTTGACTAATTCATGTTAATCTGGCATTTGCAACAGTATTTCAAAGTGCTTAGATCACTTTGTGCTTCACTGTAGTATCTAGATACTGATATCAGATTAACTGGCTTGTATCTGAATCCATCTGAACCTTTTCTTTAACGACAGAGGCAGCATTTGTCCTTTGGTCATCTCACAGTTCATTTAATCTCCAGGAGTTTCCAAAGAAAGAATGTATGTTTTGGTTCAAACATCTGTCATTTTCCTTGATATCTTAGGATGCAATACATGTCATATTTCCTGGCAGTGTTCTATCAGTTTCAAGATTCAACTCTGTCCATTTATCCTTCTCTTCCCACTTATTAAGTGGAATTTATATTCTTGTAGAGAAGATTGATTCAAATTAGAAATTCAGCTTTTTTCTCTGTGTTCAGGTCTATATTGTTTTTTTATGTGCAATTGCTGTGTTTTGAGTGCTTCTGCTGTTTTCCACTCCTGCCCCTGCTCCAAGTTGTTGCAGTTGTGCTATTATATTGTCTTCTTTTTTAGGAATTACCACTCATTTTGAACTTTTCTATCCATTAACATTCACTCATTATAGGATCCTACAGATTTTTCTAAATTTATTTCAGTCCACCTTGTTAAAGTTCAAGACATGGTTCCACTACATTTAGCTTTTCTTCTGTAATAATAATTCCAGCATTTACATGCTAATTTTCCTTCCAAGTTCCTGCTGTCTCTACTTCATTGTCTAAGCCTTCTCTATTGGGTAGTATTGTCCCCTTACTTTTCACCCAAATTTCTATTAAGCAGTAAATACAAGTTCATTAATTTAGAATTCAGAGTAAATATGAATTATTTTCAAATACAGTGCAATTCTGCCTCTATTTCTATTACTTCAGTTGTCCCAAAGGTGCTTTTTCAGGAGGCCACTGGACTTTCTTGTTTTTTCTTCGAAGACTTTTCGCTTCTCATCCAAGAAGCTTCTTCAGCTCTGACTGGACGGTGGGGAATGGAAGGATTTATATTCCTTGCAGACAGCTGGTCATTTGCATCCTTTTAGAGGGTTGTTGAAGCACTTGGAAGTTTATCTGTGTCCTCAGGGTCACCTGAGTAGTGCTTCTGGTTCCTGTAGTCTTCAGTTTTTCCCCCCTCTGGAAATCCATTCCTACTCCACACCATTTAAAGGGTGTTCATCCTAAATTGGGATGAACACAATTTGGGATGAACACCCTTTGAATGGTGTGGGAGTAGGAATGGATTTCCAGAGGAAAAAATTGCAGACTACAGGAACCAGGAGTACTATTCAGGTGACCCTGAGGACACAGATAAACTTCCAAGTGCTTCAACAACCCTCTAAAAGGATGCAAATGACCAGCTGTCTGCAAGGAATATAAATCCTCCCATTCCCCACCGTCCAGTCAGAGCTGAAGAAGCTTCTTGGATGAGAAGCGGAACGTCTTCAAAGAAAAACCAAAAAGTCCAGTTGCTTCCTGAAAAAGCACCTTTGGGACAACCATGACCAGGATGACTGAGAATCTTTACAGACTATTACTTCAGTTCCTTTTATTTTAAAAATGTGTCCTTCATCTCCTATTTTAAAACCATCCCATTAGCTCTGCCATCCTACCTGCTAAACCTTTTTGCCTTTTTGTACTATGGGCTTAACATTGAACATTATTTACAATTATTCCGGTTATTTGAAGGGGGGAAAATGTCCTCCTTACATTTTCAGATGTACTGTATGTCTCACAATCTAAAATTGTGCTGTTTTTCCCCCTGAACCATTGATAGAAACCTTGTGACCTTTGAACTTATTGGTTAGATCCTAGAAAGCCTATTGAGACTGTTCCATTCTCAATCCCAGTGACAACTCCCTGATGCTTGGAATTTTAACTCCCATAATCCTTGCTTTGCTAGCCTGGATCTGAACAACCTGGAAGTAATTTGGCTTATCAGGTGTATCTAAATGGAGCAAATACAACAGATATTGGCAAAACAGGGTGAAAAAGATTTGTTCTAGACCCTAATAAACTGCATTGCTCTAGGTTTTGTTTTTTAATTCATCCACCTCACAGTTTTGGAAGACTGACAGAAAAATAATATTTTCAATATGCTGTATTTTATTTATCTACATTCTGTCATGATATACTTTGATGTAAGTTTTTAATTTTGTTGCAGCATTCAGCTGTTCTAGCAGTTACTGTTCAGGGTCAGCCTCAAGGTTAGCCACAGTAGCACAGAACAATTTCCTGTTCTCATAGACCAGGTAACATTTGGATGAGGATTACATTTTACCACTTTTCCAGTAGCCGGGGACATTATTTCTAATGAGCTTTAAATTGCTTCTAGAACATCAATTGTTTGAAACATAGTGTTGTAATCCATTCTACTCTTCTAGCTTAATATCATGTATCTTTTTAAAGAAAAAGTTATTTGTTGCTGTCTAATAAGTATTATTAATTTTTAATCAATTGTTCATTTTCAATAATGGTACATACTTTATATCCATTGCTTGTTCTATTTAGAGCATTCATAGCAATGGTAGTGACATTTTGCAGATATATAAATGCTGGCAGATTTTACAGTAGTAAGCAATAGTGTTACATATTTTAGAAGCATACAGACATGTATTTCCCTCTGTTTTTTAATGACAGTTCAGTCATAACAATTGAATAGAATAGAATAGAATAGAATAGAATAGAATAGAATAGAATAGAATAGAATAGAATAGAATTATTTATTGGCCAAGTGTGATTGGACACACAAGGAATTTGTCTTTGGTGCATATGCTCTCAGTGTACATAAAAAGACAAGATACGTTCAATCATAACAATTTAATTTTAATAATATCTACTTCTGGCGCTTAAATAATTTTTTATCTGTGTTTATACAATTTATAATAGTATAACTCTTTCTAAATTCTTTCTTTCTGCTAAATAATACTATGCTGAATTCTGCTATATGTCCAAAAACATTAGCTGTTAAAAATACTCTCCACTTCAGAACAACAAATAACTGCTACAATTATGAGACAGCTACTGGAAAGTTCATCCCCAAGGTACTACAGCTGCTTGTGCCAACTGCAGCATTCAGTCAACTACATCATGTGAATGACAAAATCCAGTCAATTGAGGCAATTTCTAGTCTTTTCTCTCTATATCCTACTAGAAAAAGAACTGGAGAAATACAGTGGTTTAGAAAAGCAACTGTCTCCATGACAAAACTGATTGCTAAGTCCATCCTACAGAATGTATCTCCTAAAGAGTGATTGGCTGAACAACTCAAGTCATACCTGTCTCCTGGGTGAATAGTGTAGAGAGGCCGGTAATATAATGAAATCTGCCAATACTGTCCTGTTACAAAGATTTATGGGTCTCTGGGAAGTCCTGAATAGGGGATTCCGAAACTGACAGCTCTTGATTCAGTTAGTGTGATTGTGTGGTGCCAGTGGTATGGCCATTTAACTTTGTTAGCAGTTGACTAGGTTAAGTGTTGTGTATATAGATTAGAACACATGGAACACAGTGGAACTTTAGTTTTAATTTTAATTTCTAGTAACAATTGTTTTCCCTTACAACTGGTCCTCACATTTGTGACCATCACAGCATTCCCACAATCACGTGATCAAAATTTGGACATGTGTTTATGACAGTTGCAGCATCCTATAGTCATGTAATCGCCATTTGCAACCTTCCCAAATGGCTTCCGATAAGCAAAGTCAGTAGGGGAAGGCAGATTAACTATATTATCATATATTTATCTGCCTGGTCCCAGGTCAAATAGTAACTCCCTCCAGGTCCCATCCATTTGAGATTGTCTCAGAAGCAGGTCTTTTTTTAATAGCCATGCCACATTTTAGAACTCCTGGACTCTAGAACACACTTATTTCCACTTAATACAGGACCAAAGAATGTATTGATTGATGGTGTAGTTGTGAGCACTTTATTACAGTATTTAGCTGGTTTGATTATTTTGGTTTGATCAGTTATTCTATGTATTTTTGGACTATTTTAATGATGACATTATTAGCTACTTAGAGCCTTCTGGAATTGGCGGCATATAAATAAAACAAACAGTTGGAACCTATGTCTGAAGAAGAGTTGTTGACTTTATTTCAAAAGTAAGGCCTCCTAAGGCTCCCAGCCAAAGATGTTCCCTTGGTTATTTGGTTGCAGACATTTAATTGCCCAACTAGTTAACATCATCACCTTGCACTGTTGATGTTATCTAACTGAGTAATGAAACATCTGCGTGCTAATAACCACGCTTGGAGAGCACCAAGAACTCCAATATTTAACCCTGAGCTACATAAGAGCCGCAGTGATGCAGTGGTTAGAGTGCAGTACTGCAGGCTACTTCTGCTGACTGCCGGCTGCCTGCAATTTGGCAGTTCGAATCTCACCAGGCTCAAGGTTGACTCAGCCTTCCATCCTTCCGAGGTGGGTAAAATGAGGACCCAGATTGTTGGGGGCAATAGGCTGACTTTGTAAACCGCTTAGAGAGGGCTGTAAAGCACTGTGAAGTGGTATATAAGTCTACGTGCTATTGCTATTTCAGGCAAATTGCAGCTGGGAAACAGATTTTCATGAGGGCTGCAGAGAAGTGGAAGTACAAGCATTTCTTCTCTGAGCATTACAGATAGTCCTTGACTTAAGACCACAATTGTGACCAGAAT
>QLTV01000974.1:5015716-5035351 GCA_003457575.1 Thermophis baileyi | reverse complement strand
TATTGCTATTGCTATATTCTATTGCAGATAGTTCCAAGTTACCGTATTTTTCGGAGTATAAGACGCACCTTTCCCCCCCCCTAAAAGAGGGTGAAAATCTGGGTGCATCTTATACACCGAATGTAGCCCCACCCAGCCTCTCAAACGGAGCTTTCGGAGGCTGAAAAAGCAGCCTCTCAAACGGAGCTTTCGGAGGCTGAAAAAGCAAGGTGCAGAGCTCACAACCAACGAACCTGTTGCTAAAGTTCACCTCTGGGAACAGCTGATTGGGGGTATTCCGGGAGGCTGATCCACCCGCCAATCAGCTGCTCGTGCTAAATCAGGCTAATATACCTGTTCCAGGCTGTTTGCTAAGGATGCTAGCCAGATGAATGCTAGTAGGCAGAATTTTTTTTTCTTATTTTCCTCCCCAAAAACTAGGGTCCGTCTTATACTCTGGTGCGTCTTATAGTCCGAAAAATACGGTAATCTTCTCAGGCTGGAATGGGATTATAATAGTTCCCCCATATAAGAAGGGGAAAATGGAACACTCTGTTAACTATAGGCCAATTAGCTTGCTCTCAATCCTGGGAAAACTCTATGCTAGACATTTAAATGAAAAATTAAACTTGTACCTTGAAGAGTACTTTGTTTTAACAAATGCTCAAGCTGCTTTTAGAAAAGGCAGATCAACAATTTATCCATGTTACCGGCAAGACAACTATTTGCTTCCTTTATAGATTTTAAGGCCTTCTTTGATTCTGTTAATAAAACTAAATCTGGATTAAATTAATGAATTTAGTTCCAGATATACTTCTCACATACTTAATACAGGTGTTATATTAAAATAGTCTAAAGCTGTTAGGCATGAAAGCCAGCTGGGTGATTTCGGGCCAGCCATTCTCTCTCAGCCCATCTCACAGGATTATTGTGAGGGAAATGGGAGGCAGTATTAAGGTATATTCATCATCTTGAGTTGATTAATAATAATAATGCCAGGTTGTTTGAAAAAAATCAAAGGGTGGACAAAAATGCCATGCACAGTCTAAACATCTGGCTGACTGTGCAACCAACAATAATAATTATAGATGCAATCCCAAAATACCTGGAGCACCACTTGAACACGATCGGCATTGACAAAATCACAGTCAGTCATTTGCAAGAGGTAGCTTTATTTGAACACCTTACATCCTGTGGTGATACCTTTAACACCGTCAAATAACATCTGCCTGTCCTGGGGAAGGATTCTATAGGTAGATAGAAATGCCAAATCCAGCCTAAACATCTCGCTAATTGCAATCAACTATAATAACAGAAGAGAAAGAATGTAAGAATAGAATAATAGAATAAAACAGAAGACAATGAATTGGAGAAGATCACAAAGTAGCAAGATCTCCAAATAGGAGTTCAAAGATTACGGCATAAACTAACACTTGTGGTCACAGTGATTTTGGTATGGCACATTGAGTGCCATACCAAAAAAATGTTGGATGGCACTTAGAAAATCTGCATATTGTCAAAATTTCCATCTCTCAATTAGAAAAGGCCACACTGCTTGGATCCGCATATATACTATGGCGGTATATTATGACATCTGAGGTTCTTGGGAACTTGATGCCAACACCAATTTAAAGAACTGGCTGTGATTTCATATTTTTTGTATATAATAATAATATTAAACAACATCATCTGCACCTCACTCCTTGGAAAGGACACGATATGTAGATAAAAATGCCAAATCCAGTCTAAACATCTGACTGTGCAACCAACCATCATAATAATAGCAATGGATGTTAGGTACAACAGAAAAAGTGTACTTATAAGCAACAAAATAAAGAATAAGGGTGTGAAACAAGGTTGTATTCTGTCCCTAACACTATTTAATATATAAGTCAATGATTTGGACACTTTATTATATATGTTGATGGCCACTGTCCATTATTAACCAAAGGGAAAATTCTTCTTCCAAGTATTAGATTGGGTTTGAAATGCCTACTTGAGATGCTAGTCAAGTATTGCCAAAATAATAAATTACAAATAAAATAGAATAAAACTAAAATTGGGGGGCGGGGGGGGCTTGAGAATAACTGGAAAATTCAAGATCATATGAATACACAAGTGGAGAATGTTAATTATCTTTGCATTTTATTTAACCATGCTCTGTCCTGGCAACATCATTGTAAGGCAGTAATTTTGAAAAGCTACTATGAAGGCCTTGTATTATCCCTTTAGCAATACAGCTTTTTAATGCAAAGATTGCATTTCAATAACCCAACAGCAAATAAAATTGTTAAATGTTCTAAGTTGTGTTCCACATTCTCTAGTTCTCCTGGAAATCTGGCAGTTCTTAGCTTGGCTAAGAACTATTAAGTTTTGGGTTCAAGCATACGTTTTCAAAAACAAGGAAGGACTGCTGCAAGAAATTCCAATTGATTCCTATGTAGGTATGTCGTTTAAACAGGTGACCCAAAAGATTGATCACATTGGTATGAATCCTGATTATTTGATTTCCAAGGATATGACTTCAGCATTTCATAGGATTAAACAAAGATTATAGAATAATTCAGGACAAGAATTATTGGCAAAGCCCAAAGTTCCGTATTTACTCGTGATTTATGCAATGAATTACAAATACACTTTTCAGCTCATGATACATTGTAATAATTTACATTTAAGTAAATAAATAATAGTCTTTTCAAAAAACAGATTAAATGTGTTGCCATCCAATATGCTAAACACTAGGTTTCAAAAGATCCCTAACTCTCAAAAACACTCCCTGTCATAGTATTGACCTTGATGCAGTAAATCGTATTTTATTGCTTTGTGAATTTTCAGTAGGATATTTATTATCTAGCTTATTTTAAAATCAATGTCAGGAAGACATATTTTTAGATATGTTAAAATTTTACTCGCACATAAAAATCTTAACATTGTAAAGGTAATAGCCAATTTTTTTACTATGGTTATAAAAGCAAGGTCTTTAGTAGCACAACAGTAAAACTGAATCTTAAATTTATCAATTTATTTCATTTGTTAAACTATTTTATCATAAATTTTAGATTACCTCTGTACTTTGCTATTTGGACCTTTTGGTCAGTGTGTGTGTGTGTGTGTGTATTCCCAGATGCAATTTAAAGTTTTATATATATAAAAACTTTAAATTGCATCTGGGAATTAACTGGTAACCAATGCACGTCCTGCAATATAGATATGAATACGGCAACTTTCTAAAGTTTCTAATAGTTTCTAAATGGTCTTCAAAGGCAATCACATAATTCAGTTACTAGTGGATCAATCATCAGTAACTAAGTTTAAGCATATTTGGGATAAACACATGCCCATCATTCGACAAAAATAAAAAAAACATAAAAATAATTAAAAATAGTAAATTAATTAATGTAAAAGAAATTTTTTAAAAAAAGGGCAGACTTGATGGACCACTAGGTCTTTTCTGCTGTCTGTTTTCTATGTTTCTGTATAGACTATATTGCAGAAGTCTATCCTTTGTTGATAAGTGCCTGATTTGGTGTAGCCATATTCTGTTTGAGGAAAGACGACAGCCAGTGCACCCACTGAAGCCAGTAGCCATGACCAAGAGGATCTCCTGCTCCCCCTCAAGGGATAGTACCAGAGCTGACAGAATCATCTCAACTAATGTCATGTTAAGGAGGGGGTGGGCGGTGCCAGTTTTAGCCTATTCCATCCATCTAGTACCTGAAAAGTCCCAAACAAGACTTGTATCAAATTCTGCAGCAGAAAATAATCTAACATTCATCATTTGAGATGTATGTTGTCTCAGGGTAGTTCATTTTCAATAGTTGGCTTAGCTAGAGTAAAAGTGTTTCAAGTTATTTTCTCTGGATATATAAAACAGGATCTGGGGCACACTCAGTACTTTTTAGTGTAAAAGCCAATACCTCTATGTGGGCATGTAAAAATGTAATATTTGATATCCATATATCTTTAGCACTATATTATCATTATATTGCCAAAAGGACCAATGTAAGGATTGACAGACTTACATTTACAGTGTAAACAAGTAAAATGTCTACATAGATGAATTAGTGATGTTTGGATAATAATATTCTTTTTCAGAGGTTCTATTGGTAAGTAAACAAATAGTCTACATATATATAAACAAATAGGTAATCCAATCTACCTTTGATTTCAGGTCAAACACTTTTCCAATTCCTATTTAGCCAAGTCTAGATTTGGCCTTAAGAGGAAAGAGGGTTTATTTTTTCATTCTTAAAATACTGTTTAAATTTGGCAGATTTTTACTACCGCTACTAAAAAGCTTTGTTTCCCCCCCAAATAAGTCTCTTCCTTTAACTTATACAATTCAGTGACAACTACTTAATAGCAGGGGAATATCAAATAGTCCAAGTCAGAGGTGGGTTTCAGCAGTTTCTGACCAGTTCTGGAGAACCGGTAGCGGAAATTTTGAGTAGTTCGGAGAACTGGTAGCGGAAATTTTGAGTAGTTTGGAGAACCGGTAAATACCACCTCTGATTGGCCCCGCCCCATCTATTCTCTGCCTCCCGAGTCCCAGCTGATCGGGAGGAAATGGAGATTTTGCAGTATCCTTCCCCTGGAGTGGGGTGGGAATGGAAATTTTACAGTATCCTTCCCCTGCCATGCCCACGAAGTCACGTCCACCACGCCCACAGAACCGGTAGTAAAAAAAAATTGAATCCCACCACTGGTCCAAGTCATGGAATAACATACGCCCCTAATTTGTCTTAGATGTAAGTCAGATCACATGACCTGTCCATTGCTAATCGTCTAGCACAAATATTCCAGTAATGATAAAAAGTAACAGTTAAGTGAAAGTGCTAAGTAACACAGATTCCAGGTTTTTCAGTTACTTATGTCAATTTCTTTTTGTTTTTCCTTCTTGCAAACAGGTAATCAGATCCTATCTCTTGGGACTTTGTCAAAGGATCAAATTTATCCATTGAAACTCAAGGGTATTTCCATCTGTTACTCTGCACTCAAATCTGCCTTATGTGGAAATTATGTCAGCTTTGGCGTCTTCAAGTTGTATGGGGACAACCACTTTGACAATGTACTGCAGGCCTTTGTCAAAATGCTGCTTTCAGTATCCCACAGTGACTTGCTAGTAAGAAATTATTCATCCTGGGAGTCTTTATGCAAATTATGTATTACTACCACAGGCTTAAAATGAAGATAGAGTGGAATCTAGAACAACTTAAGTGCAGTTTATTTTTGTTTCAACTGCATGCATGCATTAGTAGTTCTTACACATGCAATATTATGTGTAGCTTCATTAACTAGTTATGAATATTTACTTTAAAATATTTATAATATGTCATCAAGACAATCACAGATCATCTACTAAGTGGATAATAATTCACAAACCTGGAGTAGGATTGTTTTTGACATTGTCAGTTAAACTTGCTGATATGTTGTCAATCAGTATTCCTCTGACATTAACTCCCATGGATTGATTTTAATGAAAATGACAGTCTTACAAACTAGTATCTGACAAATGAGGGGGAACTCTCTGAAGACCAAAACCTTACCACTGGGTCAAATAAGCTGTACATCTTGTACAGCACTGATTTTCACCTAGTCTAATAGGAATTAACTTGGTTTTTGCAATTCTCTCTACAGTACTTTTACTCAAGCAAATTTTTAGGAAAATTAAATATATAAATACCTTTTTAAAAACCATAATTTTTAATTATCTAACACACACACACAATGTGTGTGTGCATACACACACAACACACACACACACACAATGTGTGTGTGTGTGTGTGTGCGTGTGTGTGTATGTACATATGTAAGTAATGTAAATTTCATTAGTAATCAAGGTTTCCCAAGGCAAACAGTAAAATAGCATTAGATGCCATGTTTATTTGATTGTATGTCCCAAAAGCTGTTCCCAAACAGATGAGAAACAATGACAGTATTATTAAAGGAGATATACAAACATCTGAAATGGGAAATGCAATCAGAAGAAAAGGGTGTTGTTACATTTATTTATTTTTACATTTTTCTCCTCCCCTTCATCTGAGTTGCATTACTGCTTATGATTAGTCGCATCATTGTGTCCACTTTAATTCTCCTGTTAGGGAATCTTATCTTACTGTCTTCAGTTGAAAGAAAAACAAAGCATAACAATGATAAAATTTCACAATTGGTAGTGTGACTGTGAGAGAAGTATTTAGAACTATTGGAATTTTTACATACAAATATCAAAATAGCTTGGCAAAATGCAGCAGCAGCCACAAAAAGTATATTTGGGAAAGGATATGCAAAATAGGCAGCACAGTACAACCAGATAAGCATTAGTAAGCAGCTGTGAAACTTTTATTCAATATTAATTTAATTTCCATTTTCATAATGTTGAGGGTTCCAATTCAGTTATTGCAAAATATTTGACCTGATCAATTTTTATCTCTCTTAAGCTGAAGTAATATTTTCAGAATTATAAGGCTTAGAATTTTTTTAAAGTTTAGTTTGCCTCGGTTTTTACTATTATAATCAAAATTCTAAAACTAGAAAGTTTTTACTTACTTCACAACGGAAGCCAGTGCAGGTCTGAATAGACAGTTGGATGTTTTCAGTAGCAACCAAAAAATACAGTATGTGTATTCTCGCAGAACGTAAGCTGATTTAAATAGTTAAATATTTCAAAATTATTTGAATCAACTTGTAGATTTTCAGATAAAATGCTCAGAGAGTTGCTAAAAGGAACGTCTGGAATGGACATAGTGATGCGCAGAGCTCTTAGTAGCAAAGAGGACTGTAACTGTTACACCTGGCATAGTTATACATTCACTTCAGATTTACTAGGTTGATACAGTAAAGGGAGCATCTTTCTGCCCCCTCTTGAATTCCAATTTAGAAACCCTGCATGGTTTTCCTTTCTCTTTCATATAATAATGCACCTGCAGAGATCCACAGCTATACACCTGTACATATAATTACATACATTTGGATATTCTGGGTTAGTAAATACACAGGTATGTGTATTTTGTAATTCTACTAGCAATCTGTGGTTAGATTCCCAGTGGGTGTTTCAGCCCCTTCCTGTATTGTGGCTCTTCGCTCTGTTGTGTAGCTCACAGAAAAAATGGCTGAATAGTGTCAGGATTATGTTTGGTCTGTTCTGCCTAGAATATAATATATTTCTTTTAATATGAAAATACACTAGATATTATTGAATATGGTAAAACTCTGTTTCATTACAGTAATATTTTTAATAAGCCATGTAATTTCTTATTGCATCATATTCTCTCTTTCTCTTCTATCCCAAGCAATATAGAAAATTGAGTCAATCTTACTACCCACTTTTGGAGTGTCTAGCTCAGGATCATATGAGTTTCATCACCAGCTTAGAGCCACATGTATTAATGTATATATTTACATCGATATCTGAAGGACTAACTGCACTTGGTAAGTACACAAAAGAAATAAACTAAGGAAGAATGTAAAATTATTCTAAAGCAGACACAAGTAATGTGGCCACAAATCATTAGGTGTTTGATTTAATTACTATAACAATGCAACACATAATTGTTAATTCATGAGTCTTTTAAGACTAAATGGTCCTGTGTTCAGAAGGATATTTTTACAGACTAGTAGAGTAGACATGGGCATGATCTTCAGCTAAAGAAAAGAATCTAAAAATTTATTGTCCAATAATATTCTTTATTCTTTTCAGCGTATTTAAATGAAAGCACTCTCTTTTCAATGGAAGCTAAACAAAGGGTATATTACTTTGAAAACTTACTTGTTAAAAATTTGTTTTATGATTCATGTAGAATTTTACACTTAAAATTCTATTAAATACAACTAATGTTGTATTTAAGAATAATAATAATAATATAACTTTATTACGGTCATAGACCAGCAATAGACATCACTGTTTACAATATATTAAAAAATAGTACTGACATTAATAGTCTATAATTACATCCCTGTTAAGAAAATACCTGTTGTCAGACCATTAGGTTCACTCCCTAGTTTACATGAGTGGAGAGCTGATAAGTATGTGAATAAATACATTTTCCCAAAAATTGTTAGAGATAATTCCAAAAAGTTGGCCCAAGTTGGCAGCTATAATTTTGTAACCAATTTTTTTCTTTTTTTTTTTTTTTTTTTTTTTTTTTTATTTGAATTATACAGTACCATTAATAGTCTATAATTACATCCCTGTTAAGAAAATACCTGTTGTCAGACCATTAGGTTCACTCCCTAGTTTACATGAGTGGAGAGCTGATAAGTATGTGAATAAATACATTTTCCCAAAAATTGTTAGAGATAATTCCAAAAAGTTGGCCCAAGTTGGCAGCTATAATTTTGTAACCAATTTTTTTCTTATGGACATTGCAGCGACACAGAATTTTGCCACCGCGTTCGTGGTAGCCGGGTTTGAGTCCTGGAGGAGAAAGCCTACATAAAGGTTGTCTGCCATCCCTGGCAATCTCTCTAGTAAAGGGAGAATATATACTGACCTATGAACTCTGTACAACTCACAGTACAATAAAACATGTGAGATATCTTCGACTTCTCCTTTACCACATATACATACCCGTTCTGCTATTGGTGTTCTCTTATACCTGCCCTGGAGGAGTGCTGAGGGGAGAATGTTAAATCTGGCTCTGAAGAAAGCTATTCTTTGTTTTGGGAAGATCAGATCATTTAGATATCTTGCTGATTCCCACACACCCTGTTTGATTCTATCCCTACTGTGGAGAGGCAACCTATTTAGTTCTACTTGGAACTCCATGTCCTTCATTCTATTGATTACTACTTGCTTTGCTTGGTCAAAGCCTAGGGACATTAAGAATACCGGAGAGAGCCCATAAGAGCCCAGCTTGTGGTCTATTGCCTGTTTCCAGGGGGAGGGGAAGTTGTCAATCATAATGTTGTATTTCCAAATATTTGAAAAACGTAAACCACAACATGAATCATAAAACATTTTTACATTCCAATTACTTACAACATAATGCTCCATAAGTCTTAATACAATAAAACTACACAACATTCTGCAGTCTTTGCCAATGAGAAGCAACATACTCCAGAACACCAATAATATAGTATGTACTAAAATGCTTTGTTCCTATTATTATTGAGGAAAACTGATCAGATGATTCATAGTAATGTGTAAATGTAGAACAGTTTACTTAAGTTTTCAATGAAATTATGGAAAATAAATCTACCGAAGATATCAGTATTTTTAATGTGAAAACCGGTTGCTATAAGCCTTGAAATAAAATAATCCGTTCATAAGAGATTAAAATCCTTAAGGGGAAAAAAGTCTATATTACTCTCGGTAACGGATTTAAAAAAACCAATATGCATTTTATATATATAATGGAGATAGATATGCATGTATGCACACATACCAGTACATGCATACACATATACAAACAAACACACACAAACCCCAATCAGTTTAAGAAGGATATCATTCAATATAATTTTGCAGTCCTCCCAAGTGATGGAGCTTGCCCTCAAAAATCAATTCCATCACTTATCTCAGTGACATTTTCTTACACTTTTCTACTTCTTTTGTCAGAAAGACCTCTCCCATTGTTTGTCTCCTAAATCCTTAGATTAAGCCTGTCACCACTGCTACAATTTTTCCACATGGAAACAATCCACAAGGTAGCAGTTTCAGATTCTCCATTAAGTTAATATGTGAGCTGGGATTAAATTATGGGCTTTCTGATCCAGGTGCAATTCCCTATAAAATAGATCCATATTTTATGTAAACATAAAATAACAGTTCCTATTGTTGTGTTATTGGATGTTTGAAAGACAGTTAAGTGAGGAAACCAAGTATAAGTCTTTTTTTTTAAATTAACAAACCTGTAAGTACTATTTTTAAATCCTCAAATCATAAAATAATTGAAGTACACAAATAGTAGCTAATACTTTGTGAGTATTAAATACATAATGGCCTTGTGGATGTGCAAATGTTAAATGGTAATGTAAGAAACAGACATCCTAAGTTTATTTAAAAAGAAGAAATGAAGACAACTGTTAATCAGCATTTGTCATTTATTAAAGTAATTTTTCTGATATTTTCTTAACAAGGTTTTGTTGTTTTATCCCCTTGCCTCACCAAACTGTTTGACATGGAATATAACAACATGAATTAAACAGAAGAAAAAAGATATGAAAACCTACATCTTAAAACTTCTTTTAAAAGAAATTGTGAATGGAAATACCATGGGTATCATAGTTCCAGACAATGAATGCATTGATGGATGGATTGCTTTATCACATTTCTATAGCCACCCATCTAATGTAGAGATACTGGGTGGCGTACATGCAAAGTCAATAAGGGAAATCATATTCACTTAATGACCACATGATTTACTGAACAACTGCAGTGATTTGCTTAACAACTAACTAAAAAGATCATAAAACGGTGCAAAACTTACCTAACAACTGCCTTGCATAGCAACGGAAATTTTGGGCTCTATTGGGGTTGTAAATCAAGGTCTACCTGTACCCTGTTATGACACCTACTTACTAATTACCATGTATAGTTTTTGTAGATTATATACTGCCATTCATAATAAAAATTAAAGCTTAATATTTTCTGCACCAAGCTATTATTAAATGTTAAACAGATTGGCTTGTTTACTTTCAAAGTTGAGTATTTTGAGAAGAGGTCATTTGGGTTTGGTAAAAAGAAACAGGTCAGAGAGCATTTCACTTAAATCATTTCCCTTCATCATAAACGAAACAAAGCTCTTAAATTCTGTCATGCACAATAGTGTTGCCACTTGCCAAATAATTCTTCCAGCTATATGCATTCATAAAATGCCCAAGTAAATTTTTTAGACAGCAACACCTTGGTTCTCATGAAAAGAGAAATTAAGCTTTGAAATATAAATTTCAGGTTGATATTAGGCATTATTCCACCTCTTCCTTGCTTGCTTGTTCAACAGCAACAATTGTCATTTTTCTCCTTCTTCTGTGTTTTCCTCCCTTTAATCTGCTTGTTTACCTAACCTGAGTAAAATGCAATAAGGGTTCTATTCAGTTTCAGCAAATGCCTCTGTGTCCATTAAAATCAGGGGTCTTGCATAACATCTTCCCCTGTTACATTCATACAGTGAGAAGAAAAATGAATGTCACAAGCATCTTTGATATAAAGTTATGGGAAAATATAAGTAGCTCTTAATACTTAAATTGCATCCTCATGAACAGATAAACCTCTCCACTGGGCTGCTAAGATCACTTAAAGAAGAAAATAAATACCTACTTGTATGGTATCAGCATGTTTAGAGCGTTTTTAAATGGACGTTAGTGATTTACTTTGTGTTATTCAATTTTCAAACAAATAGTCAAAGTACTGATTTAAAAGTACTGCAAAACATGCTTATGAAATATGCATTTCTAGATACCTTTCAAAGTGTTCATTGCTTTCCTGTGCGACCAAAGGGAAAGAAACTTGTAAGGAAAACATAATGGATCAGATGCTTCTTAATATGCACATAAACAGAGAGTCACTGAGAGTGAGTGGGCGGCCATACACATATTCTTAAATAAATAAATAATTCTAGATCTGTGTACAGGATTTTAACATAATTTAGAGAGGAATCTGACGTAAACAAGAGAGGTGAAAACCTGATAGTTTTCACACAAACTAATAAATTTATTTAATCTGGACTATATGTTTTCCTACTTGCACTAGGGGATCAGAGCTCCACCAATTCATCCTCTATGTATCTGTAGGAAGGTTTCAGTACAATACCTTCAATTATGTACTGCAATAGATCTGTGGAATATGTTGGAAAAGAATCAGTGATACCCCTGATTAAATACATTTAATCTTGAATGACTATGAAAACTACCATCCTCTTTTTGGAATCAAATTAGATTGGATAGGGCTATTTGATATTGTCCTGTCTCCTCCTCCTCCCCCTCCCCCGGCCGCCGCCTGCTTGAATAATGATTCAACTTTAGTGCAAAGTCAAGCTCTTCTATGTAAATGAATTCTAATAAATAAAAAAGTGGACAATTAAAATTGATCACATTATTGAGTACTTAAAACATTTAACTCTTGGGCAAAATGCACAATTGAGCATTTATAAATATTAAATCATGCTCTTTAGAGAGAGAATTGCTGTGGGAAATCTTTACTTGGACTTCCTTTCTTTCAACATCCAGAGTAACTATCACCTGAGTATTTCCTCACAAAAGCAATACATGTATTGTAGATAGGGACACAAGTGATTACTGAGACCAACCATGAATTCTTTTTCTCACATTTTGCTAATACAACATTACCTTATCTTTTTTATATGCTGTGGAATAAACATTCCAAGGCCTAGTGCCTTGATTCCCACAACAAACGTAGAATTAATATGCAACTTTTTGACACCAGATGTTTAGCATTATTTTACATTTTGCTTTTTGCAATAGTCTGAATTTATGCTGGTATCTCTACATTTAAAGCATAGCCAAATGCATCTAAATATTAAGAAAGAGAAATGTTATGAATTTGCCCTTGTTAGCTTTGTGTAATAATTGAATAATTGAATTGGACAATCACATACGCTGTTCCAAGCTGCATGGTGTAGAAAGGACATGTTATTGCGGCCTATTTTGAAAATGATCAGAGTGGATGTATTTTACAGATGAAGAAACCAGAGACAAATATTTGCTTCAGTTTGCATCCAGTGGAAATGGGGATTGTCAGAAATTCAGAGGAATGTTTCATACGTGGTAAAATGAAGAGAGTCTTGAGACTAATTGTAGTTAAATTGTCTGCAAAATCTGTCTTAACATCCCAGGAGAACTTAGCTTAGGAAAAAAAAATATTGCAGTGATGTTGAAAGAGAAGTAAACTTCAAAACAACATTTAGAAACCAGAACTGGCACAGATCAACATTCTGTGCCTAGAGGGAAGTTTTCAAATACTCACTGCAATATTGGCAAGCTTCCACTTATCACAGTTTAGGGGGATACACTTAATTGAGTCTATCATATACCTTGCAATTCTCCTTCAAATAGGCAGTATTTTAACAGTAATGCTTGTGCACATGTATATATCATTCATAAACAAAGAATCCAAAATCAGTAATATAATATCTGAAAATAATCTATATTTGCATTAATCGGGGCTGTGGTTTTGTCCTCGTCTGGAAGCTGAATGAACCCCTAAATATTGATAATTACACTTTTTATTTCTACTGCACCATCAGTATTTTTCTAAGTTTTTTTCCCTTTCACAAATAGGTGCTTAACTATACCCGCTAGTATAAAAGAATGACTGCTCCTAAAACTAATACCGGTAATAGAAACAATACTTTAGAAATCTGTGATGTATTTAAAGAAGTTTGTATATTACATGAATGACAAGGTTGCTGAGTCTGTAAGCAGTGAATAGCTAGAAGATTGCAAAGTTGTTGCAGGCAATCACTTGCTAATAAATGAAAAGAAATATGCACAGTTTGAATACCATGTATTGAAACAACATGATACAGCATGTTTGTGGTCCACACCAGTGGTGGGTTGCTGCCGGTTCGGACCAGTTTGTCCGTACCAGTGGCGGAAATTTGCACCCGCTCGCTGAACTGGCAGCGATGGCCGGCTGTCCACGCCCCCGAACCGGTTCTCCGGTCGCCGCGGCTGGCAAAGAACCCTCTGCGCATGCACAGAAGCTTCTGCGCATGCACAGAGGGTCATTTCCCCGACGTCACGTAGGAAGTATGCAAAACGCGCACTTCTGTCGCGATGCGAACCGGTAGGGAAGGTAAGTGGAACCCACCCCTGGTCCACACATGTTTTGTATCAAAACTGCTTGCTGAGATGAGTATAAATATAAACAATATTCCCTTTAAAAATTATCAAACATATTGAGTAATATATGGATTCTGATATTGATTTGTAAAACACATCCACAGTTATTTTGCTGTTTATGGTATTGCACAGAATAGTTGCCTATTACCTTGCAAACAGTACATTATAAAACAGGAATTTATTGTTATAATATTTTGCTTTAAATATAGTAAGTAAAGGTGGTCCTTTGCTGTTTTATTTCTCACAAGTTTTTTTAAAATATGTTTTATTTGTATTTTCATAACAACCAAATGATAAAAATTAAACTATACAAGTTACATATTTCATGGGGGATGGTTGGTTTTCGGTTGTTTTGCTTTTGGTTTCTTGGGGAAGGAAGGCTGGTTACTCATTTTGTTTCCCAACATTTATGTCATCTGGATATTTAGTTTTCCATATAAATGCAATTTATATTGTGATTTCTCTCCAGATTGTATTAAAGTTTTGCCTTTTAATATTTATGGTGGTAGAGAAATTTGGGTCACTTCTCCAGTGCTGGTATTGAAAAGTATCTGTGAATGCCACAGGTATTTAATCTATGTATGTATTTTTATTCTGACCATGTCAGTGGTTTTTCAGATTAAAACTGCTAAAACAATACATTTTTTTTCTTATTCCCCCAAGTACAAACTCTTCAGAATTCATAATTTCATAGCAATAAGGAAACAGCTGGATTCCTTGAATTTGTAACAGCCAGCAGGAGTGCGTAAAACCAGGCAGAACACCAGCCAGTAGGGTGTAAAAGCTCTCTCTGTGCTGCAGTAGAGTGAAAGATAAGGGATTGTCATAGCGAAATCTACTTGGAATATGTTATAACAACAGAGTAAGAGCAATAGTCCCATCTACCCTTATTACAGTTCTGTAATCCCATTTCAATGTAGGTTGTTGATAGTGAAATTATTTCAGAAATTGCAATTTTGTATTTTTCTTTTTCTTTTAATGTTCAGATACGATTGTCTCCTCTAGCTGTTGTGCAAGTTTGGACTACATTGTTACCTATCTCTTCAAGCACATAGCAAAAGAAGGAAAGAAACCCCTGAGAATCAGGGAGATTTCCCAAGACGGGCAAAGATTACTGCATTTCATGCAGCAAAACTCTGAGGTGCTGCAGCAGGTAAACTCAGAATCCCTATTTTGCTTTTGTCTTTCTGAACTTTCTTTTTAAAAGATTTTTTTTTTACATTTAATAATGCAGTTCCCTAAGTTTTACCACTGCAGTTATTAGTGACCCCATTTCAGTCATCCCCACAAGCTTCTGCATTGTCCCCCAAAGCATCTCAGTTGTGTCAGTTCAGTGACCCAGGAATACGTCAATGAACTGATGTGATTATAGAATTTTAGAAGCATTTACGTACAATGAAATATAACTATCTTTTGGTGGAATAGTTGGTGAAAATGTCGACAGTGAGTACTGTAGTGGTGAAAAAAGCATAAGGGGCTGAAAATGTTAAAAGAAGCCTTTTTTTGAGGCCTTTCTAATCAGATAGATAGCTGCATTTTGAATTCTGTATAGACTTTTAAAAGCTTTTTGTATCTTCCCTATAAGAGCAGATGTTTAGGCATTATGGGATGCACTACTTTCTATTCAGTTTTGAAAAACTGCTTTGGAGCACACCAATGCATGAATAAAGTACTTGTCAGTGACTCTTTAAAGCAGATATTTTTGTTTCCAGGATTGTGAGGGTAAAGCAAAATCTTCCCCTGGAAACAGATGCAGCTGCTTCGATGAGTTGCCAAGTGCTTTATTATTGCTCTTTCATGCACTGAAGCCGTATTTTGGAGTCAGATCTGAAGCGTTGCACAGTTTATTGGGCATGTAGTTGTCAGCTTTTTAAAAAGTCAACTTGTAGCAACAAAAACTGCCATCGTTAGATGCCTTCCAACAAAGACTGGATTGATATGTAGTGGGGATTCTTTAATTTAGATTTCTGCATTGAGCAAGGGGTTGGACTGAGTAGCCTAGTGGTGCTTTTAAACTTAATGATTCCCTGACATTAAAGTATTTTCATATTATTTTGTTTTCAAAATAGTTTTTTGCTAGAATAATGAAAATATCATGAGAAAATAAAACATCATTTGGAATTGCGCTTCTCTAATACTAATAGGAGATAGAATGTACCTTGATAGAATGTACCTTGATAAAAGATTTAATGTGCTTCCAAATAACAGACGGGTAAGCATTTTAAGTAGATCCCTGTTAGCAAGGATCACCCTGAAATAACTGCTTAAATTTATGGATGTAATCAAATTACAGTAACAATATTTGTAGAGTTCTCATGATCTTTAGTAACCTGAAGATTGTGCTGATTATGAGGTACCAGCAATATGGTTGCCATTTAAGTGTACAAGATTTATCCTTCTTATTTATTGCTGCGATTACTTTGGGTGATCTTTGCCTCCAAATAAAACCAAATTGAGAAGTAATACATAGCATAATATTTAAGTATGTATAGGACCGTTATTACTATCCTCGGTGATTCATTGCCATCACTGTTTTATATTGCAACTTCCTGGAGTAATCACTCTACTCAAGTAGAATAAAAGTTGATGAGAACCTAGAAATGTATTTCACATTTGCCTGTTGCCGAGCGTTACAGCCTCACTCTAAAGTTCAGCTGTGTAATCAGGAAGATCAGGTACGTTGGCCTCAAACCCAGATTTTCCTACATTTGCTGTTCTTATGACCTTAATGTTCTATTTTGTGTCAATGATACTTTGCAATCCTAAAATTTATAGCATATGAATAAGGTATGATATGTCTTTATTAGCTTCGCAATCTGTGGAATACATTATATTTAGTTTGAATGTAGGCTTTCAGGTACTCTTTTAAATATTTATGACCAGTCTCCAGTAGTCAGCATAAATATGATTTGCATTAGCACAAGTCACACTGCATTGAGTGCTTCTGATGTCAACCATTCAGTGTACTAATACCTGACATCATCTCCCGAGGTCATTGCCAATTTTGACCTCTCTCCTTCTGTACAGTTTCTCTACTCTCAGAAGCTCTTTTGAATTGATTTGAAATTTTGACTCTTCCCTTTATGAGGCAGTAAAATTGATAATTATTCAGATGGGAACTGAGTGCTGAGTGAAAAATCAATTCTACCCGCTCTCTGCTGCGTATAAAATTACTTCTGACTCTGCTGGTCTGAACAAATGGGCAAGGTAAAAGCAGCAGGCAGGAGTAGTAGAAAGACTTAGCTGGATAAAGCTAATAGCCTAAAGGGATAGCTCTTTGAGATGAGGGAGTGAGCCAGTTGGGGGTGGTTATCAACAATGATGGGACTCATTGATTATATGTTTACATCAGATTTCCATTGGGTTATAAATCAGCCCCTGAATAGAAATAGAACCCTAGGCTTTGCATCTTACCAAAGGGACAGTGAATTAGATTATTCTCATTTTCACACTCAGATGAAAAGTGATCCATTGATTATTCATCGGCAGGCCATTAAACCATAGCTTTAGAGCTGATTTGACTATCATGCAGCCAAATGAACAAGACCGCTGCTTCACAACGAGAGGTTTCAGTTTTCTAGACAGCTGTGTCTTGTAAGTAATGCTTAACCCTATTAAAACAAAAGGGTTATTACAAATTGCTTAACAGTGCTAGAAAACTAGGCCCTAATGACTAATTGTACTGTGAGCTTAAAGAGACTTGTCAGTTCTTTAAAGTGATGCAATGAAGCTAAATATTCCTCCAATTTGTCTGCTTTGATGGAAACACTGTTACATCATGTCTCTTTTTAAAGCAGGAAAGATGTGTCCCTAAATATTTGCACATCATAAGTGTTGAATTAATTGGGGAAAAGTATACAGGTAGTCTTCAACTTATGACCACAATTGAGCCTAAAATTTATGTTGCTAAGTGAGAAATTTGTTAAGTGAGTTTTGCCCCATTTTACAGCTTTTCTTGCCACATTTTTTAAGTGAATCACTGCAGCTGTTAAATTAGTAACATGGTTGTTACGTGAATCTGGTTTCCTCATTGACTTTGCTTGTCAGAAGGTTGCAAAAGGTGATCACATGACCCCGGGACACTGCAGCTGTCATAAATGTGAGTTAGTTGCCAAGCATCCAAATGTAAGTCACGTGACCATGGGAAGTAAGTGTGAAAAATGATCATAAGTAACTTTTCTTAGTGTCATTGTAACTTTGAACAGTCACTAAGTGAACTGTTGTAAGTCGAGGGCTACCTGTAATTAACCACATTAAAATGCATTTTAATACATTGCTACATAACAATATTGCTGGATTATCTGTTTAAAAGTATTGCAGAAATTTAAGTTCAAGTATCCTGTACCTCATCCAGCTTATTCTTGATTGATTAATAGCAATGTAGACATATGGGTAGTATTTCAGTGGGACTAGGGGGAAAGTACTCTTAAACTATAGGGCTTAAAAGCCATTTCAAATAACTCGGCATAGTCTTGCACTATCCTGTTTTGCTATCCTTCGGGCTGCTGGATTATTGTTGTAAGAGTAGCATGAGATCAATAGCTACGTGTAGTTTGAAATGGGTTACAGTTGGCTCTTTAAAGAGACTATCGTAGTATAAGGTAAGTTACAGATGGGTCCATCTTAAGCTTTTGCAGCAGCAGAAGATCTATGACAGCCCAGTTAAACAACCAATTAGCATTATTCTTATGAGGATAAAAAAGACCTAATAGAATTGAGACAGATCACAAATGTTGAAGAGGTTCCTCCACAGTTTCACGCCAACTGACGGCTAATTTCTGTCCATACGAAGTTGAGATAAATCAAAGGAGGAAAGGAAAGTTGGCAATAGGTAGTGGTACAGAATATCTCTTTGCGACTTCATAGTGACTCAGAGGTATAACATCCTTAGGCAGCAAGCCTAGCCAGAAAAACATATCACTTGGGGGAAGCTAGTGGCTTCATAATCAACTTTACACCTAGCCACACCACCAGATTTCCTTGCCACTTCCTCTTATTCATTTATTTGTTAGATTTCCTTTCCACCGTTCAAGGCAGCATGCCGTGCATCGTTGTCCCTCCATCATTTCTCCCCCCCCCCCGATAATAAGTAGGTTGAGAGAGTATGCCTGGCTCAAAATCACCCAGTGAGCTTCCCGGTCTGAGGGTCGACTTGAATCTACGATTTCCCAGTCCACCATTTTCATCACTGGGTCACACTGCACTCCTCCCCCCTCCCCGAAGGAGTTATGCCTCCAGATATTTCAGAAGTAGATTAGGAAAAACGTCTTAACACCAAGGATGAGCAACCTTTGCAAATAATTTATGAGAGGGTTCAGTGCCTTAATATAATCACATAGCAAAAAAATGGAGTGTTCCAGTGCATCATTGTTTGGCTCCCTTGGTTTATCCAAAAAGCTGATCCTCTGCTACAGTCTTGAGTCTAGAAATAATAGTATTGTACGTATATTTAGAAGCATTTAAAACATTTGTTGTTGTTAGTTGCGAAGTCGTGTCCGACACATCGCGACCTCATGGATAATGTTCCTCCAGGCCTTCCTGTCCTCTACCATCTTCTGGAGTCCATTTAAGCTCACACCTACTGCTTCAGTGACTCCATCCAGCCACCTCATTCTCTGTCGTCCCCTTCTTCTTTTGCCCTCAATTTTTCCCAGCATTAGGCTCTTCTCCAGTGAGTCCTTCCTTCTCATTAGGTGGCCAAAGTATTTGAGTTTCATCTTCAGGATCTGGCCTTCTAAAGAGCAGTCAGGGTTGATCTCTAGGACTGACCGGTTTGATCACCTTGCAATCCAAGGGACTCGCAGGAGTCTTCTCCAGCACCATAGTTCAAAGGCCTCAATTCTTTGGCACTCAGCC
>QLTV01000974.1:4976447-5012767 GCA_003457575.1 Thermophis baileyi | reverse complement strand
GTTATCTTTTGGCTTCCTACTTTAGCATTCCAATCCCCCATGATGATAAGGACATCATTTTTTGGTGTTAATTCTATAAGGTGCTGTAGGGCTTCATAGAACCAGTCAATTTCATCCTCTTCAGCACCAGTGGTTGGGGCATAGACTTGGACTACTGTGATATTGAATGGTTTGCCTTGGATTCGAACTGAGATCATTATGTCATTTTGGGGATTGTATCCCAGTATTGCTTTTCCTACTCTTTTATTGACTATGAAGGCTGCTCCATTTCTTCTGAGGGATTCTTGCCCGCAGTAGTATAAAACATAAAGTGTTATTAAGAATTTTACCAAAAGGCACTTACACAATTTCAACGTAGAACAGCAACTCGAGCATGGAATACATAGTAGGATTGAAAAATGCATTTTAAGATTTTACCTGCTTCAGTCGGCCAGTTTTTATTTATTGATGAAATGAAATCTAAATAGAAAGCATGAGGGATTGCTGTTACTTGTAGAAATGAAACTACATTCTCTGTAAATAAATGAAAGGACATACACACCTATTTGCATAATTTCTAATTTGCTTATATGATTGTCTTTTGTGTTGAATTTATATTTACCAGAAGGCTCCTGGATTGGGGCTGAAAGGCGAAAGCGGAAGCAGTATGCTCCATCCCATATTTGGATAGGCCAGGTTACCCTGATAGACCGGTTCCACTGGAAAAACACATGATTGTCTTTTGTTTCATATTCCTGTCAGTCTCACTTTTAAGTGCTAATGTTGTCTTTTGCAGTGCAGTGAAACATGGTCTGTTTAAACATCCGTCAGCTTGTTTGTTCTTTTGTTAAAAGTGTTTCAGTTTCTATAAAGACTAAACAAAAGCCAGTGCCATCCAACTGTTCTTTTAAAAAAAAAGCCTTAAATTTTAATCAACTAATGTTTGAATAGCCTGTATAAACTGTAACTCTTACAAGTTGCTATAATGTAAATAGAAACCTTGTTAATCTTTACTATGCAATTTAATTTTTTTTAAAAAGTGAAAATACACATTTTCACATCATGCATCTCATAGTTCAATTCAGTCTTACTCAGCTAACCCTCTTTAGGGGTAGCTTTAGCTCATATTTTTACAGTTTCTAATACTTGGATATGCTGCATGGTTTGTTCTTTGCATTAAAATTCTGGTTGCTCTTAGTGATAGTAAAGTGAGAGAAGTAGCAGCATACCAAGAAATATAGTTTATAGTTTATCAAGCAATTAAAAATTAGTCTGCCTTACCAGGCAAAACACTAATATAGGGATCGTAGTGTTTCACTGTGATCTTTTTCAAAATTAGTAAAATTTTGAGCGTCTTTGGATTTAGAGAAATGTTCAGTGCCCCTTATCTTTTGTGGCTGTCTTTATTATTTTCCCCCCCTCGGGGAGAGGGGGAAATGCCAGTATGATAGAGTGACTGTTTTTTTTTAAGTAGTGAAACCTTTTCAGCTGACATTTGTGGTTGCTTCTGCACTAAACTGCCATTCAGTTAGATAGCTTCACTAGTGTTTGACAGAAATGGGAATGGGACAGAGTGGTAATAATAGATAATTAATATGTGCACAATAGGTCATCTGCATTGCTGTGTAGCAATTATGCAACTTTGAAGAAAGCTTTACTTTAAAAACCAAATCAGACTAAAATATGTGTATTTATACTATCCTAGGTTGAGCAGAAATTAAGACTACAGTATATGAGTTTAAATAAAGAAGAGAGTAATGTCAGTCCAGGCTCTCTTCTAAATTGAGGGTGTTCTCCCTGCTTTTTGATATTACTGTACACAACACTGGAGTTAGGTTAGAAAATTATACCATGAATTCCCATGAAGCTCAGTCCAGAAAGATGTCCCTTGGACTAAGAAAAAAATATGTGATTCTCATACTTGAGATAATGGGGGGAAATCGGTGGGTAAACTTTCACATATTTAAATTAAAGTATAGAAGCACAATCTAACAACACAATACTGTAAGCCTTAAAACCCAAAAAAGCAGTTGCATCTTTGGATGCTTAATAATCTTTGGATGGCAGCTTTTACCTGTTTAGGTTATAAACATGTTTAAGGTGGTATCACGTTAGGTTTTAGGATATTGTATCTCTGTTTACAATTTTATCGGATTTAATTATGTAAACCATATGTTATCTTTTTTATAAAAAAACTGAACAAAAATATAACAGCTGTGGGCCAAATCAGCTGAGATTTGAGTGATTACAGAACCAGAAAAAGCACCATATTGAATGAACTAAAATTCAATCCCAATGCCATTTATTTTATTGTTTGACATTAATTTGGGCTTTTCAGCTATTGATTGATAGTTTAATATCATCAATAATTTTAAAGAAACTAACCTTGACAATGCATGTAAATTGTTATATATTGATTGCTCTACTTTTGCACTTAAAACAATTTACATTTCTTACTCATCTTGACAGAGTAACCCTGTATACAAAACAATACTTCCAGAAGTTTTGATGCAGATATAAGGCAAATGTCTTTCAACTTATGCAAAAACTTGGGTAAAAATTACAACATACCTAAAAGATGAGCACAAAAGTTTACAGAATAATCTGCTGTTTTAAGTCTTTTTGTGGATTGTTCTAGCTACTTAAATCATTTGCATCTCTTAAATCATTCTGATAGGACTATTACTGTCTAAATGAAGCATATGAAACAGTTAACAATACAGTTTTGTGGGCAGCAGGAGTGACGTTCACAACTGTGGCAAAGTCCGTGTGGATGGAGACAAAAAAGTGTATAATTCGGCTTTCAAAAAAAAAAAGTTGCTAGAGGTGTCAATGGGACGAGGTGTACCCTCAGGCTAGGCAGCTGGTGTCTATATGCTTTTTGTTTATCAGTTTCTGGTTTTTGTACCCTTTAGGCCCGCAGATGAAATAATTGCTCCTACAGGGTCAACTGCTGGTCGAAGCAAAGTAAGAAAAGACCTTTGCGTTCAACCACGTCAGCCGTCATTTTAGCGCAGCTGGCACCTGCTACTGGTGCACAGCAGGAGGGTTAAAGGTCAAAGAGGCAGTTGTTCTAAACTCAGTGATGGCTTAAAGGGACTTGTAGATTAATCTGCTTTATTAACTTCCGTATATTAGATAACTATTGCTGTGAATGAAAGCATGTCTTTCTGAATAAGTACCATCACCTCTTTCCCTTTTAAATTGGCTTTTCAGTAATGAATATTAAATAGAATGTGTTTCAAGGGTAATTAAATGAAAACATTAGGATGCTAGTGTTTGCATCTTATTTGTAACTTTGTTGCATATTTATAATGCACTGCTTGATTTTGATAGTACATTTGGAGGAATACTAAGAGCAAAGAATTTAAGAAATACAGTTCCTTCCTGTTAACTCGGTAATGGGAGTTTTCTCTATAGGTTTTCTTGATGAAATTATAATTCTAATAGGGCTGGCATAGCAAAATTAGTTTTTTTTTTTAACCTGGGACTTCTTTTACAAGTTTATTTCTCTCCTCTGAAGATAATGAAAAGTTTGAAACAGTCAAAGCTATTTCCATTTTGACTGTGGATGTGGCCAAATGGCAAGTTAAACATTTAATTGAATTCTACTTCAGCTGTTGATCATACTCCCCTGTTTTCAGACAACTTATCTGCCTTCCTCTAAAAACAAAGATCGTTATTTATTTTGTAAAATGTATAGAAGAGATTTCATATTCAGTGTCTGAAAAACAAATTGCATGGGAAGATTGTATCTTTCATTCCTAGAGAGTTTTAATTAGCTGATCATTGTTGAATGTTTTTTCTGCTTTAAATGGAGCTGTTCTGTATAGGTGACATATAGGTAATACATAATCAATTTCTGATTAAAAAAAACTTAAATCTATGGAAACAAGTCTTTAAATTACTCTTATATTACATTTCATCCTACGACCTGTCTCTCTTTCACTTTCAGAATGAATAAGAGTTTAAAGTTAAATCTGCTGAATCCCTTAAATAGGGATAAGTGATCTATGTCTCCAAGACTACAAATTTCCCATGAATATTTTTGAGTGGTTTTTGAACTTTGCCAAGTGTGGTCCCCCACAGGCTATTGTGTAGGAAATAAGGAGAGAAGGAAGAAACAAAAAAAATCTGGGCAAATTAAAATTAAAACAAGCAGCCATACCTGTTTTTGTTCCTCTGTTTATAGCAATAGCACTTTGGACTTATATACCGCTTCACAGTGCTTTATAGCCCTCTCTAAGCGGTTTACAGAGTCAGCATATTGCCCCCAACAATCTAGGTCCTCATTTTATCCACCTCAGAAGAATGGAAGGCTGAGTCAATCTTGAGCTGGTGTGATTTGAACTGCCAAATTGCAGGCAGCCGGCAGTCAGCAGAAGTAGCCTGCAGTACTGCACTCTAACCACTGCGCCACAATGGCTCATATCTCACCAACTTGTTTCTCAACCTTGGGAACTTTAGATGTTTGGACTTCAACTCCTGGGATTTCCCAGCCAGCATGTTGAAGTGAGAGTCCACACATTTCTCAATGTTCCCAAGGTTGATCACTATCATAGCTTGTATTTATTGAGTAAGGCTCTGTAGGACTCCATAACTTGTCTGACATGCTTATATCTTCTTTTGCATTACATAAACTATGCATGCTGGCGTAGAGGAGGACCCTGCTGCTGAGTTATGTTCAATATCTGTGGGGTTGTATTGTCATTGGAGCAGCAAAAATAGAAGCCTTTGTTTAATTCACTTCATATGAATTCACAGAAAGTCAATCAACTTTCTTTTGCCATGAAGAACAATATTCTGTTCTGCAGTAAACATTTTCATGAACATCAGCTAATCAGAGGAATCCAAGAAGATGAGCACATTAGTATAGTAGTTACAGATAAAAGAAATATCCAGGAAGATTTAAATCCTTCTGTTAGATAGTGGTTATGCAAAATCATGTGGAATTATATGAAATGAAAAAGATTATGATTACTTTTTATTGTGCAATAAGTAGGTGTGATTGCCAACTTCATGACGTCTGTATTTCATCTTTCTGATTAAGTACCTCAGCAGTCATTTTATGAGAATGTGCTTTTAAGTTGCAAGTTGGTCTCAGGGCAAGTTTTAGAACAAAGTGTTTAAAAACAGTTTTAAAGCAAAGACACTGTAAGTGGATGCATTGAGAAATGCAAATTTCCAGCATGTCTCCTAAATACTACCTTGCTTAACGATGATCCTTTGGAAGCCTCTTTGCTCAATAAGAAATTTAAAACTTAGGCAGATCTGCTAAATCTTATTAATCATCATAGTTTTTAGTAATATTTAGTTGTATATAAGGAAATGAATGTTTAAAAATTGATTCCAAATAGGAATCACTACAAAGTAAGAATTTATGAGATGGACAGGAAAAGTAATCCCCACATTCTTTCTCTTCCTACTCTTGTTTTGAAAAAATGTGTTCCACAATATTGTACCTTAATTAAGGCACTGTGTTTAATATCAGCCCAGCCAGATGATCAGCTGTAGTCCAGAGTACCTGGAAGGTGCCATCTCAGGGGTGGGTTCCTCCCGGTTCGGACCGGTTCTCCTGAACCGGTAGTGGCCCACTGGTGACGTCACGATGACGTCACCGAACCGGATTGGTCGGTGCCGGTCTGTGGGGGCCGCCATCTTTTTTTTTTTAATTTTTTTTTTTAAAAATTTCCCCTTCTGAGCATGCGCAGAAGCTGACTTCCGGCACTGTGCATGCAGTCGCCATCTTTTTTTCGGCTTTGTTTTTTTTTCCCCCAGATTTTTTGTTACTGCGCATGCGCGCACGCGGCACGGGAGGGAGCGAACCGGCAGCAAGGTAAGTTGGAACCCACCCCTGTGCCATCTTGAAAAACTTGTGGTTTCAGCAACCTGATAAACATAATCTTTCTCAGAACAATTTCTAATAGAAAAAAGTAGAGAAGTTCCTTTCCCATTATCATGTACTGAAAAAGGATGGCATAGATTCTGTACCCAGTTATAAGTAAAATGGATAAGAGAGATTCCAGCAGAAGTTTAGGGACAGATACAAAGTGATTGGTTGTCTAAAATCATGTTTTTCTATGACTCTGCTGCCAAGCCCATTATTAGAAAAGGCATGATAGGCTGGTCTTCAAAAGAATAGGCTGCCTGCACCTTTTCTTCTCTCAAGAGACACTTGTAATGGATGATGCTTTTTTTTCTTATTATTATTATTAATCACATGATGTCCAAAGACACAATGCTCTCCAATCCCTGAAAATTCAGTGCAGACACATTGGGAGTAAGTTCAACAAAGGCTTATGCTTGCATTGCCCAAAGGAGAAAAATGTTTGAACAAGTCCTCAAGTTCATCATAACCTCCAATGTGTGGCATGTTGTGCACTGTGAGGAAATGATGTCTGTGAATTTTCAGGCTGAAGAACGCCAAACAGCAGCCCAATCGGCTGTTCACTGAATCCTTTTTGCCATCAGTAATTCCAGCTTTGCTTACCCAAACACCAAGAGCTTTGGTGGAATCTTGAATAGATAAGAGCAAAAAGGCAAAAAAAAAAATCTGATGTTTGTGTTGCTTCACAATGAACAGCATCATGAAGCAACACAAAATCAGCAACCCAGAACTAAAATAAATAAAATAAAGCAACCTAGAAGTAAGGAGAAATTTCCTAACGATGAGAGCAATCAACCAATGAAACAGCTTGCCTTCAGAGGTTGTGGGTGCTCCATCACTGGAAACTTTCAAAAAAGAGACTGGATAACCATTTATCTGAAATGGTATAGGGCCGTGATGGCGAACCTATGGCACGCGTGCCACAGGTGGCACGCGGAACCATATCTGCCAGCACGGGAGCCATTGCCGTAGATCAGCTCCAGTGCGCATGTACGTGCTGGCCAGCTGATTTTCGGCTGGCCACGCCCCCTCCCCTCCCAGGAGTCTCCACGCGGCCCGTTTTGAGGTAAGTAAAGGGTTCGTGCGGAGGCTCTGGGAGGGTGTGTCTGGCCTCCGGAGGGCCTCTGGGGGGTGGGGGAAGGCCATTTTTGCCCTCCCCAGGCTCCTAGAAAGCCTCTGGAGCCTGGGGAGGGCAAAAAATGGGCCTACTGGGACCACCGTGCCATCGCGTGCCAAAAGCGGGGGGAGCACGGAGGGTCACGCGTGCATGCGCAGGGAGGGAGGGGCGCATTGAATTATGGGTGTGGGCACGCATGCGCACAACCCCCCCCCCCGCGCTCCCCCCACTTTTGGCACCCGACGACAAAAAGGTTAGCCATCACTGGTATAGGGTCCTGCTCTAGCAAGGGGTTGGATTAGAAGACCTCCATGGTCTCTTCCAACTCTATTATTCTATGTTCTATGCATGTGGTCCAATCAGGCACACCTCTCTTGACTTTCGTAAGAGGAAGTCTCAGCAATATTTTCTTGAGCTGAATTAACACAGCAGCAACAGCACTAAGTCTTGTCTTACTATAAGCTCTATCTCTCTAGACTTATTTGTACGTGCAGCAGATGGATTATAGCTATCGTTTTTAAGAAAGTCACACTTCTATTTCCTGCCTCCCCATTTCAGTTGGATTTACTTTCAGATTAAAGGCAGCTATTTGCTTTAATACCTTGTCAGCTCTTTCAAGGGCTTGCCAGTTTTCAATACTGTAGTTTCTGTAATAAAATGTAAGAGATGATAGAATACTAGCTTTTTAATCAGTAAAGAAATACCATTATATATTATTTGATAATGTAAACTGAGAGACATAACTAAGTCTGAGCGTTATTTTCTAAATGTCTTCCTGAATCAAAGAAGAAAATAATTGGGAAGTGCAATTATAATTGCCTTATATCTGATCTGATTTTTTTTCCCCCATCTCTTCCAGAGGTGGGCAGGTTTGGGCAGTCTTTTCTGCTTAGTTACACAAATGCCAGTCTCACTATTCCCTTTACACTCCCAGAAACACTTTGCAGTTGTGCCTTTTCTTTTCTGGCTATGATAATATCAGTAGAAAAAAGTTACATTAAAGTTACTTTAACCTCAACTACGCAGCATTGTGGGAAGAGTAGAGTCCTTTAAGTTTAAAGCCTTAGTGTGTATGTGCACCCAGAGTGCAGGAGTGCGTGTCTATATATGGGGACCCAGTTAGTAGTTCTGACCTATTGGCTTATGTAATTTGAGGATCCAAAAAAGATTGCCTGCTCTTGATATACAGTAGTTCATTCAGTCAAGATGCTAGGCTTTCTGCATTCAAAATACATGTGATAAGCAGAGATAATTCTCACACAAACAGAACAAATAGACAGATAGACCAGAACTGGATGTTACCAAAAATTTAAAAAGAAAACTTATGAGAAATGCTCATTCCATCCAAAAGAGTTTCAGTTTCAACCCTTTACATAAAGACAGGAGAAACAGGAACAAGAATTTGAACATTGAATATAGTGAAAATAAAACATGCATTTAATATAGAGCTATCACTGGAATTCTTTCATAATGGCTTTTTAGCTTTTCTATAATACACAAGAAATTCTTAAATTTCTACTATACCTATTCATTTCTTTTCAGTCTAGCTTGCTGGGGAGAAGTCTGATAGCCATGTCCTTTTCAAATCCAGTCCTTTTCAGTATAGTTAAGTCTAAAGTAAAAACATACTTTTAAGCAATCTGTTCATATGGTTTTACTGCGAATTCTGGGAACTGCAGTTCCAATACATCTTGGAAGTGGGAAAGATAGAAAGTTTAAAGACATAATATTGCTTGCAAAGGATACGCTTCATATTATTTTCTTGCAGAAAACAAATACTCAAAGTGGAGGAGTGACTGATCTTTTCTGTAAAAATACAGATTTGGATCCTGATTCTGGAACAAATCATTTGAGGAATGGCAGATCAGTGAGCAGGAAAAAGAGCTGGATTGTCTATTTTCTCTGATCTAAATTGCCTTCTCCTAGCATATCTTTTCCATTTCAGAAAAGGATATTAGCTCATATTTTTGCCCTAAATTGTGTGCACAGCATTGTTTTAATGCAAATGCAATGTTTTTCTAAAGAGCAGGTAGACAACATGTTGTTTTTAATTAATTTTGAGAACCTCTGAAGCTACAAGAATGTCTTGCAAGTGTTGAAAGTTAAAAAGAGGACTTCAGGTTTTTTACTCCTGTTTTAAAATTGTAAAGAGGAGAAAAGTCCTTCAAAGATGTAACAGATTGTATTGTACTTCTTCTTTGTGACAGTTTGTCTCCAGTTTTCATGCCTTAACATCAAACCAGAATTCCATGAGAGAAATGTCTTTTTTAAAATTAAGGATCATCCTAACTTTGTCCTCCTTCCTTTGCTTATTCAAATAATCCACCATTAAGTCATTCTATTGTTGAACCAGAGGTTCTTTCATTAATTTGGGGGGAAAGGACAGAAACTGATAGTGATTGCTGTTGTTTTTTTCTCTTCCCTTCTACTTATCTATGTTCCATTGATAGATTTGCTTTCTGCAGAATAGCTGTCTGGCATTTTCTAAACCTTCTGAATTGCAATTCTTTTTGAATCCATTGTTTACTAACTCCTTCCCACTTACTACTGCATATCTGTGTGAAAATATAAATAAAGTGCTGCTTAAGATAAGGACTTCTTACATCCAGAGTGGTTTACAGAACTTAACCCCCCCCCCCTCTCTTTTGGCCTTCTGGAAGAGCATTAAGATTTGGCTCTGCCAACTAGCATGGGGATCCAAGAGTGGTATACAGCCCTTGGGGTGGCTGGAGCCTTGAGGACTCCCTCTTCATCTTTTAACAATATTTGTATATTTTTCATTTGTTTTATGCTCTCTTTTATTGTAAATCTACCAGTCATTTATATAGTGAGTTGGGTGGTATATAAATTTGATTGATATTGATAGATAGATAGATTGATTGGTTGATATCAGCTCTTATCAGCTGGTTTGACTTCAAGATGACATAATGTTCTTTCTCGAGATTTACACTGAGAATTTTTGATTATCCTCTATGAAATATTCTCTACTTTGGTACAAAGGACATTATTTATATGACAAGTTACAATTGTGCAAGGTAATGCAAGACAGAGTGCCACTTTTATCTTTATACACCCTAGAAACAAACGGATGAGACAAAGGTTACAGTGAGACTTTATCTCTGAGAATTAAAGGTGCTAAATTAAATAATGGTTCCATATGTACATTCTGTTGCGTCCATCTTGCCCAGTATTGTCTGTGACAGAGGCAACAGCTTTCCAAAGCCTCAGGCAGAGGAATATCTTTACCCCTGATATCCCCCCCCCCCATTTTTTTTTAAAGTTGCCAGGGATTGAAATTGGATCTTCTTCAGTCTGCTAGGAAGGTTTTGTTTTGTTCTGTTCTGTTTTGTTTTTGCCTGTATTGGTTAGAAGAGAAATGTTTTAGCTCCGAGCTGGACAGATTTCAGGCTTGAAGGACCAAGGTTGATTGAATAGGGATCGAGTGCAAAATAGCAAGAACAATAGAGTATAGAATTACACATAAAATTGTCATTTTATTTTCTTCTATAAAGATATTGGACAAACTCTACAGTTTTTTGCAAATTCTCCACAAAACATCCAGTAGATACTTTTCTATCATCTGTTACCTGTCATAAATATTTCCTGTAGGTAGGAAATTTCAGCATCAACAGTGTTTAAATTATTGGGGAAAATTTAGGAAATTATTGATGAAATAAACAAACCTTACTTCTTGATTCTCTGATCATAGGTAGGTATGATCCTCATTAACAGAAATAAACATTGAAATGTAAAAGAGTGAAGAATTTATGGGGGGGGGGAATTAACATACAATTTAATGACCAAAATATTGCTTCAGTACTTTGATGTTTCCATGTGTTGTGTATGATGATTCCATGTAATGGCATTAATTTGTCCAAGAAGCTTATAGCTATTGGACAGATCAATTCCAAATTAATCTGTTTCAGGAAATATTTGCCAGAAGCCATTGTTACTTGCCTATAGATGAAGTGCTTCGTTTTGTTTACTGTGTATGGAATTCAGGTATGAAATTGGTTGCTAGGATGATAGAAACATCATCAGATACTCACATTGGCACTACATCATGTGAGTCCCATCTATTTTCTGAAGTGCTATACATTAGTCCAGTGACCACTTGGGCTTACATTCCCTGTATTATATAATTTTTATTGATGTAGAGGTGCTAATGGCACCTGTCTCTTTCAACCAATTTTCAAAGAAAAGTCCTTGAATTTGGGCCTCATTCAAAATCTACTTTGACCTGGTCCTAGACTGCATGTAATTCCAACCTCCCACAACCAGTGTCAATCAATTAAATAAGAGCTTGAACTTCTTTGCTAATTGTGAAAGATGACACATATTTGCTTTTACATCTTTATCATACTGGATAGGAATGAGAATATCTATACACAGTGATTAAAAATACAGTAATCTGATTAGGCTGGAAGGATTATAAAATGCAATGTTAATAAGGTGCACTAGGAGTATTATTTACGTGGTTGTAATAAAAAAAATTGTTACCTTTTATACTCTGCTAATGACATGTTTGGCTTCAATTCTCCCACATATCTAAAGCTTCAGTCTATTTTACCAGAGAAACTGACCTTTTTTCTGGAGTTAAGAGACCTACCTTTCATCAGGGTTCAATCCAGAGGGCAATGCTCAATTTTGGATCATTCACCTATGAAAAAGACAGGCAATAAATTCAAATTTTTCATTTCCTTCAGGTTTTCTTGACTTGTAAACTATTCAAAAACCTTTTATCATTGTTGCCTTCATCTGAATCTTTTTGAATTTGTTGGTACTTTCATAAAATATTATACTCAAAATTAGACATGGCATGTGCTCTCCCTCTCCAAGGTCTAAGTGGAGCAAAAGAAAGCTCTGTTATTACCTCCCTTATCTTGTATATTGAAAAGCAACGTACAATGGCATCTTTCTCCCCTCCTCTTTTATAGCAACAACATCAGAGTGCTAACTCAGGTTTAAAATGTTCCATGTTAACCCTGTACGTATATACACACGCAAACATTCATTTGTTTCTAAATTTTGTTCATATTCTCCATTGATTACAATTTTTCCCAAAATTGCAGGTTTGTCTCCAATTTAATTAATTTCCTAGAAGCTATTACGAACTTGGAACAATGGCCTGCTACAGCATCTGGATTGTCATTTTTCCTCTGAGGGGGCATCCCTTTGTGGAATAGCCTACCCTCCATGACACACCAGATAGCCATGCTAACCTGACTCTTAAAAACTTACTTTTGGCTGTAGCTAAAGTCTAAAATCACATTTATCCTTTAATAATTTGTTTTTCTTTCTTGTTTTTTTAAATATTACTTATAAAGAACATTCAAAACAGTTTTCTGATTCAGGCTTGGTAAATTCAAATTATGATTCCAATAGAAATGAATTTAGGCCAGCTGGACAAATTATTCTTCTGTTACTATGATGTGTAAGTTTACCCATAGCAGTAATCTACTCTGTTTTTATTTCTATTCTGGCTTTTTATTTTACTCTGAATATTTTTATTATTACATTCCGTCTTGGGGATATTTTCAAATAAAAGATATACTTTGCTTACATAATTTATGTAAAATACATAAATTTACTTTTTGTGAGCATTCTGCTTTATCTCCAACACAGTCTTCTATGCAATTATATATTCCTGTTATTTTGGAGGCTGGCGTCTAAGTAAATGGGTCAGCACCTGGCTAGTCTCTTTTTTTGCATCTACCTTGTGTTGCTTTTAATATTTTCTCTGAGCTAAAAAAAACCCCAGTTTATAGTTCAGCTTGGCTAGTTATCCACCCTGTCAAAATCACAGGCCAGCAGCAATCTTTGAATTCACATTTAGCTTTGTATTAAGCTCATAATAAAGGGGAGCAAAACAATTCTTGTGTGTAATGTTCTCCTCTTAAATTTATATATTTCTTTCAAAGCAAACTACATTACTGGATGCTTCAGAAAATTGGGCAAAGTTAGATGCTGATACACAAAATCAGATATTCATTCAGGGCCATTTTACATTTCATGGGTAATCACAGTGGGCATTTTATCTCGTAGACAGTTGGATGCTAGTATTGCATATAAAAAGCAATGGCAGACTTTGAAGATTATGAATTCTGCTTTATATTCAAGCCATTGATGCCTTGCCTACTGTTGCCTGCTCTTTTTCCTGTAACAGCAACATCTTTTGAAAATGGTGGAGATTCTTTCCTAGACCTGAAATTCTTTAACACTGAAAACGCTGTAGGATGAAACAAGCACTCTGTTTCACTAAGCAGCTTCTAAATTCTAGAGACCAGAGACAAACTTTATGCTGCTTATCTAAGATCAGCTGGAAATGAAGCCAGCTTAAGAAGCCACCATCCAAATTTCAAAATAGACAATGAAATTGACCAATACTCTGTCCAGACAGAGGTAACCACAACCTCCAATTGTTGAATTCTTAATCTCTCCCACTTGTGCTGAAAAGTGAGCACCAGTAATTTTCCTTTCCTTAGGCAGGTCTTTGAAGACTTGTCATTTCGATTTGCATGAGCAACAGCTTCCAAAAGACATAGATCCATACTTTTGGAAGAGATCTTCGAAGTCATCTAGACCAACCCCTTTGCACTTCTCAGTGATTCACCAGTGGAGAGGAAAGTATCATCTCACTATATGAGACTTCAGCCAGAAGGGTAAATTGGAATCATAGAAGAAAAAAGTTTCTTCATCTGGAAATCTTCAGGTCCCAGTTGAATTAGCTTTGTTCCATTGAAACTAAAATAAAGAGGCCAAAGTAACTTTTCCCCCATAAATCCCAGGGGGTTTATATGGTTTGTGTTCTTACATTCTTTCTTTCTTTCTCCTCCTCAAACAAGCATTATGATTCCAATGAGTCCCTCGCAGTTTAACTATTCCCAGTTTCATTGGTTCTGGTGGCAACAGGGCGGCATATAAATTGTGATGATTCAAGGCTTTGTGACGTGCATTTGTGTGGGAATTAAAAGGAATACCTGGAAGACGTAAAGGTCAGCAGGTTAGTTTTGTTTCTCCTGCCTCTGGTTAAGAGTAGTTTGTAACCTGGGCTGGCTGAAAATGTTCATAACAAGTGGAAAGGAAGCTTGATTCTTAGCAGTATCTAGTGCAAAGCTGGACCAAGTGAACCCAAAGAGAAGTTTAGGTGGCTAGCTAAAGCAGTGGATTTCTGGAGCTGGTCTACCAGCTGCTGCCCCCTTCAGGAAATGGCTTACTGGAGAAGAATTCATCATTTTCTCTCTTCCACACACACACACACCCCACCCGCCAACAGCTTCTTCTCCATTTTCAGATTTTCCACCACAGCTAAAATGGAATTACTTTCTCTAGAATCTACAATCTACGAGGCCTTTTGCCACAATGTCCTAAGCATGTTGTTGAAGTCCAACAAGCTAAAGATATCCTATATGTAGCCAGAATCTGAGACTGTTAAGTCTACGTCCCCAAATAAGGAGCTGATTTAAACAAATTATTGCTGGGGGGAAAATATCCTATTTAAAGATATTGTGGTAGGAATTAGTCAGAGATGTTCCCAAGGTTGTTGTTTTTTCAGGTAAATCACCACAATGGATGAATTAATAGATGGAATGCCAGAGCATTCATGTACAATATAAAAGCAACAAGAAATATATTCTTTTTTTTATCTGAGCTTTTGTGGTAGATTTAATATCAAAATAATGTACAAATGTCTTTATTTTCCCATAGGCAAATTATTAAAATTATTTTAATATTGGGGTATGTATATAGAGAAAAGGCATTTTAGCATATTTCATACACGATCCATTGTGTCACTTTTTTACAAAAGCTATGGGGCTTGGACAATGGCTTGCTCTCCACATGTATTGGCAGCAATAAAGTGAAGCCTTGCTTTTATTCTACAATGTACTTTTTGTGCTGAAGTTTCAAGTAATCTTTGATAATTTCCTTGTTCTGAGTGATTTGCAGAGCTCCGAATATCTCTTTTCATTTAGTGAAACATGTTGTTTGACTTATTCTTGGGCAGTTATTACAGTCTGGCTTGCAGTGTGTGGTTAGTTCTCTAGGGACTCAGTTCACTGTTACTTCTTGGCCTTGGAAAAATAATTTAAGGTTTTTCCCCATTTTCTTTGTGTTTGATATTGGGTTGGATGCTTTATTTATAACAGTAGTATGTTATAGCTTAATGGACAGATTTTATAAGTGTAATACTCTAAACCTGATTAAGCATTATCTGCTGTTTGTGCTAAGGGTACTATGCTGTCAGTGTGAGTGTTCTGCCTTCTTTGCTTGTTTATTTTGTACTGTTTTGGAGGCAGGTGTTTAAAATTTCAAAGCAAATTATGGACATTGATAAAAGTACCTTCAAAATCTTTAACTGCATCCTGCCCAGAATTGATCCAGTATCTCTTAATAGGCTGTGCAAATATTT
This sequence comes from Thermophis baileyi, assembly GCA_003457575.1. Classification (NCBI taxonomy): domain Eukaryota; kingdom Metazoa; phylum Chordata; class Lepidosauria; order Squamata; family Dipsadidae; genus Thermophis; species Thermophis baileyi. The sequence continues at coordinate 4,997,374 of QLTV01000974.1, read as the reverse complement.
ATCTGAAGGGTAACAGAAAGTGATTACTGACTGATTTAGGAATAATCATTTTTTACAATTCCTCGTCTATGAAGTCTCTCTTTAATATTTTGTATATTCCAGAAGAGCTTTGCTGTGTTTTTTTAAACCTCATACTAAATAAAAATTCCAGCACTGTGGTCAAAGATGTATAATGAGCATATTAAATATTTCAACACATAGTTTTTTCTGAAGAAAATTCTTTCTTTCTTTCAGATGATGTCCATCCTTATGAACACTATAATTTTTGAGGATTGTAGAAATCAGTGGTCTGTATCAAGACCACTCTTGGGTCTCATACTCCTCAATGGAAAAGTAAGTATCCCATAGCTATAAATGGCACAAGTCTACTTGTAGACTTAGCACTGGATTCTGCTAAAATAAACCTGAATTCTGTATCCCCTTTTAAGGGAATCTGAATGGAAATACTCAAAAAGTGTAAACTTGAACTCATGATGTCCTGTTCTGATTGCAAAAGCTGTTGAATCCATTGCCTTCCTTGAATGTGAGATAAACATTCTTTGTCTAAGATGAGCATCATGACACTTGGTTTATGAGCATTTATTTCCACATATACAGAACATCACAAGACATTGTCTGCATTTTATAGCTGTTATTTCTGTTATTTTATTTTATTTATTATTTATTTATTTATTTATTTATTTATTTGTCAAACATGTACAAGATAGCAGGTATAGGTATAATCATAAACATAATCAAAGTGAATACAGATAGATGAAGACAATAGGACAGTAGGACAGGGACGGTAGGCACGCTGGTGCGCTTATGCACGCCCCTTACAGACCTCTTAGGAATGGGGTGAGGTCGACAGTAGACAGTCTAAGGTTAAAGTTTTTTGGGTTTGGGGAAGAAACCACAGAGTCAGGTAGTGAATTCCAGGCATTGATCACTCTGTTGCTGAAGTCATATTTTCTGCAGTCGAGTTTGGAGCGGTTTACATTAAGTTTGTATCTATTGTGTGCTCGTGTATTGTTGTGGTTGAAGCTGAAGTAGTCATTGACAGGTAGGACATTGTGGCAGATAATTTTATGAACTACATTTAGATCGGTTCTAAGGCGACGTAGTTCTAAGTTGTCTAAGCCCAAAATTTCAAGTCTTGTGGAATAAGGTATTCTGTTGCAAGTGGAGGAGTGGAGGACTCTTCTCGTGAAATATTTTTGTACTCTCTCAATTGTATTAATATCCGATATGCAGTGCGGGTTGCAGACAGGTGAGCTGTATTCGAGAATTGGTCTAGCAAACAAATCACAATTTGTTGTGATATTGGTCATATCACAACAAATTGTTGTGATAGCTCACCAAAATTTCCATTATATTAAGAGCTGCTGGGAGATTGCACATCTTCATTCATCTCCAGTAATAGATCATCCGTTGGAAAGTTTCAATCCTAAATTTGAGTGGAGGTCAAAGTAGGTTCTAACTCAGATGGCTTCAACCTAGTGCCTGTTATTATGTAGAACAGAAGAGGGCGATCAACAATTCCTTTGAGAACTCCTAGAGCTGAGATGTTGTATGTTGCATCTCAGAACAGTCTTGTTCTTCCGCAGTGATAGAAGAAAAATCCAATAATACAAATCAATCACTCGTGATAAGCAAGAATTAAAAGGGGAACTATAGATGATTGGTTAGCAGCAATTTGAATTTATTATGACCTGGCTGGAAAGTTTGATCTTCAGGATTGAAAGCATATTTTTCTTAAGAAATTATCATTTGTAATTTGATATCATCCTGTAAAGTAGCAACTTGGCCATCAGCCCATACTTTCATATAGTATTATGTTATGGAATTGTGATCTAATGTGACCATGCCACAGTTGATCAGTATTGCACAATATTTTCTCTTAAATGTTTCATATTGATTGTTGAGTAGTTCCGTAGGATTGGAGATGATCTCACATACTCAAATGAGTGTCCTTTCCTTTATTTTTATGGAGCAAGCAGGCTCACTGTATACTCAGTGTATGCATAAACCTGTTTTAATATTTTGATGTTGATATGTATTTATCCCAAACCTTTGGTACAGTTCATTTTGTTACTGTCCTGGGGATAGTTCAGACTCTCCTATGTAATGAGTGTTTTCAAAATGTTTCAGCATGCTCTCCTGTATTCAATCAACTCCCCCGCAGCTGAGCCTCTCAAAGAAAATAGTTCCCAACAAAAATTCTGAAGTTTCCAAGTTACTATTAAAACCTTTGGGGTTTTTTAGCCATTGATACTCGGTCTTGATGGCTCCAGTATTTTTCATATCATTGGGTTTTGCGAGGGTTGCACTTGGTGTCTGGACTTCAAGCCGAAGTTGGATACTGTACTGAAAGAAACTGTACTGTTTCTTTCAGTACAGTACAATACAATATCAGCTATTCTGTACATGTACAAGCTTGCAGCAGATGCTAAGGGATTGTTTCTGATGATATTGACCTGGAGTGTTCTCCATACTTCAATGCAAGTTCTGACTTTATTCCAAATCTATTTATCTCCTGGGCAGTCACAAGTGGCAGTGCATTACTGCTTTGGAGAATGAATTGTCTATACAATAAGATGGTGCTGGGAAAATATAAGACACTAAGATTAGCAGCAGCCGCATACATTAAAATTCAAACTGAAATCCCAGCTCTGGTAGGAAACTAATAGAAGAAGAAAATATATCAAGTATAGAAGCGCCGTCTCATCATTCACCTGTGCTGAAGGATCCAATTTTAACCATATCCAATAGCACTGTCATTCATCTTCTTGGTGTATTATTGTGATTTAAATCCAAGCTCCATACGAGAAGCAGTTCTTTTAAAATGATTGAGAGGGAATAAGGGCAAATTCAGTGTTTAGAAAAAGTTTATGACATCACAATATTATCCTTTACAGATGGAAGCAATATTTCCTACTTTGGGAGGAAAACTAATCATTTTCTATCTGCCCTGAGTCACTGCATCATTATAAAAGGTGGAAATAAGTAGTCTTATGCATTCCCAATCTTGTTCTTGGCAACACTTTTGTTTAGCCAATGTCTCTGATTTATAGTATTAAATATTAGCCTGGCTCTATATTAATTATGTGGTTTTGATTTTAGCAGCTTTAGTGTAAGAAGGAATTAAATATTTCACAAGGAAATATAGCTGTGCAATCATGAATAGTAAGAAATATGAGACTAGCACAATTTTCCTTCTTCTGGAACAATATTGCATTCTAATGATCATGGAGCAGGTTCATTGTAAAATGTATCTGTATGGCATTATTTATCTACAAATCCTGAGCAGATTCTGAGTTTGCCTGGTTTAAGAATGCAGTGCGGGGACGGAGGATTTTAAGAAATCTATTTATTGAAGATATGGGTGACAACCAGCAACAAATATGCTACGTGCTTGTAACATTCATTGCTATGTTTCCTTAAAAACCCAGCCGTATGGTAATTGGAGCCAGTTTATTTCAGTTTCGTTGCAAAATTAGATGCTATTTGGAGATACGTCTTTCTCAAGCCAGTGGCATTTTCGTGGAAGTACATTGTTTGATTTCCTTCTGGAAAATGTGCACTGACGGGGGAACTCTGCAATAGATTATATAATGAACTTTTCCATTTACATTGCTGACTTTAGATTATGGAAATTTATGTTTAACTGGAGGACACTATGTTGATGATGTGCTTGGCTTTGGGAGTTGTTATTATTGCTATTACAGCACATGTACTAATTTTCAAAATTTCTAATCTAGAAATATTCTACCGGTAGGATATTATTTCTGGATTCATATTAATAAATCATTGCTCTTTTTTTAAACTAAGTACAATTACAAGAAGTCCCTAATGCCAGGGGATAAAATGAAATTATAGAAGTGCTAAAATTTCCTATGTAGCCTGTGTGCTATATTACAGTGGTCCCCAACCTTTCCAGTTCTGCAGATCTGGGGGTGGGGTTTCACTCGCCACTTGCGCAAATGGAGCTTTACACTTGCGCAGTCCAGTTTCCAATAGGCTGCGGCCCGGTACCAGGCCGCAGCCCTGGAATTGGGCACTCCTGCTTTAGTGGTTTTATTGTTGGGCTGGTACAGAGGAGATTCAGGTTCTGAATCTGCCTTTGGGCCATTCCCTCTTAACTCAAGCTACTGCACAGGGAGGTTGTATGAGGAATAAGTAGATCTTATTTGTGCTTAGATATAAATACATACCAAATAAAAAGAATGCTCCTGCTATTCCTATTATTTAACGTGTAACATAAACCATCTTTTAAAATTCTGCCTCTGACTTGGTGTCTTTCGATTTTTGTATGACTTAAATGCAACTAGCACTTTCTGGACTGTGCTCCATTAATCTTGTCCTTTTTGCCCTGTTGGCACTGGGATACAAGGGACCTACATATTTTCTCAAGCTGTTGTTTTAATGTGGCTTAATAGGTGAAAAATATCTATGTGAATGTCCCAGTGCTGTAAGTTGGATTAAATCATCTTGAAACATCTTTCCCGCCATAGAACAGTATCGTCTTGAAAGGCAGTGGAAATTAGGCAATCATTCTCCCCAAACTGAACTGCTTTGTAGTCAGGGTTTGACAATCACTGATCCGCTAAATTCAGTCATTTTTATTGTATTATTTTGCCCATTGTCTTGTCAGTACTTCAGTGAATTAAGGGCAAGTTTGATAAACAGCCAGCCTTCTGAAAAGCAAGAGTTCCTTCATCAGTGCTTTAGAAACCTAATGGAAGGAGTCGAGCAAAACCTGCTGGTAAAAAACAGAGACAGGTGAGCCAAACAAATATCTAAAGGTAAAAAGATAAAATTTAACATGCATTAACTTTCATTTTGGGGGGTTATACAACATACGTTAAAAGCTATAAATTCAGGTATGTTTTATTATTTATTGCATTTATATTCTGCATTTTCTTGGAAAGCTTAAGGCACTGTCTTGCGGTTTGGGGGAGGGGGGAGGAGGATTTCATCTACTTTCTTCCACAGAAGAAATGCTGTGATGTCGGTTAGCCTGAGAAAAGGCTGCCTAAAGCCATTCCAGGGAGCTTCATGGACAACTGGCAAATATTTCCTCAAGAGCAGGGGTGTCAAACTCAAGGCCCGCAGGCCAAATCCGGGCTGTGGGGTGTTTAGGTCTGGCCCGCAGTGCCGCCCTGGAAACAGCGTACTGGCCCACGGTGCCTCTGGCAGTGAAAATGGAGCTCGGGAGAGCTGCGCGTGGCCTTCCTGGGCTCCATTTTCACTGGCAGAGGGCTGCAGGATGTTGAGCTGGCAACGCCCACCCTGGCCACGCCCACTCACCCCCCTGAGGTCAAACACAACCCTCATGCAGCCCTCAATGAAATCAAAATTTGACACCCCTGCTCAAGAGGATATATACTTCTATATTGCTGTTTCTAAAATGGGGTCTTTAAGCCTATTTAAAACATCTTTATAGTTCCTAAAATACGTGTAAAACAATATAAATGAATTCATGAATGGCAAGGGGAAATGTCTTCAACACCTACAGGTGCTCCTCGACTTACAACTGTAATTAAGCCCATAGTTATAGCTATAGGTTATTGCAGTTGTAAGTCATCATATGACTGGACTCTATTTTTCAGCATTTTTTGTGGCAGTCATTAAGCAAATCCATTAACCTAGTGGGCAGGTGTTGCCGGAAGCCAAAAGTAAACCCCCAAACTGGCAAAAACCCTCAAAAATCATGGTCACATAATTCAGGATGCTGCAAACAGCCATATAGGTCAGCAGTCACATGACCAAGAGGGGCTGCAGCCATTATAATTGTAAAATTGGGTCATTAGTAGCTTTTGAGGGGCCTGTCGTAACTTCAAACAGTCACAAGTCAAGGACTACCTGTGCTTAAAAGAGTGTAGGCTCCTCAACATTTTGGAGGGGAGAGATGTGGGGGCAGAGATGTATTCCAGAGGACTGGCATTACCAGCAAGAAGATCTGACTTCAAGTGATTGCAGGTTGACATTCTGACAAAATGTAGCAAAGCCTCCTCTGAACAACTAGGTGATTGAACCAGGTCTTTGAAAGTGAAAGAAATCAGGCAGGTGGTTAACAGGCTTGTGTCTTCAGCCTCGTGCTTCTAGGAGCAATGAACACATTGCTCCTAGAAGCATGAGGCTGAAGACACAAGCCTGTTAACCAGCCTGATGATGATGAATGAGACTTCGTCGAAATGTCGCAATGACATCTCCAACTTCACGCGGGAGAAAACCCGAATAACCACAGACCTACATAAAAATACCCGCGAAAACCTCAAAAAACAAATAGATAGATATACATGTATATGTATATGTATATGTATATGTATATGTATATGTATATGTATATGTATATGTATATGTATATGTATATACGGTATGTATATGTATATACGGTATGTATATGTATATACGGTATGTATATGTATATACGGTATGTATATACGGTATGTATATACGGTATGTATATACGGTATGTATATATGTATATGTATATATATGTATATAACCTTACTTTGTCTATTGGATTCTTATACCGTACTAACCTGCTAGCTGATGAGAGCTAAATAGCTTGAAATAGATCTATACTAGTCTCCCTTTATTTATGTAAAAATATGTAACATATAGAAACGGACTGTCATTTGTAAGTAAGTGCCTGGATGGCCCCTGGAGGGGCCGAAAGGCAAAAAGGAAGCAGTATGCTCCCTCCCATATTTGGGTATACCAGGTGATTTAACAGAGAAAAAAAAACATATATATATCCTTGTCCCTGGAACAAGCAGATAGGGAGGAGAATCCTGTGGCTCAGAGGTTTAAACACTTGCCTAACAGGGCAAGTGGCCCAGGTTCTAATCCCATAAGGGTGTGGCTAGCTGATGAGAGCTAAATAGCTTGAAATAGATCTATACTAGTCTCCCTTTATTTATGTAAAAATATGCCATGACCTGCCTAGGTAAATTGTTGGCAGTCATTGAAGGTGCTTCAGTATGGATGTATATGGGCATAATCAGATACCTAGACCAGCTTCATCTTCTGAACCATATAGATTTAATATAGCATGAGATTGCAAGTACATAAACATCAATGAGGTAGATAAACAGTCTGTATTCAGGGAAGGATATAGTTGATATATTAGCCCAGGGGTCGGCAACCCACGGCTCCAGAGCCGCATGCAGCTCTTTGGGCCCTCTGCTGTGGCTCCCTGTCCCATCACAGGTTGGCCCCGCCCCTCGCTGCTTTTAGTTCTTTTTTGGATATTTTTAGAAATCCGGGCTGAGGAACGATCACCAGCCACGGCGGAGGCGTCCCTTCGGGTGATCCTCCTCCTCCCCCTCCTCCCCTCGTGACCCTCTGGCTGGCTGTGGCTGAGCTGGGAGCGTGCGCAAGCGCGGGGAGACCCTCCTCAAGCGAGCGCCAAAGTGCAGGAAAGGCGCGCGCAGGGCGGGTGGCCGCTCGCTTAGGGAGGGTCTCCCCTCATGTGCGCACGCTCCCGGCTCAGCCACAGCCGGCCAGGGTGTCACAGGAGGAGGAGGGTTGCCGGAGAGTGCAGGAGCGAAGCGCCCCTGTACCTGCCTTTGCTGCATGTAAGGCAGCCTTCGCTTCCTGCCGCTTCGGGCTGGAGTTCGTGCCCTCCGCACTCGGCCGAAGAGCTGCTGGGGTGGGGGATGACACGGCAAGGCGATGGCCGGAGCATTCGTGCAGGAGAGAAGCTGCGTCCTGTTAAGTGCAGCGCCTTGAACGCCTTTCCCCGCAAGGGGATCTCCTCAGCCCTGGCTTAACAGACATCGGGAGAGCAGGAAGAGGAGCGGGAGGGAAGCTGGATTCCCAGTCCCCTTTCCTGCCTCCTCTCTAGGCGCAAAAGCGTTGCGAGGTTCTAGGTTGCGAGAGGAGAAGGAGGGGGGGAGAATGGTCGGCCGAAGGGAAGCCGCTGCTGGCGATCGTTCCTCTGCCAGCCCGGATTTCCAAAAACAAGAAATAAAAGACGTAGCGAAGTGCCCCAAAAAGAACTTGCTGGCTTGGCCCAGCCGCGGCGGGGGGGGGGGGGGGGGGGGGGGGGGGAGAGAGACATAGAGAGACACATACAGAGTGATACACAGAGAGAGGAGGAGATGGGGATAGAGAGATACAGAGGGAGAGAGAGACACTGTGTGTCTCTCTGTGTGTGTCTCGCTCTCTCTTGCTACCTGCCTCTGTGCCTCTTCTCACTGTTGAAAAGCCCTGCCGCCCTGCCTGCTCTCTTTCGGGCTTTTCTCCAGCTGTTTTTTTTTCCCTTCCTTTTGGAAAGCCGGGCTGGCGGAGCAATGAGCGCAACCTCCCCCTCCTTCTCCTCTCGTGCGCACCCTCCTGGCCCCACCACAGCCGGTCAGGGGGGAGAGGGAGGGACGCCTCCACCGCAGGTTGCGCTCATTGCTCCGCCAGCCCGGCTTTCCAAAAGGAAGAAAGAAAAAAAAACAGCTGGCGAAAAGCTGGAGAAATAAAGAGAGAAAGAGACAGACAGAAATGAGAGAGGGATGAGAGGGAGATAGAGAAAAAGAAAGAGATGAGAAAGATACAGAGAGGGAGATAGAGGGAGAAAGAGATGGGAGGGAGAGAGACAGAGAGGGAGTTACCTATTTCCCATAGAAAACACGGAGCCACAAAACCTGGGTAGGCGTAGCTGGGGGGGTCATGTGACGGGAGTGAGTGACATCGAGTTGGCCATGCCCACCCAGGTTTTGTGACTCCGGGTGTTTTGTTTTCTCTGGGAAACGGGCCTAAGTGGCTCTTTGAGGACCCAAATTGTTGGGGGCAATATGCTGACTCTGTGAACCGCTTAGAGAGGGCTGTAAAGCACTCTAAAGCGGTATATAAGTCGAAGTGCTATTGCTATTGCTATTTGAGTGTTTAAGGTTGCCGACCCCTGTATTAGCCAAATCTGGAAGTAGGTATTCCCGCCTTAAGGTCACCAGGACCTCCTATAATGACTCCAGGAGCTGGAATGGGACAACTCGCCACAACCAACTCAACATGGCCAACTTTCTGCAGGACAACTCACCATGGAACAACTTGCCATGGGAAAATTCAACAAATACAAAAGTTAAATTAATTTCAACAGAACCATGGCCAATAATAACAAAATAAAGAAAATCAATCCAGAAATAACAAGAGTTACCAATAATTTCAATGAAAACATGGTCACCGATAATAAAACTGAATGAAACGATTAATACAACATTGAATTGTCCTGTGTCAAATTATCCTGAGGCGAGTTGGCCACAGCAAGTTGGCCACGGCTACTTGTCTTAGAACCTCCAGTAGCACCCTGAAACTATATACCTTTCCTTTCTAAAGGGATGCAACTATTTAAAATAAGTGGCTTTTCCAATTTCCAAATTCCGGTATTCATCCACCTGTAAGATCTCTATCAGTATCTCATTTCATTGGTCCAGTCACTTTACCTAGAGACTTGATTCAGAATATGGACATCTCCTTTTATTCTACAGGACATGCATATGGGGAAAATATTACATTTTTAAAAAGTAAACCCCATGTGATTTCTCATTCTTTCATATTACATATATATTATTATTCTGAGTCCTCAACACTTTTCTGTAAAGCAGCTTCCCAGAAGTTATATGACCTATTTTTGTTGTTCTCATAATATTTTAATGCAAGTGATAACATCAAAAAGATTAACCGCATTGGCACTCAGCAGGTAATGTAAGAAGTCGCTTATAAGATGAGTGATCATCCAGAAGTAACTCTTTTTTTGACAAGCAATGTTACTTTGTTAAAATATTTCATTCTCTTTCTAAGTTAAGTTCCCCCAATCCAGAGCCCTCCAGAAGAACAGCTGAATAATCTCTGGCCATTGACCATAGTACTTCAAACATAGGAAAGTGGTAGCTCAAAACATCTGGGGACCATCTAGGTGTCCACACCTGCAATAGAAGTGGTACAGTTATTGCCTGGGAAGCGGCACTAACATTAAATAGCTGAAAATTTGTTTCCAACAGTGTAATAGAGAGTTGATGGCACCAAAGTCTAGTTTTTAGTTATGGAGAGAAAATGTATTAAATACATAAGGAGCAATCATATGGATTCAATTGAATCAGTTTAATTTGAATCTAGGTGTTAGCAAAGATAAGCATATACCCAAGAAAGCACATTCTCTCCTAACCCTTTTCAGTTCTCTCAGTTTGAGGAACAGAAAGAAAATGTTTCAACCTTATTGTATCACCAGAAAATTCTGTTTTATGCTGTGCTTTTATTTTGTGAGCTATCCAGAGACCTTGTCCTGGGAAGTAGAATAAAAACATAAATAACATATATATTATTTTTTTTAAAAAAAATTTAAAACCCTATTGAAACAAAAAATATAACTCAAACCATGATGCTAAGGGTGTTCAGGAAACAATGAGATGATTTTGGCTGGTGTGAAAAAATGGTGTGCCAGTGTCAGTAACTGGTAATTTCTGATCATTTTATAATAGATGCCAAAAAAGACATCTGTATCTTTGTTTTTTGAATTCTGTCACTTTTTGTTTGAGGGATCAGATTATATTATTCTAAATGATTTAACAGGAAAGATATTTTACATGTTACTCTTTGATTACAGGTTCACCCAGAATATGTCCATCTTCCGCAGAGATATGGCTGAAACCTTGCGTTGTGAGGGTGTATCAGAATCAAGCAGTACAGAAATGATGAGCTGATACAGAGCTGGAAATGTGTCTAAATAATAATGAACAAACCTTGAAGTTGGGCACCATTCTATATTGCTGGATAGATTTTGATTTTCATAGAAAATATTTTTTAAAAACTGCCTTTTTGTATCTTGGGCATAAATGTAAGGATTCGTAACACTGGGAACAATCTAAACTCAAATGTGACATAAAGAACCATGTTGCATTTCCTTATCCAGATTTCTAACTCTTTTTCTTAGTTACATGGTGCAGAAACATAAATTAACCAAAGAACAAAATAATATATGTATTTCTCCCCTTTGAAACTGCAGCTGTTGAGATTTTCATTTCCAAAATCCAATTAATGCAGTTTCTCAAAATTTATTTGAAGGGCAGTGATGATATCATCCATTTCTCTCATATTTTTATTCAAGCCTTTGGAATGACTGGAAGCATAATTTTGCAACTAGATGACTACGTGTACCCTCTTTTTTTTTTTTAATGTTCATCTTAAATACATTGTCAGTAAGAAAAATACTAACAGAAAGAAAATTTCTTGGCCTAAATAAAAGTGAAGGTGCTGAAATTGGTACTTTATAAAACTTACAAATGGGAATACATTCTTTAGTAGAATATTAATAAATGTTGTTTCACACACATGCATCTCAGGTATTTCATTCTCGGAAAAATGTCGTATGTGTTTTAAAACATTGTATGAACAGGCTATAAATCATTTGCTACTGTACACAGCCACCCAATAAGCATGTAACACTCTTTTAGCCCACTAAAATACTTTATTTGTGTGTCAAAATATGTATTTTTGTATGTTAAACCCTACCTTAGGGAGGTTAACCGAAAACAAGTAGAACAACTCATATCTCGTAATTCAAGAACTGTGGTATTAATTACTGATGAAATGCCCAAATGGCATGAAAGTGTGATGGCAAAAAAAGAATTTTAGGGGCTGGCATCAATTGTTTAATCTCAAAAGCTGGATTAACAGTATTCTTGTAGAGTGTTTTGTAGAGCCTATTCACATCAGTAGCGAAGCACAGTTTGGAAAACAAGAGAAACGATTTATGGAATGGTACAGTAATAAGCTATACATTGTGTGGCAAGCAGTGCAACTTCCTTTCAGTCATTTAATTAAATTACTATCAGGCAGGCAGCCTATCTTAAGTAGAACCTCCACCTTTCCACATGTTCTTGTATAAAAGATGAATTGCCCTCCAGTAATTCATGCTGGGGTTTTTTTCCATTATTTCGAGGAGATCACACATATTCTTTGAGAGGGTCATTTTTCTTTTCACCTGAGAAATTAGCCTTAAGTAGCCAATTCTTATGAAAACATTCCCTCATATGGAATGTTTTCTACTAATAGATATTATTGGAGTCTCTAGATTTGATGAATTTGCATGTAGCATCACTTTGCATTTTAAGAAAGTGGCCTTTTTATATCTTATTTTATATCTCGGGCATCACTTTGCATTTTAAGAAATGTTCCTTTAATTCCACTAATTTGTGCTTGAGAAGTACTACAATCTGCAAAGTGGCATGGTTTCATGTTCCACAAAAAACATTGACGTTTAAGCTTAGCAGTTGAAAGTCAGAATCTGTAAGCCTGTCCAGTTTTTCTTTCTGATTTTAGGTTATGCTAGACTAACATTGCTTTTACAGTAACCTTAGCAGGTCAGTATAGTAATTTTAATTCAGCCTTGATTTTGACTTAGACATCAAGTGGCGTTCCAAAATTTTGCTTTTCTTCTTTGGCAAAAAATTACGTTTAATTTTGCATACATAAATACTCAGGGCTAAAATAATTAGTTCGTCTTGCACCCCTCCTGAAAGGATCAGGGAGGTTGGGAGGGAGCAAGTGAGCTGTTGCTTTGTTTATCCAGCAAGGCATTTCATGCAGTCAAAAACCTTAAGCACTATTGTGCATCAACAAGCACTGAGCAGAGCTGACAATATGGACTAGAAACAGGAAGCAGCCTATTTCTAGTCCACACTGCAAGAAGAACCAAGCTAGATTTCTGTTAATTCTTGGACGCAGTGGATGCATATAGGTCTGATAATCAGAAATACGTTGTATGCGAGATCTGTTTATTTTTCTTCTATAGTTTGGTAGTTTGTAGCCAGTCTTTTATAAGAGAACTGTCTAAAAGGAATGTTGTCGTTTTTTACTGGTCAAGTTTCTAATACAGAGAGCCCAGAGATTATAGATGTGTTATAGGCAGGGGAGGTTTATTTTCAGGCCTTTTAGTTGCCCGGCATTTGGGCTGCTATGTTATATTTTAACTGGTTTGCTCTCTGCGGCAGCTCTAGTTTTTCCTGTGCTAGTTTCAGGCTTTGCTGCATTTAATTGATTGTTTAATTGTTTGTTTACGTTGCTTTGATTTGACATATTTTATTTGCACTTTTATTGTACACTGCTGTGAGAGCTGTTAGCTATGGAGTAACTAATATATGTTAGACATTAGAAAATAATGGCCCTAAATATGGCCAATTGAGAAACAAAGACATTGATAAAATGGGTAATTGTGTTTTTATTTGGCCATAGGACAGAGCAGAGGGGCTTTATGCTGATGGGAGTTTTGACAAAGAACTGTGGCCAAATGTTTGTCCCCTGCGCAGTAGTCACACAGGTCCAATTTCCAGCAACAGTTTTAAATAATTAAAATTGGAGGTGGGGAGTTTCTTATCAATGACTTTCATTTGTTGTTTTTCGTAGGATCGGACATTGCATGTTTTACATTCTGAACTCATAGTAATTTAGATCTGGGGTGTCCAAACTTGGCAACTTTAAGACTTTTGGACCAACTCCCAGAATTCCCCAGCCAGCCATGCTGGGAGTTGAAGTCCACAAGTCTTAAAGTTGCCAAGGTTTGGACACCTCTGATATAGATTCACACTCCCTCTTGAGACTTTTGCAAGTTGCTGGCAGCCTGACTTAATACTGTATGAAAATAGCCTCCTTTGAGTGCCCAGTTTAAATTTTGTTACTAGTTCTGTTTTGTGATACACTAAATTCTGAGATGCAAGCCCAGAGAGCTGTATTCTGTCCAATTCTTGGTTTCAGAGTACAAGTTCCCCAAATCAAAGGTGTTTTTCCTTCCTGCTCCTCTGATTACCTCTAGCTGTAGTGCAAAGCTATTCCCTCATGAATCTTCATTGGCTTCCAACATTTTTATATTAAATTATTAAGTATTATAAAATACAAAATATAAAAGTAAATAGAGGAACATTAAAGAAGGAGGGGATAGAGGAAGGGGAAGTGGGGAAGGGTAGGAAAAAGAAAAGAAAAATAAGCATTGACTTCCGACTCTCTCTGTTGCAGTAAAATAAAACTTCAAGTCACAACTTTTTGTTTTTCCATAATAATATAAACAAGTCATTTCTATAAAGATCTATCAATCTAATCTGTAAAACCCAAAGTCAAAGTTACACTCTTTTCCACGTCAAGCACGAAATTCAGAAGCGGTTTCCATGTGGCAACAAAAGTACTTACCACACTTTTTCTCCCCCTAAAAGAGGGTGAAAACTTGGGTCCGTCTTATACACAGAATGTAGCCCCGCCCAGCCACCCCCACCCTTTGCCCTCTGCCTCCCAGCAATTTGCCTCCTTGTAGCAAACAGCGCAGAGCCTGATTAGCACAAGCAACTGATTATCGGCCTCCCGACCATCAGCTGATTCAGGCTGCAGGCAGGCGGCAATAGGCTATGGCAATCCCTGCTGCCTGAAACTATTAGCTGCTTGTGCTAAAACTGAAAGTGAAACTAAAACTGCAAGGAGGCAAATTGCTGGGAGGCAGAGGCAGAGGCAGAATTTTATTTTCTTGTGCTAATCACTGCTGAAACTGGCTGTTTGTTGTTTGCTGCAAGGAGGTAAGTCAATAACTAAATAGCATCTGTACAAGTAATAATCTTAAATTTAACAGTTTCCTATTTTATTATTAAAATAAGGCAGCTGAGTTAATCCCTGACTTAGTCATGTTTAGAGTAGATCTATTTAAATAATTGGGAGGAGTTAGTGTGATTACATTTAAGAAAACTTTCTGGCATTAATATACTGCCATAAATAATGTACATAATGTACATTTCTCCAATTCTTTGCTATTTCTATGGGTCAGGCACACATGCACAGAAATATACAGCAAACAGTATATCATCTGTACTGTTTGCTGGGAGGCAGAGGCAGATTTTTTTTCTTGTTTTCCTCCCCAAAAGCTAGGTGCATCTTATACTTCGGAGCGTCTTATACTCCGAAAAATACGGTATATTCTTTTCTTTAATCAGAGTAGCCAGTTTTGCCATTTCAGCCAACTCCATCAACTTCTCTCATGAATCTTCATTGGAAAGGCTGAAATGGGAAGGAATAGAGCTAACTTCTCATTCCTTTGTTATCAGAAGAAAACACTGTGAATATTCACAAATCGGTGAACACAACCTTTTGTTGATTTAAGTTCTGGATTTAATGAATTCCTCATTTAATGTTATTTGCTCCCTAAGACAGTGTTTCTCAACCTTAGCGAATTGAAGCTGGGTGGACTTCAACTCCCATAATTCCCCAGCCAGCAACCCCCTAAGGCAGGGATGGGGAACTATGGCCCTTTTATGACTAGTGGACTTCAACTCCCAGAATTCTGGAAGTTGAAGTCCACAAGTCCTAAAGGGGCAATAGTTCCCCAACTCTGCCCTAATGCATTAGAATCCATTCAAGAGATTCACAAAACAGATTCCAAGTAACAGTTAATATGAAACTTGGTAGACATGTTTTGAAGTTTCTCACCCCGTTTTGCAAATTGTGAGAATGAAATAGATGATAGAGAAATATACCTGTCTTTAGAGATGGAAATGAGTGTCAGTCTCCTTCCCCTTAGCGAATGAATTGATTATTCTAGAAAGCACTCTTTCCAATACCATATATCTTCCATAGCTATGAGCCAGGGTGGGTATAATGAAGGGAAAATAATTGTAATGGGAAATTATTGTAAAAGGTATTAAGTATTGGGCCGTAGTAGTTTCCTCTGATTTGAGCATCTCGGAACTTAAATTGAAACAGTAAATTTAACAAATTGGGATTTTCAGTTGGAGAAAAGACACGGTTTGTCCCACTAAACCCCTTAGAGCAACAAGATGAAATCAGACATAAGCCACAAAGAGAAATAACAAGAATCTTTTGTTTTGTAGCCCAGGGAATACAGTATTACTTGCCTGTCAAGAAAGGAGAATGCGGAGAATGAGGCAAATCTAGCTGCCTGGGGGGTGGGGGGGAGTTCACATTAATATAGTCTGCTTGCATAACAGTGTTTCAGAGGAATTCAACTCTAGGTCCATATTCAGTTGTAGCATCTTCAACTTGTTAATGTTTCATTGTGGTATGTGTTTATGGTGACAGCAAACCTTTCAAACTATCCAGAAATGCCATGCTTCCTTGCCATATTAAAAAATAATGGTGCTGTAGATTTTATGTATCTTAGTTTAGATTGCTGTTAAGAGCAGTGCTTTGATGATATCCTTCTCAAGGTTTACAGAAAAGTGTAATAAAATATGTAAGTTACATTTCTACAAACTCTAAGCCCATCATATATTTATAAGTGTGAGATCTGAACAGTATCACAATAAATAAACTCTAATGGATATCTGCACCATCCACTCTAATGCAATTTGCCCAACAAAAGTGTTTGAAACAGAGCTCTATTTACTAGAGGAGAAAAATATGGCAAGAGAAAACGTATGAAATACAAAGGAAAAAGGGAATGCAAAAATAAGTTGGCTTGCTGATGGGCAACTGTTCTTTAATAGAGCTGTACATCGATAGACTTGCAAAACAGTTTCCTCCTTAAAATAATTTGTTATTGAGATGCTTGATAGAATGAACTAAATTTCAAACTGGCTTCTTTAAAAAAAAAGAACCTACTGACAAACTTTGCTACTCTTGATGCTACACCGTGTCTTAATACGGTGCTGCTAGTTATTTCTATCAAGTAGCAAACCTGTGGGGCACCATTGTCCACCTCTAGCCTAAATAATGTTCTACTGATTGATCTTTCACTGGTCCTGAAACTGGCCATTCCGGTTGCTAATATAGACAGCATTTGCAGCAAGACAAATGAAAACCACGGCCAACGGATGCTTTCAGTTTAAAAAAGGATTACCTATCAGGTCCTCACTTGCTCTTCCAAGTATAGTTTTCCTTATTTTTGCAACTATTAAATCTCAAGCAGAAAGCAGCTCATATAGGTGAGGGACACTTAGTCCAGTAGGAGAGGTCTATTAATTACTTTCTTGGAGCTGCATTGGAGCTCCACAAATTAATAGGAAAGCCATCAGTCTGGAAGGGATGGAAAGACTGGTGTCAGCACAATCTGACCAGTAAGAGGCCTAAGAGAAACCAAAAGAGGAGATAAGAATGTCAGGAAAACATGCTAGAAAACCAGAGAAAGGAGAGGTCATGTTAATTAACAAGTGAAATTCCCCCAAGAAAATATGATGCAGTGTTCTTCTGAATTAGCCAGCCACTGCAATAATAGCTTAAAATACTGGAAGTTTTCTTCCATCTTCCCATTTTTTGGATGCAGGGACTGGACAAGCCTCTCTTGTTAAGGAGGGATAGTTTCTATCCGTTCATTGTTTGGGGTAACCACTAGTCCTTTTATCAGAGTACAAAACGGCTTACAATTAGCAACTTAACTCATTTATCTTAAAGCCTTTCTATATGTGGAGGGGAGGGAGAAAAACAGCAGACCATTTCACTTCCAACCTGTCTATTAAGTATGCAAGTCATATATCTTCCTGGCCAGGGGTGGGTTCCAACTTACCTCGCTGCCGGTTTGCTCCCTCCTGCGCTGCATGGGCGCACCTCGTGGGCACGCGCGCTTTTCGCGCGCATGCGCAGTAATGAAAAATCCAAAAAAAATATTTTTTTAAAAAAAAAGCCGAAAACAAGATGGCGACCGCATGCACAGTGCCGGAACTCGGCTTCTGCGCATGCTCAGAAGGAAAAAAAATTCAAAAAAAAGATGGCAGCGCCCACAGACCAGCACCGACCGAACCGGATCGGTGATGTCATCGTGATGTCACCAGCGGGTCGCTACCAGTTCGGGAGAACCGGGAGGAACCCACCCCTGTTCCTGGCTCAGTCCAACTGGACATACATGTCCTTGTGTTATGGCTGGTTCTCTCCCTGGTCCCTGCTCTGTCATCTACTTCCCAAGTGGGTGCCTGTACTGTGGCAATGCTTTACAATGTCACTTTCATTGTCACTTGTCTTTCTAGCTTAATATTGCTTTCCCCCTTTCTACTTGACTCTGGTAGCAAGATGGGTAGATTCTGCACACTCCTCTCACGGATTTTCAGCAGAGTAACGAGCGAGCCACATACACATACCGGGCTTCCCACTACTTCCTACTATTCCTGATTAAGCTCAGTGGCTTCTCATGACCATCCATAATGGCAAAGCAGCAATCTGTTCCCTGTGAGAACATGCCAAAATAGCACATCATTGGGAAAACCAACTTGTGCTCTGTGGGCTGCACTTTTTACAATAGAGTCTTGCAGCACACAGCAGATTGTCACTTGCTTTGCTTTACAATGAAACACCTGGGAAAGTGTCACCTTTAGTATCTTCAGGCCATCCACTAAGCTAGTGATAGAAATAAGGATGGGCAATTGAAGGTTGTATGAATACCTCTGAAGGGAAGGAAGAGCCATAGAAAGCAGACGAATGATGCAAGATGGACCAAGTTAAAAATGCCAATGAAGCCATTTATTTCCCCTGAGATTTTGGAGTGACTGGGGGGGTTTTTTGTTTTTTTTTTTAAAAAGGGATGCATTTAACTGGTTTTCCAAAAGGGCAAATAACTACAGCAATATTTGGCAATCACGGACTGCAAAGTAAAGGTTGTAGGAGTCTCATATTATCTATGGGCAGTCTGTTGGGGGGGGGGTCACCTATCCCTCCTATACGTTATAAAGTGTAGTGGCATATTTTCTGCATCAGGAGGTGGTTAGACTACCTGATTCTTCTAGGCCCTATAATCCTTTTATCATTTGATGACAGCGGATGAAATCAATTGGTACCTATTTCATTCACAATGAATGATGCCCGACCATTTTCCCTTATGCTGTGAATTGGAAGACATTCTTCATTTCCCTAGTAATGCTATCCATCTTGCTGAGTCCTCTTTGCTTTGTTGCAACTCTTCAGAAAGTTCAGAGTAATGTAATATCAATTAATGTTCCATTATTATAAAACGTTACCTGTCTCTTTAAAAGGTTTTCAGGAGATCATTTTCCATCTCACCTCACCATTTCTCCTCTCTCTCTCTCTCTCTCTCTCTCTCTCTCTCTCTCTCTCTCCCTCCCTCCCTCCCTCCCTCCCTCTCCCTCTCTCTCTTTCCCTCCCCCCCTCTCTCTCCTCTCTCTCTCTCAACAGATATAATGGGCTATGTGCATTCAGCTGAAATGTTATACTGTTGATTAGTATTTATAGCTGGCTTGATAATTATGCTAAGGAAAGGAGGAATACACTGCACTGAAACCAGAGGAAAAGGCAGATGCTACTAGAATCTGAACTGAAAGCTGGTTTTGGGGGAAGCTGTAGTGCTTTGTAATTCCAGAAACAGATTTACAAAAAGATACAAATTATTACAGATAACAGAATTCTGGAAAAGGACCAATTCATGACTCCAAAGGAATTTTCCTTGATAATTTTGTCCAACAATAATATTTGAAGAAATCATCAATGATGGAGGGGGGGGGTGTCATGCTAGAATTTCTTGGTCATCTAGCCATACATAGCAGGATCTCTCTTAGTTATAACCAGTGATCTCATATAGATATAGATATAGATATAGATATAGAGATAGATATCCAAAGAAAATTCTGGAAAAACATAACATTCAAGCTGAAAGACTGCAGACTATATGGGAATGATCTTGGATAATTTATGCACAACTTAGTTCTCTCACATTGTCACTTAAGCACATTGTCACTTCAGTCACTATGCAAGAAAGCAACCCCACTACACAGAGAGACACAGGAAAGTAGCTCGTATCTTTGATTTGGCCAAAGGACATTAAAATGACCTGTGGTCTCTGCACAATGGGGGGGGGGAATGGTCCCACATAATAAATGGTTCCATTTCAGCATAGGTACAACCATGTATTTTAACAAACCAAGTTTGTGCTGAATTAAAAGTCTGAAAGGGGGGGGGGAGTTGACTAAGCAAGCAATGAAGTTGATTCATCTTTTAACAGTTTATACAGTCATAATCTGAACAAAGTATGCACAAAATATCCATAATTCATGATGCCTTGTTAAATTTGTAATACTGGAGACAATCACGGAGATCATGTGCATCTTTGATTAAAAGCAGTAACATTAAATTTATGTTAACAACTATATGAATTTCACTTCAAAAGATTTATTATTTATTTACCATATTTAGAAACCACCAATCTTGCTCACAGAGCAACTCCGGCAATAGCAGGACAAGCCTAAATCATGTATGTTCCAACTTTGAAATTGTTTGTCAACTGCAAAATGACCTTAACTCTAACCCAGGGGTCTGCAACCTTAAACACTCAAAGAGCCACTTGGGCCCGTTTCCCACAGAAAGCAAAACAACAGGAGCCACAAAACCTGGGTGGGCGTGGCCAACTCGATGTCACTCACGCCCACCCAGTCACATGACACACACCCCAGCCACACCTACCCAGGTTTTGTGGCTCCCCATGTTTTGTTTTCTATGAAATAGGTATCTCCCTCTCTCATCTCTCTCTCTCTCTCTCTCTCTCTGGGCCAGGGGTCTGCAACCTGCGGCTCCGGAGCCACATGCGGCTCTTTGGGCCCTCTGCTGCGGCTCCCTGTCACGCTGTCGTGGCAGAGGGATGAAAGAGCCTTCATCCTGTCACGGCAGTGGCATGGCCGGAGCCTTAGTGCGGGAGCGAAGCACCCCTCTACTTGCTTTTGCACAGCAACAGTATTCCACCTTCATTGTACATTTGCTGTTGCCACCAGCAAAGAGGGCTGGGAGAGAACGGCAGGGGCAGATCTTGTGGGGTGGGGGCCATCCCCCAAACCTGGCCTCCTCCCTTGTCGGCAGGGCCAAGAGAAAGAAGTGGGCAGCGTGGGAAGTGCTCCCCTCCCCCGCCGAGCACCGAGCACAACAGCCCAGAGAGAGAGAGAGATGAGAGAGGGAGATACCTATTTCCCATAGAAAACAAAACACAGGGAGCCACAAAACCTGGGTAGGTGTGGCTGGGGGGGGGTTGTGGC
>QLTV01000974.1:4965614-4976360 GCA_003457575.1 Thermophis baileyi | reverse complement strand
CCTATTTTCCATAGAAAAAAAAACACGGGGCGCCACAAAACCTGGGTAGGTGTGGCTGGGGGGGGTCATGTGACTGGGTGGGAGTGAGTGATGTCGAGTTGGTCACGCCCACCCAGATTTTGTGGCTCCCATTGTTTTGCTTTCTGTGGGAAACGGGCCCAAGTGGCTCTTTGAGTGTTTAAGGTTGCAGACCCCTGCTCTGGGCTGTTGTGCTCGGTGCTCGGCGGGGGAGGGGAACACTTCCCCACGCTGCTCACTTCTTTCTTTTGGCCCTGCCGACAAGGGAGGAGGAAGGCCAGGCTTGGGGGATGGCCCCCACCCCACAAGATCCGCCCCTGCCGTTCTCTCCCAGCCCTCTTTGCTGGCGGCAACAGCAAATGTACCACAATGAAGGCGGAATAGTGTTGCCGCGCAAAGGCAAGTAGAGGGGTGCTTCGCTCCCGCACTAAGGCTCCGGCCATGCCACTGCCGTGACAGGATGATGGCTCTTTCATCCCTCTGCCGCGACAGCATGACAGGGAGCCGCAGCAGAGGGCCCAAAGAGCTGCATGCAGCTCTGGAGCCAAAGGTTGCAGACCCCTGCTCTAACCAATAGAGAGAACTTTTTTCTTAGTATGAATTGCATTTTGAAATAAAAACGATAGTTTTACCATTTTGAAGGCATTTCTTTGTATACACAGACCATTCAAGGACTTTATTTATTCAATTAATTAATTAATCAATCAATCTGGACCACCCATCTCACAGAGTGACTGGTGGGGGGTGTACAATTAAAAACAATATACATACTGTATTCTGGAAGGAAGCAAGATGTCGTGCAAACAACCATCTAGAATTCAAGCTAACTACTTTATTATGTTCTGCCTATAATACAGGAATCTCCCCAATCTTGGAGCCTATTCTTGGGAACAATTAGATAAAGCTCGAAGGAATTCAAGGAGGGCTGGTTCTGGCCCTTTTATGTCCAGTGACTCCAGGTTAGCATTTTGTTCTTCGCAGTGGCCCACCAGATCTATTTGGGGTCTCACAAACAGGAGGCGGAAGCATACCCTCTGCCACTGTTTTTCCTCTGCAAGAGATATTTAGAATGAGCTTGCCACTCCCAACCCAGATATAACATTGAATCTCAAAATAAGTACCGTATTTTTTGGACTATAAGATGCTCCGGACGATAAGACGCACCTAACTTTTGGGGACGAAAACGGGGGGGAAATCTGCCTCTGCCTCCCAGCATTCATCCTGTTTGCCACGGCCCATTCGCCGCCAGCGCCCGTTCGGTGCAGTCCGTTCACCGCTGCCCGTTCTAGAACAGCTGATCGGCACCCCACCAACCCCCCCCGCCACAATATTCAGAATATAAGACACACAGACATTTCCACCCACTTTTTTGGGGGGGAAGTGCGTCTTATACTCCAAAAAATACAGTAGTTCATGAGAGAATTGTCTTACATTAACTTATCAAGTTCCCTTTTAAAGTTATTTAAGTTCTTGTGTAGTTAATTTGCAGGTTAGTGATTTGTTGTGGAAGAAGTTCTTCTGCTTCCTCTAAATATTCTGCCATCAGCCTCCCTGAATGACCACGGTCCTACTGTTGTTGGAGAATAAGACAATTTTCTCCCTCATGGACACAACACAGTACATTCAAAAAGCAAAAGAACTGTTGAATGACAGTTGAATAATTGGAGTACAATCTCACAAACCTAGTATAGACGCTGGACAACCAAATCTAGAAAACTCAATGATCTAACTAAAAAAGGTCAAACCATAATGCAGTGACATGGAAAGCTATGGACCAGTCTTCTTACACTTCTCTTATACAATCTTGGCACACTATCCAGTTTTATCACTACTATGGACACTAACATACAATTTAGCCAAATATCTTACCAAGAAATGTGGACATTTCATAGATGGAAATGAATATTCCATCAATCACTACTACAATGCATCACGAAAACAGAAGATCTAACAACTAAGCAACATAGAAATCACAGCCTAATTTGATATTACTGCATTCCTTACATTCATCAATCCCAAAAGGGCAAAATTATTAATTGCAGCACTCTTATAAACAACAAAACAACAGACAACACACACATACACACAAGATGAACACCTTTGATGGACTCAAACTAGTAAGAAGAAGAAAAAAACAGTAACAAATTACACTTATAGGCCATTCTGATCAGGAGAACGAATAATGCAACCTGCAAAACCAAGTGTACTATATATGAAGCACCAACCAAATACTTAATAACCCAGCAGCACACAAAATAAGCTGAGTAAGAATTCTGTTCAGACAACAGTGTTGTAACCTAGAACTCCAGTAAGCAGAAATAGATAATCTATACAACATTTCCAGTGGAATAGATACCCAGTTGACAATTCTGTTTGAAGAAGGCTACCTGTATACTGCATGAGTCAAAAAGAGGGCCATGAAAATATTCACTGACCCCTCGCATCCTGGACATAAATTGTTTCAACTCCTACCCTCAAAACAACGCTATAGAGCACTGCACACCAAGACAACTAGACACAAGAACAGTTTTTCCCCGAACGCCATCACTGCTAAACAAATAATTCCCTCACCACTGTCAAACTATTCACCAAGGCTGCATTACTATTACTATTAATCTTCTCATTGTTCCTATCACCCACAATCACTTATGACTGTATGACTGTAACTTTTTGCTTGTATCCTTACGATTTATATTAATATTGATTGTTTCCTGATTGCTTATTTGTACCCTATGACCATCATTAGGTGTTGTACCTTATGATTCTTGACGAATGTATCTTGTCTTTTTATGTACACTGAGAGTATATGCACCAAAGACAAATTCCTTGTGTGTCCAATCACACTTGGCCAATAAAGAATTCTATTCTATTCTATCAAAACATTCCTGGAAATTAAAGAACATGGTATGAGTTCCATTAGTTTTCCTACAATTTCATTTATATACATAGCAAGGAGAGTAGCAAATGTCAAAATGATACAATGAGTCCTCTGGATTTAAATCACAGAAATCAAATCTCATTGCTCCTCTGTGTAAAAGAATCAGTTAATTTTCTTCTGATAAGTAGAAACTAAGATAGCGAAGAGCAAATTAGCAGAATATTATATTCTGCTACGTAGAATTTGCCAATTCACAAGATCAAATATTGCTTCCTTCACTTCATTTATAAATGGGCATAGTCCATTCAGCTCTTCCACCTCAATTTGCTATATGCAAACCAGGTCTTTGAAAACAAGAAGAAATGTACTATTGGAATAAAACATTCAGAAGCCAAAAATATACAAAATATATCAATTGCAGGTGGGATGTGTTGATTTACTATCACACCAATGCAAAAAGATTCTGGAATAGCAATGACAAATTTCAGAGCAGGTTGATGATAAATGAAGAAAGAAGGGTGGTCCCCAATTAAATCCACAAGACCCATGCCTGAATTCCCCTCTTTTAGATAACAATAGCAATAGCTTTTAGGCTTATATACCCCTCCATAGCACTTTATAGCACTCATTGGGCTGTTTGCAATGTAGAAGCATTATTTGCATATTGCCCCCAACAATCTTAGGTCCTCATTTTACCAATCGGAAGGGTGGAAGGCTGAGTCAACTTTGAGCCTTGTCAGGATTGAACCCCAGGCTGTGGACAGAGTTTGCCTGCAATACTGTACTGAACCACCAGGGTTCTTTTAGATGCAATATGTTGGGTTCTTCCAGTTGAACTCAAAGAGAATGTTTATTTAAAAAGGATTTACTCCACTGTTCAGCCTCCAGTCAACCTCTCTGATTTCTTTCAAAGGGTTTTGTGCTCTTCTCCATCCTTAAGCTGTCAAAAAAAACAATGCTGGTATAACACTTTGCTGCCTTACCACTAATCCTTATGTTGCATCTGTTACATCTATTCCCAGTCACAGCTCCATGATTTCTAAATAGAAGTCTAGAAATATATAGGTGTTAAAATTAGGGAGAAGGTGAATTGAAAAGGAAAACACTCCCATCCAGTAGTGGGTTCTAAAACCCGTTGCTACCGGTTCGCTCACACGCTCGCGTGCAGAAGCGTCCTGGGCGGGTGGGCAGAGCCTTCCAACGCCGCCACTACCGGTTTGCAGAACCGGGCCAAACCAGGAGCAACCCACCGCTGCTCCCATCCCTTCACCCAAGCAATGGAGAATGTATTGAGAGATGGACTTTTTTTCCAGAATCACAGCTTCTGTTTCATTAAACTATGCATAACTCCAGAGTTGAATTTAGATTCACTCTCCTCCCCTTCCACTTGTAGAGAGCGGGACCAAATACTTGTGGAGATTAGACTCTAGACGCCATCCTGATGGAGGAAAACTGCTGTATACTAGAGATGGATAACCAGGTATCCCCCTGACACTAAAAATGGGTAATCTTTGATTTATGGAACCTCAGTGAATGAATGATAAGCATCAAAAGATACATAGAGAACATTGAGAAACTAAGATGGTAGCAGAAGAAAGTGTAGGCCTTCAGGAGATCATGTCCATTGATAGAAGCCATCTTTGGCTGCTTAAGCTTTGGCTATTCAACATCTGGGATGGGACAGCATGTCACCCACTGCACTCTTCTATGCCCATAAGATAGTGCCAACTAACTTATGGATGTAGAATAGACTAACACAACTTCTGCCCATTCAACCTCCTTCAGCCTCAAGTTTCCTGAGACCTTGTTCTGTCTAACCATAGAGCTGGCCTGAATTGTTGCAACCTATTTCTGTTCCATCACAGATGCTTTCCCTAGGGTGCAAGGTGTGCATCAGGCAGCAGTGGGGATTCTTGTGTGCAAAATGGCTTTATATATATGGCCACAATAAAAGGAATTGTCTGTCTCCTGCCCTGCCCTTACGTCAGTTTTATTTTTCCAGAGACATTTGCTAAATTAAATAATGCTGGATATGGCTACACACATGGCTCTTAATATATTTAAAAAATGCATCCAGTACCAGAGGTGCTTCAATAGGTTCAGACTGTCTGTTTCCATCTGGTCTCCTCCCAGTGATACATGTATTCATCCCAAGCAATGTAGCAATTAATGCCAACATTTTGTTCTGTACACTGCTGAACAGGAACCAGTAGATCCTACTGCAACCTTCCTTACTGGGTAACCTCCAGAAGTATGGGCTTGAACTCCCAGAGGTCTCACAATGGCTATCCTGGCTGGGGTTAGTACCAGTTGTGGGGGAAGAATGTCTATAGAGATAGGATAGCATTGTTACATATACTGTCCATGGCAATAGTATATAGTATTGGCTGTTACACACTATAATATACACTTCTTCAACATGCTTAATCTAGTTAATTGTTGACCCAATCAACCCTCCTTATTGGTAAGTTCTGGCATCATCACACAGAGCCAAAAATTATTATTCTGGCAACATATCTGACTTTGTCCAAGAAATTCCTAGTATTGATTGAGTCCTTTACCAGGTAAATATGGGCAAGGTGTCAAAACATCATAGCCCCTTTCTATGTTCCCAGAATATATTTACCCCTACATTGACCCAGTTAAGCTGGTTGTGGGAACGAGGCCAGTAAGTTGAATGAATCCCATCCATCCATCCAGGTTAAAAAAGAATCCTATGTCTCTTCGCAGATGAAACCGAACTGTTTTGAGTTCAGTTAGAGAGTAAATTCAGTGTAATGGCTAGTGTTGCATTAAAATATGAAAGATTGTGATTTCTAGTCCTCCCTAAGCAGGAAAGCCCAGCTAGATCACTTTGGACCAACCAATCCACTTCTTAGGTGATGTTGTGGGTCAAGTAGGAGGCAGGAATGTTAATGTACATTGCCTTGAGTACAGCATAAAAGCAGAGTACTGTATTCATTATTTGTTTGTTTGTTTGTTTGTTTAAAAATATTTTCCATCAGTCAGCAGTCATCGTTTTGTTCTTTGTCCCCTCAGGCAGATACCACCAACTTTAGGTGACTACCTGAAAGCACTGAGTTGTCTACCTTTGAATAGGCCTTTAGACTGATTCCAAACAGTCCTTACAACCTCAGATGAAGAAGCTTTGATTCAGACTTGTTACCTCCTTCGCAAGGTCTTCTCATTAACAATAAGCTTACTATTTAAGACGTGTGGACTTCAACTCCCAGAATTCTCCAGCCAGCATGTTGGCTGCAGAATTCTTAGAATTGAAGTTCACACATCTTCAAATGGCTAAGTTTGAGAAACACAGTTATTACTGAACTCTTAACTTTCTCCTTCCTCCCATCATCCTGTGGCCTTCATCTTATTTAACCTTCTCCTTCTTTATCTTTACACAATATCAATTATATCCCATTGTTTACATAGGATGCTAACAAATGGCTTCTGTGAACCTGGCCTACATCCGAGAGGAAGACTGCAATGGTGTATTAGCCTAGTTCTGTTCTTGAGCCCAGTGACTTCCAGTTATGGAAATCACTATAATTAATCCTTTTAGGAGTTAGGTAGTCTTTGTTTTGCATGGGGAGGTTGCTTTTAAGCCCACTCTTATTTATACAGCACTATATTATGTGAGAAACAGGTTGCAACCTGATAAGGCAGAGGGAGCCAGGGGTTTACAATGGGTCAAAAAGCACTGCCTTGGTCAGTAGAACTGGTGGAGTCAAAAGGACCCAACCAGGAAACAGCCACTGTTTTTCTTCCCTTCTTCCTGAATTTCCTCCCAAATACTGGACCAATCATGACTTCTCCTCCTGCTCTTCCTCCCCCTCCTCTTCTTCCTCCTCATCCCACTGCTATACTGCTTGTCTCCTTCCCAGGAGAGGCCTTAGCAATTTGACAAGCCTCATTTTCCTTCCCAGTTTTGGGACCTTTTAAATTGTAAGATCAGGGTCATCTGGTTATGGCGTCGCGGCCATGAAACCAACAAGGAGGTGCCAAGCTCTGATTCAAGGGAAGCTCTGTTTTCATGGCGATCGGAAGATCGAGATCGGAGGCATTGGCGGCGACGAGGCTGGGAGGCCTAAGGAGGCCTCAACACACTGTAGGCCGCGCTCCTTGCACCCGGAGCCAGGGCGCTTGCTTCTGAGTTCAGACGCATTCTGAAGGCTCGCCTCTCTCGCCCAAAAGCAACCCGGATCAGTTTACTCAAGGGAGAACTCGGTCCCGCTGAGCCCAGAAGTCCTCGCTTGCACGTCTGCGAATCCTCACGAATTCTCTTGGCCGTCGCCTCGATCCGCGGCCATCCGCTTGCGAGGGCGGGGACGGACTCGGCCCAGCTCCCGACCGCCCTTCCGGATCTCCCTCACAGGCCCGGACCGAACCCCTTCCACCAGGCTTTGCCCTTAGCAGAAGCCCCGGGTTGGCTAAGGCTTTCTCCGCTTTTCCTCATTACCGATTCAGCTCAGGAAAAGCAGGCGCGTCCAGTTGCCTCGCCCCGAGCCGGCAGGTTCCGAAACCGCGGATCGGCCGAATCGCCGGACCATCTGTCCCCGACTTCGCCGCTCCGTTGTCATTCGGGCTTTGGAATGGCGGAGGAGGCTGAGAAGAAGCCTCCATCCGCATTGTCTCCCTAGTAGCCTCCGCCGATCGTGGGCCGAAGAAACGGGTCAGAAGGGCCAGGGCCGAAAGCAGGAGAAGTTCAGTAAGAATAATAATTACAGTTACCCAGCAATCTGGTCTTCTGAACCTCCCTCCCAGCTTTGGATCCTTCGGCTATTCGACCCTACTACTGTAAGGGGTTTATTTCTGAGGAGGCGTGAGTGAGCCTGCATATATTACGGAGTTTTCAAAACTCCGGAGACAAGAAGGCGTGATCGGGCAAGTCTCTCCCCACGCCTTTTCAGCGTAGTTTACCATCAGGGGGTTTCCTTGGGCCGTTTCGACTTGGCCATGGAGAGGCACGTCGTCCCGCTATGGCAATGGGCGGAGTGGGGGGCGGTTCTGTCCCAGAATATCTATCTATCTATCTATCTATCTATCTATCTATCTATCTATCTATCTATCTATCTATCTATCTATCTATCTATCTATCTATCTATCTATCTATCTATCTATCTATCTATCTATCTCTATCAATATCTATCTATCTATCTATCTATCTATCTATCTATCTATCTATCTATCTATCTATCTATCTCTATCACTATCTATCTATCTATATATCTATCTATCTATCTATCTATCTATCTATCTATCTATCTATCTATCTATCTATCTATCTATCTATCTATCTATCTCTATCATTATCTATCTCATTCTCGGGTGTCAAACTCAAGGCCCTCACCCGGNCCTTCCTTCCTTCCTTCCTTCCTTCCTTCCTTCCTTCCTTCCTTCCTTCCTTCCTTCCTTCCTTCCTTCCTTCCTTCCTTCCTTCCTTCCTTCCCTTTGGTTGCACCCGTTCTTTCCCTCTTCCCTCCCTTCCACCGCTCTTTCAAAGCCGCCTCTCTCACTAACTAGAAGAGCCGGGTAGAAAACTTCTCAGGTACAAATCAGCTGTAAAGGCCTATCTTTACCATCCTGGAGAAAATGCTAAATAAATTAAACAGAAACAAAAGCAAAACATTGAAAGATAAAATCGAAATCCCCCCCTCCCTTAAAATACGACTCGATATAAAGTATGTCTCATTTAAGGAATTAAACGAATTTCTTGGGTTTAGAGGAGTGTAAAAACCGGAGTGCAGCTAATAAGATTGTGTGTGAGTGAGTGTGTTTTATGCACGGGCCATTTTGTACTATAGGGCTGCTCCATAAAATATTTCCAAACGTTTTTTAATGAAAGAGATGGAAAACTATGGCAATAAATTCACCGGGTGGCAAGCAGAAAACAATTATTTACTCGATGTGACCCGGTGAAGTCTACCAGTTCTCAAAAATTAATTCCCAGGTTTATTATTCATGGTGGCAAAAATAGTACAAAAGAGCCGCACCGAAGGGGGGGGGAAAGGTTGTATCAAAGTTATTAATTATAAAATATAATTAAAGTAAAAACGACCGAACGTCAACATATTAAACTTAAAAAGCTAATATTAAAATAGAGTTAATATTTAATAAGGAAGCCCAGCCTTGCAAGGCGGCGTGTTGAGAAGTCTACAGAAGTTAACTGTGTGAAGGCGGGCGAGAGAAAAATTCCCCCAAAGAAAAATGTATTGTTTATATGATTATCAAAGACTCCGTGATATATTATCCATTTCGCCCAAATCATATAGATCTCTCTCTCTCTCTCTCTCTCTCTTTCTCTCTTTTTAAATATAGTAATAAAAACATACTAGCGCCTTTTAAAACCCACTATTACTTACCACCCCTTTTCATATTGTACTATCAGAGACACTTTGGAATTGGTTTAAAAGCCCATCATTCATTATTCAAAGCTCATCTTTGCATATTATTTTTTTTCCCCTCCCTAGCTCCGAGTCTGCCAGGCTCCCTGTGAAATCGTTCGCAAAATTGATAACAGCAGACGCACCCGCAATAAAAAGACCGCCTTGGGCAGCCGGGCTGCCATTATGCAGAGCGAGCCGCAATTTCCTCCGCACAAAAGCCACGAAACCTGCCCGACTCGGGGCCGGCCAGCTTGATTTCTTGATTTACTTGGGCCTGGGCTCACCCCCACCCCCACCCCCTCTCCATCCCAATACCCTCCGACTAAAGCGCGGATCCCGGCCCCGAGGGGCTCCTTCCAAAAAAAGGGGGGGGGTCCGCTCCCATCCCCGCCGCCCTCCCTTCCCCCCCCCGCGCGGGCATTTGGCCCTTTGGCCGGAGCTGGGACTCCGGAGCCGCCTTCCCCCGCGGAGCAGCTTGCTGGTCTCCTGGAAATCCAATTAGCTCCGCTCGGTAGGAAGCCCCAACTAATGCTCAGGCCGCCCCGACGCGCCGCGAGAAGCCAGCGGAGAGAATCCAATTAGCTCAGCCTCCCAGACGGCAGCCGCTTCCCAGAGGCGAGGCGAGGCGAGGCGAGGCAGGTCTGCCCGCGGGCGACCGAAGGATTCGCCCAGCCGGCGTGCCCACCCGACGGAGAAAGCGCGGCAGCAGGAGAGACGAAGCCCACCTGGGCACGGGACGTGTCCTTCCTTCCTCACGATCTTGGGTTTGCCCCGGTTGCTTCTCCCAGACAGATGGAGGAGGCCCATTTACCCGGGGGGCGCCAGTTCGGGTTTCTAACGGTAGATGTGTGAGCGGGTAAAACCTTGTTTATGCAGCTGTTACTGAACTCCAATTCCCAGCATCCCCGCCTAGAACGGCCAATGGTGAGCGAGGCTGGGAGTTGTAGTTCAGCAATCTCTGGAGGGCCACGGTCCCCCCCCCACCCCGATCTGGCCCTTCTCTCTCTGCCCATCTCTGATTCTGCCTCCTCTTCCTCTCTAGTTCCCTTATGTTGTTTTGGATACTGTACGCTCTTCCCGGCAGGGACCGGTAAATTGTCTTCCGTTAAATACCTTGCATCGTTATCCGGATTCTCAAATACAACATATATATAGTTTTCATAGATAGGTATACTTACACTGCGCGCGCGCGCACACACACACACACACACACACGTATGTATGTATGATGTATGTATGTATGTATGTATGTATGTATGTATGTATGTATGTATGTATGTATGTATGTATGTATTCTTTTTAGCTGAGATTAAAGGCTCCACCCACCACCCACCCCATCCCCTCGATTAGATCCCTAGTTTCAATGAGTCAACTCAAAAACAATCTGCAGGCACTGGAGTTTTTATCGGGCACAATTAGGAGTAAAACTACACACACGCCCGCCGCCCACATGGAGCCTTTCTT
>QLTV01000974.1:4936623-4956146 GCA_003457575.1 Thermophis baileyi | reverse complement strand
ATTTTTATTATTATTATTATTATTATTTTTATTATTATTATTATTATTATTATTATTATTATTTAAAATAAATTTAATTTATCTGCCGCCCAACTCGCAGCGCCTCTGGCCCAGCAACTTCCCACAAACCCACAAAAACTTCGAGCAATGTCTTCCGGGTATTGTTCCTCGGCTGGAAAGTGTCGGTCCCGGACCGGAGTTGAAAAATATTTTTTTCCCCGAGGTTTCAGCAAGTCCAATCCCAGGCTCAGATTTCCAAAGTCTTTTCTCCAGAGCCAGAGGGTCGGTCCCAGCCTGCAGGGAGTGGGAAGGGTCTGGATCCCTCCCGCGCTGGCCTTTGGGCCGCGTCTGCTGCGGAATCTCCCCAAACAGCAAAGCCTCCGGTCCAGTTGCAAAGCCGCCGCTGTTTCTGTTTCTGTTTCTGTTTCTGTTTCTGTTTCTGTTTTGTACTGGGGGACCTTCAGGTGAATAGGCTGCCCTGGAAATAGCAGCTGACAGGAAAAGCCCTCTTTCCGTGTTTCGGCTGAAATCTCGGGTGAAGTAAAACCCAAGGAGGATAAAACGGGCGCATGCGAATGATTGTTGTTGTTATATAATTATATTAATATACTAATAATACAATACCACTGCTCTCCCCTTATGCTAACATTTCCTTTTAATAATGAAGTAAATGCTAATGCTGTTAAGCTCTGCTAACGCGGGTTTGCGATGTACTTATGCCTCGTTTGCTTCTATGCCGGTTTGGGTTTAGCCATCCCCATTCCAGGCCCAGTTCTCTGCGCAAAATCCAGGAGGACCGAAGCCAGAAGGGCTCTGAGCCACATGCGACTTTGCGGGGACGGCCCCGGTGGCCTTTCCACTCAAAACCTGCTGGCCGGATCCGAGCTCTTAAAATCCTCTCCGCGGGTTTCCACAAAATCCACTTAGTTTTAGTTCTTGGCTTCCGGAGTTTTTCTTTCTTTGTCTTTTGCACGATTTTTGACTTTGCCTTTCCCCACACCTGCTCTATGTGTATATTGGGGATTTTCTCTCCCCCCCCCCCGTTCTGATCCGAGCTTTCCCTGAGGAGTCAGCCCAAATTGCATCTCAGAATTGGCGGTAGGACTCTATTCAGCCAGAAAACTTCACTTTTCACAAAGAGCACACACACACACACACACACACACGTAGCAGTTTGCCCTACCGGCTTTGAGGCGGGATATTCTCTTATATGTGCGCGCGCGTGTGTATGCGTATGCGTTTCATTCGATTTAGAAAGCGGTCTAATCGCAATGCGTTTGTCGGTTTCACTAACTTACAGAATCCGAGGACAGGGACCTCCCCACTATAGTTCGTCTCGAGTCGAGTGTAATTGGCAGACTTCACTCTCTCGGAAGTAATGGGTGTTCGGTGCGTGCATCTGTAGCGTTCAGAAAAAGTGCAAGGCACTCAAAGTTGGAAGATCGGGGCAGGAAAGGAAAGGAAAGGAAGGAGCCGCAAATCACGCGAATCTTCCTCCGACCCTCGTCGGAACTCGACCCGAAAAATGGGCGTTAGCAACCCGGGGGCCCAAGTGACATTACCTGCCAGTGGAGAATTAATTACAAGGGCTCGTTTATGAACCTTTTAGAAATAGGGGAGAAGAGGCATTCAGGTAACTCTCCCGTTTGGTTCCCACATCATTCGTCAGCAACAATTCTCACGACCATCTTTGCGAGCCTCCGTTCGGGTTTTAGAAAGTCGCCGGGGGGTGGGGGGGAGGGAGGAATCGTCGGTCGCTTGTTGGCCTGGTTGGACATCGGAAGAAAAACGTGTTCTCTCTCGAAAGCCAGTTTGCCCCTCTCCCACTTTTTGTGGTTCTGTTTTTATTTATTTATTTATTTTTTGACTTCCTTGTCTTCTGCGTCATCCTTGTTTAATTTTGATCCGGCTTCTGATCTACCTTGGAAAATCTGTTTTACCCTCCGGTTTAATTTTTGGCAGATGCACGCATTTTGTTGTTGTTGTTGTTGTTGTTGTTGTCGAATTCGGCCAGGCTGGCTCAAAGGTGAGGAGAAGACTAAGAACATAGGGAAAGCGGATCGGGACCCCGACGCTCCCCGGGACTCCAAGTCTCAAGGGACGCCCCCGAAGCCGCTATGCCCCCTCCCCCTCCTCCTCCTCCTCCTCCTCCTCCTTGCCCAGCGCTAACAGCAACTGCGCCTAGCAAAGGATCCCTCTCCAAGTAAATACCGGTATACACCGGTATTTTGCGCGACCCCGATCTTCAACTCGCTTATTTGTCTCTGATGGCAGAAAAAAATGGTTTTTGTTTTTATTATTATTATTATTATTATTATTATTATTATTATTATTATTTCTCGTCTTTCTGAGCCCTGTGAGGAAACACGACGAGTACGATGCAGCAGCATTCCCACAAAATTCAAACGCCCGGGCTTTGGTTCGAAAAGGCATTTTTCGACATCTTTTTTCCTCTGCCTACCTATCCGAATAGCCGTGTTCAGTCCCAGCCTTCGTTGTTTTGATCCGGGACGGAACTTCTAGGTTTGCTCGGGACTGGCCCGAGTGCTTTCCATCGGGGGCAGGAGGCTTTTAACGTTTGATTCGAAAACCGTGTTTTTGTTTTCATTTTCGCATGTATTTATGTACGTGCGTGTGTATATGCATGTGTACACACACACACACACACACACACCCCGCCCTTTTAGTGCTTATGCGTGCGCCGCACGACGGACAATAATTAAAACGCGATTAAATGAAAAAGGGACCCAAGAAAGGAAAGATGCACGCATTTTGTTGTTGTTGTTGTTGTTGTTGTTGTCGAATTCGGCCAGGCTGGCTCAAAGGTGAGGAGAAGACTAAGAACATAGGGAAAGCGGATCGGGACCCCGACGCTCCCCGGGACTCCAAGTCTCAAGGGACGCCCCCGAAGCCGCTATGCCCCCTCCCCCTCCTCCTCCTCCTCCTCCTCCTCCTTGCCCAGCGCTAACAGCAACTGCGCCTAGCAAAGGATCCCTCTCCAAGTAAATACCGGTATACACCGGTATTTTGCGCGACCCCGATCTTCAACTCGCTTATTTGTCTCTGATGGCAGAAAAAAATGGTTTTTGTTTTTATTATTATTATTATTATTATTATTATTATTATTATTATTATTTCTCGTCTTTCTGAGCCCTGTGAGGAAACACGACGAGTACGATGCAGCAGCATTCCCACAAAATTCAAACGCCCGGGCTTTGGTTCGAAAAGGCATTTTTCGACATCTTTTTTCCTCTGCCTACCTATCCGAATAGCCGTGTTCAGTCCCAGCCTTCGTTGTTTTGATCCGGGACGGAACTTCTAGGTTTGCTCGGGACTGGCCCGAGTGCTTTCCATCGGGGGCAGGAGGCTTTTAACGTTTGATTCGAAAACCGTGTTTTTGTTTTCATTTTCGCATGTATTTATGTACGTGCGTGTGTATATGCATGTGTACACACACACACACACACACACACCCCGCCCTTTTAGTGCTTATGCGTGCGCCGCACGACGGACAATAATTAAAACGCGATTAAATGAAAAAGGGACCCAAGAAAGGAATTGCCTTTCCCTCTCCCCCCCCCCACAACAATCCTCTGATTGGCTCCCAGGATTAAAAAAAACACAAACAAACCCTTTGAGACTTGCCTGGGGCGCCGTGCCTCAGTTTCCCAGCCCACCCAGAATTTCCCTGGGAAATACTCAAGGAAAGAGAGGCACTTCCGAGGTACAGAAATTCGGGAAATCCAGAGTCTGCTATTGTTATTATTTTTTTAAAGTGGGGGAAAGAAGAGTGAGAGGTTTTGATTTCCAATTCTTTTTTTGAGCGGGGGGGGGGGGAGAGAGGACAAGATCGGATTGGAGGGAGGGTCAATGTCCCAGCCAAGGAAACCTCACAAAGGACGGCGGCGAACGACCGCGTCGATTTTGTTCGCCGGCCTTTCGGGAAAGGGAATAAAAGCGGATGATCTCAGCAGCCGCGATTTTTGTGCTTCTCGGTCGTTTCTACAGAGGAGAAACCCTGGGTCACTTTCGAAGTTTTATGGGCCAGGAATTAAAACGCTCACTATTTCGGAAAGAAAGAAAGAAAGAAAGAAAGAAAGAAAGAAAGAAAGAGAGAAAACCCGGCGTTCGGACACCATAGCTCGATGAACTTTGGTTTATTAAAACTTCTTTTGATCATTCAGTTTAGCTTGTTTAGCGGCCTTCTTTCTCACGACACTCTGATCCATAAAATAATTCTCCGGGCTGTTTTGATTACAATCACAGCCGAAGCCAACAAACCGCACTTGACAAAGTTTCTCTGCGTTTAACCCCGCGGTGGTTTTCATCAACTTTAATCGCCTTGAACTTAGAAACCCTCGCGTAGGCCGGATCGGCATAAAAAGGTTATAAAGTAAATCCGGGCTGCCTTTCCAGTCGCGCGAAAACGATCCGATCATCGCCCCCCACCACCAGGCGGAGCTCCTGGTGGCCGTGACTACGAGGCTCCCCTGCGGCTGTGCCCCTTTTCGACGGTTGGGTCCCACTGACCTAAGGAGAAGTCGTCGACCCCCTCCCGCCCGCCACGGTGCCCTTTTCCCCCACCCAGCCTCGGGTGCTGGGGGCGGAACGGGGGGGGGGCGCAAGTTGGAGACCGGGCCAAGCAGGGAGGGAGGGAGGGAGGGCGCAGGGCTGGTGGGCGACTGGCAAGCCGGGGCGGGAGCCTGATCTCTGTGCTTGGCGTCCGCAGGAGGCAGACGGCGGAGGAGCGGGAAGCCGAGCGGCAACAGGCGAGCCGGTTGATGCTGCAACTTCAACACGACGCCTTCCAGAAGTCGCTGAACGAATCGATCCAACCCGATCCGCTTTGTCTGCACAACTCCTCGCTCTTCGCGCTCCAGAACCTCCAGCCTTGGGAAGAAGAAGCCTCCAAGATCCCCCCCGTCACTTCCTTGGTGTAAAGAGGGTCGTCCGGGCGGAGGGGCCCCCGGGAAGGAGAGGCAAAGCGGCCCGTCCTCCGCCTCTCCCCGCAGGACCCGAACCGCAACCGAACGTGTGAACTGGGGGCGCCTCGAGGAAGGGGCAGAGGCAACAAGCCACGCCGCGTCTCACACACCCGTCTCGCTGCCCGGCTGGGCTCGGACCCGGGCGGGAGCCGTCCGCCTGTCCCCGGCACGGCTGCGAGGATTGCGGGCGTGGGGCGGTTCTCTCGGCCCGGGACCTCCACCCTCGCCCCTCCGGCTCCAGCGGTTTGGACGGAGCCCGGCCGCCGCGCTCCTTCTAGCTCCAGACTTCCCCGACAGCCAGAGCGAACTTCTCCGAGGTTGGTGAAGGAAAGGAGCCGACGAGACCCGCTGCTTTCGCCCGACTTTCTCCCGTCGTAGAAACTTGGCAATCGGACTTTTGCTCCCGGGCTGAGGAGCAGACTTTGGGCTGCTCGAGAAGAAAGCGGAGACCCCTCGCTTCTCTTCCTCCGGCGGGGTTTGCTGGGGAGGGGTAGGTTTAAATGTGGGGGAAGACTTCGCCGGATGCCCCCACGAAGGCCTGTTTTCACCCGAGGATTCTGGAGGTGGCCCCCGCCTCGCCTCGCCTCGCCTCGCCTGCCAGTCCTGTCGCTTAGGGTCCATTCGGGGGGGAAAAACTAAGAAGGAATAGAGAGTCACCTTTTTAAAAATTATTATTATTATTATAATTTGTAAGAAATGTTAATAGTTTAATTTATTTAATGCACCAAGATGCCGAGCACTGTTAATATGGAGGCAGGGGGAGAGAAAGACTGGATCTTGGTTATTTATATGGAGACCAGAACAAACACTAAAAAGAAGTGCGTGTGCGGGCGTGAGTGCTCTGTGTGTGTGAGAGAGGGGGGTAATTTTTGGCCAAGGCTGGCCTTTACCTTGGCTGGTCAATCATCTGGCTCTCCTGCCCCCTGGAAATCATTCTGCAAAAGAATATATATATATATATATATTTATTATCTTAAGGACAAACCTGCTGCAGTGAAAAAGCAAGCCACCCCCCAGCTGTCCCCCAGGCAAACCCTGTCAGTAATTTATTCAACATGGTAATAAGGGCTCCCCTTTCAAAGAAACCCCAACCTCTCTCTCTGGCAGGAAAATGAACATTAATGTGGAGTGGGGTTGTTGAGGGAGATGAAAGAGGGGAAGGAAGGAAGGAAGGAAGGAAGGAAGGAAGGAAGGAAGGAAGGAAGGAAGGAAGGAAGGAAGGAAGGAAGGAAGGAAGGAAGGAAAAAAAGAAAGAAAGAAAGAAAGAAAGAAAGAAAGAAAGAAAGAAAGAAAGAAAGAAAGAAAGAAAGAAAGAAAGAAAGAAAGAAAGAAAAGAAAAGAAAATTGGTTTAAAAAGCATCCTTGGCATGCTACAATGCCCGTTGTCCCAAACCCATTACAGAGAAAGCGCCTTATGTTTCATAATACTAATACTAATTATACTGATAATTAAAATAAATACTAAGGAAAGTTGGGGTTAATCCAGACCATGTATAATACTTTGTACTTGCTGAAATGTGTAAATAAATGTTTTCTTTAAAAATGTTCCTGGTCTGAGCTGTTATGAATAAAGGCCCGAGGAAGCTACATCTGAGTAGGTTCCATAGGTTTTGGACTTGGACTCCCATCAGTCTCAGCCATCAGCCTCAGCCACCATGGGAAATTCCAAAGGACTATGGGAGCTGCCGAACAAAATGCTTGGAGAACAGCCACTTTCCTTTCTTGCCAACCACGGTCACTTTTACCATTGGTGGTGATGGTAGCTGGAGTTCATCAATGCATAGGGAACCTATCCTTGATTCTGCTGCAACTGGCAGGCATGGTGGCAAAGGCTTTTTCCATCACCTTCCATCACCTTCTATGCCTGGCATATGCTTAGGAGTAAGCCTGGGACCTTACACATGCTACGGTCTCTATGTCTCAAGATTTATGAGTGACCTAAACTCTTAAGTCACTCTAGATTTCCCTTTTTTTTTTCCTGGAAAGAGGCAGAAGATTCTTCTGAGTCTTCCACAAACCTTTCTCATCTATGGCCTCTTCTGTAGAACTGAGTGTGAAGGATCAAACCAAGATCCAACCTACTCCCACCCAGGTATTTGTCAATAAGCTTCAGTTGAAAGTGTTTGTCCTGAGATGCGCCCACTGCAAGACATCGTGCTGCTTGAGATAAATAGGATAACCCATGAACAAAAGCCAATAAGGGTGTCAAGTGAATGTTAACTCATGCTGAGGATGGGATAGAGGCTTCTACAGCAGCTGGCTTTGATGAAGGTCATGATGCAGGATGGACCATGAAGTTTGGCAAACCTTGGTCTGCCACTGGTTCCAGTAGCTTACCATTGCTTCCTTGTTCCGTATGACGATTCAGGCTACTTGATTAATCAAACAGCCTGGGGAGCCTTTCTCATAGTCTGTCAGCCCTTGGTGTCCTTTTCCTAAGTTCCTCATAGTGTTGGGGTTGAGTGTGGAGATATGGCTGGATAAAGAGGACCTGTATTTTGAAGGTGAGCTATAGGTGCTGTACAAATCCCTGGCAAAACGACCCCAGAAGAAGCTGATGGGGTGCTCAAATTCCCATTGTGTCATCTGGTCCTTATACCGTAGAATCCGGGCTTTCATCTTCTACCCAACAATCTTGACTACTGATACCAGCAATCTTGCCTGCATTAGTATTACTGGGAAATGACTAACTCATGAGGATGGGTGAGAATGGGGGGGAATATTCCTTTTTACAGCCCTGGAAGGGTTCCACGAAGCTCAATCCAGCTCTGGTTTCACAGCAATCCACAATGATTGTACACCTCTGTTGTAGGTCCCGATTAGTGCGATTAGTGCTCATCTTCTGGTTTCTTAGCAGAGAGGTCGACAGATTCAATTGGCCATATGATCAGCCCAGATCTTCTCTTCTTGAAAGGTGTAAGAGCCCTCTTCCCCTCCCCCCAACAGATGGACTATCATGCCCGAGGCAGTGAAATACAAGAACACCAGTATTGCCTCTTTAAAAAAAAAAAAAAAAGCAGAAGGGAACAGTGTATGTATAAATTATTAATTCAGAATACAGGAAAAGAGGATGCACCAAGTGAAGACTGGACTCTTTGTCTTAGCCTAATGACTGCTCTGTCTCTGGAGTCGTTCCTCAGCCTGCAAATAGGGGCATCACAGGACTGAATGCTCCTTTTAAGCGTTTAAAGAACAAGCTTGTCATGGAGAAGACTTGGCTGTAGTTTTGCCTTTCCCCCTTTAATTTGGCTTCTCCACAAGGCTCCAACAGGGATGGAGGAAAGCAGGGAAGCTGATGTCAGCCATGCTGTAATGGTATCTGGGGAAGACTTTGGGAGATGGGTGTGTGCGTGAAGAGAGGGAGAGGCTGTCTAGGAAATGGTCAGATTTTAAAAAAGGGCACAGTCTGTAACTGTGTAATGGAAGAGAAGGACCCTTCCTAACTTTTCAGACTGTAAAAGGGATGGCGGGAGATTTGTACTTTCAGACTTGCAAGATTCTATTCAAGTAGCCTTAGAATAAAGTAGAGTTAGCTCATCTGGTCAGGTTTTTTATCTGGTCCACCTGGGAAGGCTGACACATGCTGGACCTATCAAACAGGTATCTTGAGCTTTGGCTGGAGATGATGGGGGTGGAAGTCCAATTCAACAGCAGGGACTGGATTGATGGTATTGCCCCTTTGAGCAGGGGAATAAGGGAAGAAGAAGAACAGAGGGGGGAAGCCTCCCAGCACATTCGATCAAAAATGGGATGGATATCCAAGAACATCCTTTTTTTTTTTTGGTCTTGAAGAAGATGACTCCTGGGACACACTGGGCTTCTTTTCTTGGTGGCTAAAGCTCTGTGGTGTTGATTTTTTCTTTGGGCTTCCCTGTGAGAGGAAAAGGAGGAAATAAATCCCCCTAAACACTCTTCTCTTAAAAGGGCTGAATAACTCTAGCATTCCGCCTGCCAGTTTAATTTCTATAGGTGTGAGATCGCCGGCTGGTTGCTCCTTGGCCAGGACTACAAACTCCAGTGTGTCCAATTCATTTTCTGTATATGGTGGGCATAACTGCTCCCCCTTCTCACTACACTTCATTCATCTGTTCACCTATCCAGCTGCTAATGCACAAGAGACAGAAGGAAAAGGCATTTAATTTCTACTATCTCTCCCCCCTCCCCCTCCCCCTGTTCTTTCTCCCCAGCTCCAACATGCAGAATATGAAGCCATTGTCAGAAGCCCTGGGAGAGCATGCAATTTTCCCAAGACAACGAACGATTATGTGAAAGCAAAGCACCTGGAAAAATTACATTTCCCCAAAGTCCTGGTGCTAGAATGTAATTTTCTGGAGAAAGAAAGGGAGGGGAAGAAAACGGGACGACACAGAAAAAGCAACGCAATGCCACAAGCTCTGGGACAGGGGCTTTAAAATTATTCTGGGAGAACTAAGTACAGGTCGTCCTCAACTTACGACCACCATTGAGCCCAAAATTTCTGTGGTGAAGTGAGACATTGGTTAAGTGAATTTTACGAACTTTCTTGCCACAGTTATTAAGTGAAACACTGCAGCTGATAAGTTAGTATCCCTGTCGTTAAGTGAATCTGGCTTCCCCATTGACTTTCCTTGTCAGAAGGTCGCCAAAGGGGGATCACATGATCTTGGGACACAGTGACGGTCATAAACATGAACCAGTTGCCAAGCATCTAAATTTTGATCACATGATCATAGGGGCGCTGGAAAGGTCGTAACTGTGAAAAACAGTCATAAGTCACATTTTTCAGTGCCGTTGTAACTTTGAACCATCACTAAACGAACTGTTGTAAGTCGAGGACTACCTGTATTTCAGATAAGGGATGCCCCCTCTCTGCAAACAAAGACACACCCATTATAACTGCTACCCCCTCTAAGCATCCTGTGGGAGGATCTTGCAGTATTTTAATGAGTGGGAGGTGGCGCCCGAGGTGGCGCAGTGGTTAGAGTGCAGCACTGCAGGCTACTTCAGCTGACTGCTAGCTGCAGTTCGGCGGTTCAGGTCTCACTGGCTCAAGGTTGACTCAGCCTTCCATCCTTCCGAGGTGGGTAAAATGAGGACCCAGATTATTGGGGGCAATATGCTGACTCTGTGAACCGCTTAGAGAGGGCTGTAAAGCACTGTAAAGCGGTATATAAGTCTAAGTGCTATTGCTAAGTGCTATCTCACCTTTTCTCTCTCTTTTTCCCTGGAGCAGCAAAAAAAAGTGATACAGACAACTGTGAGGAGAAGAAAAGTGGAGGAAAGGAGAAAAATGAGAAGGATAGATATGAACAAAACACGTGAAGTCCGTAAAATCATACCCTTGCAAGTGTGTCCATGAGCTGGAAAATTTGGAATATTTTTGGCCTCTCTTTCTGCAATACACCATTCCTGTAATCTGGACAAATCTCTTGCAGCCACTTCTACATATCACTGTGCATTGTGAAAAAAAAAGCCAGACATATCAAACCTCTCTCCTTGAGCTGTAAAAGCAACAGGAGCTTTATAAACAGTGAGGGGAACGTAGCAGAACCTTCTCCAAATTGTTGGCTTGGAATTGTATAGGGTGATATCTCTGCCTCAGCCGTTGGATGATGAAAAATATAGTTCAACACATATGGAGGGCATCAGGTTTAGGGAATGTAATATGCATATTTTATTTTCTTTCCATTTCCTCACAAAACCTATGATGTCCTTTACGGAACAACTAGATTGCTGATCCTGAAGAAGGAAAAAGTTAGGGAACATCTACACAGAATAGAGAGAGGATGTTTTCAAATGTCTCCCTTTTCTTGTTGCCACCCCCATTTTCTGTGGCAGAAATTAGACCTTTCAAACTATAAAGGGGGCTTGTGCTCTTTAAGCATCTGTAACCCAAACATTTCCCCAGGTGCCTGAATTCCAGGCCTCTTGCAATAAATTGCATTTATTTTGTTTCATTGATCACTGGATCTCTGCCATCAGATCCATCTCAGACAGGATGTTTCTCACTGGAGAAAGTAATCTTTCAAGCCAGATGTTTGAAAAAAAAAGATTTTGCCACAGACACGCTTCCTATTGCTGGCACCCACCAGAAAGGTAAAAGCTGCATATTGAAAGCAAATTGAAGTGCAAACAAGGCCATATCATTCACTGCTGGATCAGATGATGGGACTGTAATGTGGAAATCTAACCCAACACATCAAATGTGAGAAAGCTGGTTGAGGGCCTTTTAATTACTGTATTTTTCAGACTATAAGACGCACCGGTGTATAAGACGCACCAAGATTTCGAAGAGGTAAGTAAGAAAAAAAAAGTTTTTGCCCTCCCCCAGCCCCCAGGAGCACTCTGCAGACCTCCCAAACCCTCTGCCATTTTTTGCCCGTTTTTTGCAAAAACGGGGGCATTTTTGCCCTCCCCCAGCCCCCAGGAGCACTCTGCAGACCTCCCAAACCCTCTGCAGACCCGTTTTTGCCCAGGGTGGGGCTTCGGGAGGCCAAAAATGGCTGTATTCGGTGTATAAGACGCACCAACATTTCCACCCTCTTTTGGGGGGGGGGAAGTGTGTCTTATACTCCAAAAAATATAGTAGTCATTCTCCCTTTTCTGTCATTAGGAATTCCAGAAATTACCGTACATTAAAAAAAAAAAAGGTTTTGGGCAAAAACACTCCATCCCCTCCCCACACTCCATTACCCAGAATTCTCTGGGGGGGGGGAAAGCCATGACAACTGCAGGAACATCAAAACAATATATGTTTTCAAGGTCTGCATAGCCATAGAGACTGAATATATATATATGTATGTATAGGTTATGATCAAACAGGGGAGAATATTTCACTGTATTCTTGGCTGTTGGGGATTAAAACCTCTTCCGGTCTTCAAATAATCATGTTAGGTGTTATTTGGGCAACAAATAATCTATTGGATTGGTGAAGTGAGCTGATGTATAATTCACTTTGACACATATGCACAAATAACTTGTGGAATTACATACTTCTTCTGAAGTTGTCTCTCTTTCTTTTCTTCTCATTAGCTTTCTTCCTCAGTGCTTATTGTCTTCATCCACCCTTTTATTTAGGAGACTCTTTCTCTGTCTTCCTTGCTGATCAGCTCCCTGTCCCATTCTCTCCTACACTCCTAAATTCTCCTAGTCTGAATAAGCTCCTGAATAAAGCTATACTTCCAACCAAAATGGAGGATCCTCTTCCCTAACAGAATCAGAATACCCTAGCTACTAAACTACTCCATCAGTCAATCAATCAATCAGTGTCAGAAGCTTCTATATCCAGAATTCAGGATAATATACTGTAGATGATGGAAAGCTTAGCTAATAAAAGCCAATAAGCTCTGCAAATTGCCTGACCCAACCCATAGAATTCTTTATCACATACGGTAATATTTTGCACCCATCTCAGTCTTGAACTGAAAATAAGTAAAATCCCTAGAATTTCAGTATGATGCCTAGAACGTTCAATTGAGATTTTTCCCTTCTAAGTGTGTTTTGAATAGCATTCTAGGTAGGTCACTTATTACACTAATTTGGTCTAGTTTGTCCTTTTGCTCTTCACTGAAGAATACGTTTTTTAGGTTCTATTACAATATATAACCTATTATTTACCTGTAACTTCTATAGATGTTATAGGTAAAGAATAGGTTATATATTGTAGGTTATATAATTCCAAATACTAGGGATACAGAAGAATATATGCATCCTTGATATGAGCTGTGTAAAGTCATGATACAATTTCAGGTCTACAGTAGATGTAAGAAAAAATAAACAAGCCCCGGTCATGTGGGTACTGTACAACTCTTGAATTCCGCCTCCAGCAACGAGGCGATTGCAACTAAAGTTTGTTAAAAATGTTGTAAGGAGCCATACATACAAAAGAACCAATATTTTGGTTGTATGAACCTCATTTGAAGACCTGTCTGGACATTCCGTTTTGTTATTCCAAACGTTCTGTAAATGATTAATATAGATTACATCAATTTCCCTAAATTACTGATTTAGGAGGCTCAAGTGATTTTTCCAAAGCTTCTGGTAGGCATAGAATATACTGGAGCATCA
The DNA here is from genome assembly GCA_003457575.1 of Thermophis baileyi. NCBI lineage: Eukaryota > Metazoa > Chordata > Lepidosauria > Squamata > Dipsadidae > Thermophis > Thermophis baileyi. Next base: position 4,943,115 of record QLTV01000974.1, on the reverse strand, counting down.
AAACCAACAGTTTTCCTTAGAGAGAGTATTCCAAAGTCAGAATGACACCAGAAGAAAAAAAATCAACCATGAATATGCAGCAATATTAAAACATACAGTAGTATACATACCCAATAGAAATTTAACTAAATTTAAACGAAATGGTTCTCATATCTAAAACACATAATCACCTAAAGTTTGGCTTTTAAGGTAGCCTGAACGCTTACAAATATTGCAAATCAGCAAATATATAAAAAGAGGACACAGAAATTAATGGTTTTTAAAATTATTTTTTATTTAACAGAATGATTTCATAATAATAATTATATAACTAACACTTCGATGTGAATTGCAGATGTTCTTTTTTCAAATCTTATATTCAACTTCGGATGAAAAGTTAAATAATCTCATATCTGTGATACTGACATCCTAAATGGCAATCGATACTGATACTTTTTTCATTTTCAGCAGTTTAAGCTTTTTAAATAATGGAATATTAATACTTTTAATCACATTATATAAACATTACTCCATTGAAATACAATCGTACAATGTATCAAGCTGTGTAATATTACAATTAAAAAAACCAACCTGTCTCTGGGACTTTTCCCCACATGCATAAAACCCCAGAGCAAACAAGCTAGTAATCTCCCCCCCCCCCGCTTTCTCTTGCATTCCCATGATGCTGCCTTATTTGTCTCCAACTTATTCTTGGGACCGTGTTGAGTTCTCCTGAGCTATTCCAGTATTATATATTTTTTTCTCCTTAAACAGCTAACCATCTATTCCAGTTTTTTGAAGTAATTTTATTTTTGGTTTTTAAGATTTCCTGCCATTCAGTAAATAGATTGAAGTTGGGCTTTAAAAAAAAAAAGTTTTGGGGTTTTTATTTTTAAAATATACATCAATATCAATACATGAACAGTACGGCATCTGGGTATCATTCATTTTGGAACAATTTGCAATAATGATATTAATAATATTTGTTACATTAATCAAACATGAAATCCTACTATTAATATACATGTTTGTTTTAAAGTAGTTATTCAATATTTCAATGTTCCATTTTAATGCCAATCACAATATTATTTCAGCTTACATAGTAATGCCATCTTTCAACCTCTAATCTTTCCCTCTAGTTACTGCTTTTATTCTATTATATGTAAAAAAATATGTGTGCTAATATTCCCCCTATTTCTTATTTCTACCTCTATTCTGGCTTCTAGTCAGGCCATCATTGCTGATCCTAATGTTGATACACATGTTTATATTAAGATATAGTCCTTTATTCTTTAATTATTCAATGTTTTAATGCACCATTCTAGTGCCAATCACCATATTATTTAAACATACTTAATAATATTATCTTTCAACCTCTAATCTTTCCATCTAGCTATTACTTTATATAAGAGTGTGTATTCTTATTTCTACCTCTATTCTAGTTTTTAATCAGGCCATCATTATACTAAAAAAAAAAAAGAATGAAAAAAAATCCTTTCTATCCATCATTTCTTGTCCGTTTTAATATTTCCATTCTTATTCGCTTTTTGACTTGCCTCCCATACTCCTCTCTTGGATCCTTATCTCTATCTACATCTGTGTCTTCACTATTCAGTCTAAACATTTCTCTCATCTCTATCCTCCTATGCTGCCCATCTCCAGAGTATCCCCCCAGGCCCCTATCTCCCTTTCAAAAGTATCTTCCTGCTTATCCAATTCTATTTTTAAATCTCTCAAAGTACTTTCCCCTTGGTTTATTTCATCAGTCATTATTATCTTTATTCTCCTTCTCATCTTCTTGCTTTATTTGCTGGTTTTTCTGTTCTATCTTTTCCTCCATTTTTTTCTGTTGATTCCTCTCTTTCCTGGATTTTTTGGTCTTCATTCATTATTAGTTGCAGGGTATTTTCTATTTTCCCATTTATGCCATGCAATAGGTTCTTTATCTCCCTGTAATTCTTTGTCATAATGTCCTTAATGCTTTGGAACATCAACCCCATTTCTTTTGAGATTTCACTTATTTCCTCCTGATGGAGCATCTTGTCTTATTTTAGTAAGTCCCGCTTTTACTCAATAGTCCAAATACAATATATTCAAGCCTAATGTTGCTCCTCAGGAAGTACAATACTCATAATTCTTTATATTCCAAGCTTATTCAATCAGTTCCATTTAAATAGTCCAGGAAGTTTTCCAAACATCAAAAGTCACTTTGCTTTACTTAAGAGTCTTCCTTATTCCCACAGTTGAGTCTCCAGTAATCATAAAGTAAATAATTATAGAACAGTATCACCACAGTCCTTCAGATGGGTCTTGTTTATTTCTCTTATCACAAACTTTCCCAGGCTTGTAGGGGTATGGTATATTTTCCATTCATCAGTAGGTGGCACCCTCAGCTTAGTTTTCAGCATTGTTTCAAATGTAACAAGTTATTTAATCCAATTTTAATTCAATTTATAGAAGCAAAGTCAGTTATTCAAGTAGATAGTTCCAGCATTTTAAAATGCCTTTCCAAAAGAAGTTTGAAAGTCCAATTTTCTATGTTTTAAAAGTCTTTAGTTTTTCTCCCTTTAGTTCCTTTCTTTCGGGTCTAGAGTTTTTCTCTGTATAATTGTTCGCCGCTTTAACAAACAGTTCAAAGAGTCTCTTTTCCTGGATTTCCCCCTTTTTTTCTTTTTAAAGTTAGGATCTAAATAAGAAAGGAATCTTCTCACCCAGCTCCAGTCACTGTCCATCTACACCGCTCCTGCACTTTCTTTGTTGCCTCGGCTGTCCCAGCTTCACAGCAGCCATGATGGCTGCCTCTTCTCCTCGTCGTGGATAAGAGGGGAAAAAGCCCTGAGTTGAGTGGAAGAGTGGTGGTTCTCCGTGACCTACATGGCACCCCTCCTTTCTTCATCACCCCTACAGGGTGGCTTTAGCTCCTTTCGGAGCCCTCCAATGGGGAGAACTCAGCACAGGAGCGCAGAGACCCGTTCCTCACGTCTGATCTCGCCGCAACATCAGCCAGAAGTCCATCTATGCCAGTTTTAAGGTGGGTATTGTTTGATTATTATTTTTTTTGCTTTAATATTTTATTAGTTTATCAAAATACAAAATGCAGAAGTACAAATAAAAATAAAAATAATGGGAAAATAAGGGAGGAAAAGGGAAGAGAGGGAAGTGTAGGGTGAAAGAGCAAAAAAAAAAGAAAGAAAGAAAAGCATTGACTTTCAACTCCTTTTGGTGTGGTAGAATAAGGTAGCATCAGAAAACCTCACCTTTTTACTTTTAACATATACTAGCCATTTTTATAACAATGAACCTATCTAATCAGCAAAACCCAAAATCAAAGCTTCATTTCCCCCCCCACTCAAGCGGCAGAGGTGGGTTTCAGCAGGTTCTGACCAGTTCTGGAGAACCGGTAGCGAAAATTTTGAGTAGTTCGGAGAACCGGTAGCGGAAATTTTGAGTAGTTCGTAGAACCGGTAAATACCACCTTTGACTGGCCACGCCCCCATCTATTCTCCGCCTCCCGAGTCCCAGCTGATTGGGAGGAAATGGGGATTTTGCAGTAACCTTCCCATGGAGTGGGGAGGGAATGGAGATTTTGCAGTATCCTTCCCCTGGAGTAGGGTGGGAACGGAGATTTTACAGTATACTTCCCCTGCCATGCCCACCAAGCCATTCCCACCAAGCTACACCACGCCCACCAAGCCATGCGCACAGAACCAGTAGTAAAATTTTTTGAATCCCACCACTGTCAAGTGGTATTGTTTGAAGTACTTGACTGATTGTTCTGTCAGTGGCACTGTGAGATGAAGGGGTGAGAACAACCGAGTAGACTTGGTCATTTTAGGTTGATGCTGTCATGCCCACTTTTTCCCAGGGCCAACCTTTGTTGGGCAGTGGGAAAATCTGGTTCTGTCCAACTGGATCCTACCCTTTTGCATAACACCTTTTTGAGCTTGGGAATCAGCTATTAGATACCCAGAACTGGAGATCTAATAGGTCAAATATTCTCCCTTTCTCTTCCCTTGCCTCCTCTCCCACCTTAGACAGATGATCACCAGACTGAGAGAAGTGAAGGAGAACCATGGTTTTTTCTAGCAGGGCTAAAAGCTGAGATACCAGTGGGTATCACTGGGATACCAGTGGGGAAAAGCACAGTGGGATCTGTCCAAAGGGCTTCTGTTTTGGGTGGGATTTGATGAAGAGTCCACATATAGGTTGGCAACAAGTCTTTGGATGTTCTCCTGCAGAGATTGGATTTGAGTTGCTCTCGCTAGGCTGATTGTGGTGCCTTTCTTTTTTATTTGATCATATTCCAGAAAGCTAAAGATACATTGGGACCAGGGGTGAAATGCTCCCGGTTCGCTCGTGTCTGTCGGTCGCTGTAGAGCCGGTCGCCAAGGTAGCGCGAGGCTCCACCCACCCACCCGGATGCAGCCATTTGGGTTCTTTTACCCTCTGCGCATGCGCAAAGCATTCTGTGCATGCACAGAGAGTAAAAGAACCCAAACGCCGGCATCTGGGCGGGTGGGCGGAGCCTCACGCTACCTTGGCGACTGGCTCTACGGCGACCGACAGGCACGAGTGAACCGGGAGCATTTCATCCCTGATTGGGACTATAGGTTGTTCGCCCTTTCCCAACAAAGTAATAATGATGTAGTAATAGTAATAATAAACTATAAGCATTTGTGGCCCCTGAGAGCACTGAATTTCAAGCTGCTGTTTCAGATAGTCCAATTAAGGGTCTAAAGAGCAGCTGAATTTTTACACCACTTTAATATTGATCGGGAGCCAACCTCCAACTGGGGAGGTGATAGCAAATAGAGAAAATAATACATGGAAGTTTTTCTTCTTTGTTTAATTAGGCATGGCTTCATCTATCTACCTTTCCCCACTGCTGTCCACTCACCCTTGAGTCAGCAGAAACTGGACTTTGCTGCTCTACTTCCCAGCCTCTCTAGCTCACAGCCAAATAGGGCTGTTCTGATTTGCCATGTGCAGCATGTGGTAAGCGATGTGATTGGTTGAGTGGTTGGTCGATGTGATTGACAGCTTTGCTAATTTCCTTCTTCTGCATGTTATTGGTTGGAGTGAAAACCAAATTTCAGTTGCAGCACTGCTGGAAGAATGAGTTACAGGTCTCTACCCCTCTTCCTGTGCTGTCGAAGATCAAATTCAGAAGTGTCATTGTAATACCAATCCCTGCTCACCTGACTTTGGGTCCAATGTAATGAGAGAAGCAGAATGGAATATTGCAATGTTTCTCAACCTTGGCAACTTTAAGGCATATGGACTTCAATTCCAAGAATTCCTCAGCCAGTCTTTGGGACTTCAACAATTGTGGGAGTTGAAGCCCACATATCTTAAAGTTGGCAAGGTCGAAAAACTTTGGAATATTGTATATTACTTAAGGGTCTTCTCTGATGTTGGCTTAAAGGGGAAACATTTCTTTAATACTAGGTAACTAAGAATGACTTAATCCTATTCTGGCTGGGGAGAAGGCAGAAAAAGGCATTGTCATTATCCTCTTGTTAGGTGCAAATGGAAAAAGATCCCATATCTTGCTTTCTACTGGAAGTACATGGCAACCAACAAATGCTCTGTCTTACACATTGGCAACAAAAATCAGAACACCAAATACAAGCTGGGCGGAAATGACCTCATAGACGACCCTCACTCTGTCAAAGACCTTGGAGTACTCATCTCAAACGATCTAAGTGTCAGAGCTCACTGTAACAGCATTGCCAAAAAAGCACTAAGAGTTGTTAACCTAATCTTGCGAAGCTTCTTCTCCGGTAATATTGTACTGCAAACTAGGGCATAAAAACCTTTGGCTAGCCCAATTCTCGAATACAGCTCATCTGCCTCCAAACTCGATTGCAGAAAATACGACTTCAGCAACAGAGTGGTCAATGCCTGGAATGCACTACCTGACTCTGTTGTTACATCCTCAAACCCCCTAAACTTTAACCTTAAACTGTCTACTGTGGACCTCACACCATTCCTAAGAGGTCTGTAACTGTCTACTGTGGATCTCACACCGTTCCTTAGAGGTCCGTAAAGGGGGCGTGCATAAGCGCACCAACGTGCCTACCATCCCTGTCCTACTGTCCCCATTTATTCGTACCCATTTCCTATGTTCATATTCATGTTATACTTGTATCTGTTATCTCGTACATGTTTGACAAAATAAAAAAATCTGCCTCTGTTGTTACGTCCTCAAACCCCCATACCTTTAACCTTAAACTGTCTACTGTGGACCTCACACCATTCCTAAGAGGTCTGTAACTGTCTACTGTGGATCTCACACCGTTCCTTAGAGGTCCGTAAAGGGGGCGTGCATAAGCGCACCAACGTGCCTACCATCCCTGTCCTACTGTCCCCATTTATTCGTACCCATTTCCTATGTTCATATTCATGTTATACTTGTATCTGTTATCTCGTACATGTTTGACAAAATAAAAAAATAAAATAAAATAAAATAAAATAAAATAATAAAATAAAATAAAATAATAAAATAAAATA
>QLTV01000974.1:4903539-4921555 GCA_003457575.1 Thermophis baileyi | reverse complement strand
TCTCTCTATCTCTCTCTCTCTCTCTCTCTCTCTCTCTCTATCTATCTATCTATCTATCTATCTATCTATCTATCTATATCTATCTATCATCTTCTATCATCTATCTATCTATCAACTTGTTTCCCCCCCAAAAAACTATATTTTTTTCACTGGTGGAAAAACTTATTCTGGCCTTTATTAATCTTATTATAGGCAATGATTAATATATCATTTTATAGGCATACTGTGATAACACCAATCTTCAGACCTCCGGCTATGGCAGAACTACTGTTCCCAGCAACCTTTACCAATGTGGCCAATGCTGTGGGACTTTGGGACTTTTAGTTCAGCTGCATAGTTTTCTTATTCCTGCTAAACTGCCTTTTCTCAGGTATCTTTGGCTTTTCCTGTTGATTGGTTCCTGTTGGTAGGAAAGGCCATGTGTTTTGCAGGGATGGATTTTAACAGTGTGAGTTATGTGTGTTCCCTCCTTCCCAATCCCAAGAGCTCTGCTAGCATGAATGGCTCCATAGAAACTCTTCTCAGCAATTAATTTGTCATTTTGTTGTCAAATTTCAGCAATACTATTCTTGGAAGATTCTGGGGCCTGCAAAAAAGTGGTCCCATCTAGAAGGATTACAGAGACATTTGAGTAGTGGCTGTGAAGAAGGGAGAGAGAGCAAGATAAGTAAGCTGCATCAGGAAGGCACCTGTTGTGCAACATCACAATACTAGCTCTAGCAGATCAGAGTGTGGTGTTTTCCCCCTTTCTTTCTGTGTTCCAGGTAGCCCTCAACTTATGGCCACAATCGAGCCCAAAATTTAAGTTGCTAAGTGAGAAATTTGTTAGGTGAATTTTGTCCCATTTTACGACTTTTCTTGTCACATTTGTTAAGTGAATCACTGCAATTGTTAAATTAGTAAGGGCTATTAAGTGAATCTGGCTTCCCCATGGACTTTGCTTGTCAGAAAGTTGCAAAAGGGACCCTTGGACACTGCCACCTTCACAAATGTGAGTCAGTTGTCAAGCATCCAAATAAAAATCACGTGACCGTGGGGGTGCCGCAACGATCATAAGTGTGAAAAATGGTCATAAGCAGGGGTGAAATCCAGCAGGTTCTGACAGGTTCTGGAGAACCGGCAGGGGAAATTTTGAGTAGTTCGGAGAACCGGCAAATACCACCTCTGGCTGGCCCCAGAGTGGGGAGGGAATGGAGATTTTGCAGTATCCTTCCCCTGCCACGCCCACCAAGCCACACCACACCACGCCCACCAAGCCACGCCCACAGAACCGGTAGTAAAAAAAATTGGATTTCACCACTGGTCATAAGTCACTTTTTTCAGTGCCGTTGTAACTTCAAACGGTCACTAAGTGAACTGTTGTAAGTCAAGGACTACCTGTATTTGGACTACAAATATCCAGACAACCATTAAGCCAAGAACTAGCATTTTCTAGATCTTGTGGCTGCTATTTAGTGGTTGTGTTGATATTTGCTGACATGGTATGCCTAGTGTATAGAAGATGATAAGCCGATACCAAGACTTCTGTCTAAGCAGCAATTCTGTTGCAAACAGCAGCTGTTAGTCTTTCTCAGCCCTGTGCTTTCCAGATGTGTTGGGCAGCAACTTGCACTCCTTGTTGGTTGGGTCATGACGGGAATGAGGTCACACATTTGGAGGACTTGCAGCTGAGGTAGTTGCTCAGAACAGTCTGCAGAGTGGCCCTGGTCCAACTCCAAGGCTGTCAGGCTGCCATCTGCCCTGGGTGATAATAGCATAACCTGACAATTTAACTGTACATTTGGCACCTGGAGGGACTCTGAGACATCTACCACCATCGCCAGCATCCCGCTTTCCACCTGGTATTCCTGTCCATCGGGGTCTCGTTGCAAGAAGCCAATCATGCTTCATTACATCGTGTGTGCATGCATCAGAAGAAGAAGCAGCAGAACTAGAAGCCCAGATAGTGGTATGCACCCAATGCCTGAAGGATCTGTAGCAGCGGTGGGTTGCTCCCGGTTCAGCCCGGTTCTTAGAACTGGTAGCGGCGGGGGGAGGCTCCGCCCACCCGCCCAGGACGCTTCTGCGCATGACTGGCCCTTCCTGCTTGCCTCATCACTAGTACTGCAGGGCCCCTTCTGCCATTCTTGAATGCAGAAAGAGACAATGTAGTAGCCTCCTCCTGCCAATCTACTGTCAATGTACGTATTTTGGAGCAATTTCACCCTCAGGCACCCTCAGCTCTTCAGAGCTGTTGGTCCACTGGGTATCTTCCAATCTGGCAACATTTCCAGTTCTGGCTACAGTGGCTGACATGGCCCTCCATCAAGTGGCTGGTCATTGCCCTAATCATATCCTCCAGGGATGCTGTAGTTGCTATGTTCTCAGCTGGTCCACAGATTCCTTTTTTTTTTCTTTTCATTTTTTCATTTTCTTCCAGCTAAACCAGGGGTGTCAAACTCAAGGCCCAGGGGCTGGATCCGGCCTGCAGGGTGCTTAGATCTGGCCTGCGGGGGCCATCCTGGAAACAGCGAAGAACCAGCCCACGGTGCCTCTGCCAGCGAAAATGGAGCTTGGGAGGGCTGCACTCCTGCAGCCCTCTGCCAGCGAAAACGGAAACTCCGTTTTTGCTGGCAGAGGGCTGCAGGAGGCCGTCGCGGCTGAAAGCGGAGCCTTGACAAGTGACGTCGAGCTGGCCACACCCACCCTGGGCACGCCCCCCTGGTCCCCCAGGTCAAACACAACCCTGATGCGGCCCTCAATAAAATTGAGTTTGACACTCCTGAGCTAACTGTTGATGACCCATAAAACCCATGGAATTCAGCAAGGTCTCCTGGTCACCAAGTTTTCCCCACGTCTTCTACCAGCACAGCTTCATTCATCTCCCAATAAGCATCGTTTTCGTTTCTGTCCAGGCTGGAAGTAGCACACACTCTTTCCCCTTCCCTCCCCTTGTCCTTTTTAAAAACCTTTACTTATTTATTTCTTATTAAACTTAAAAGACCAACCATTTTCCTAAAAATTCTAGGCAGCATAAAGTTACAGTGTAGGCATACTGAAATAAAAGGACAAAGTTTTAATTAATGTTACTCTTTAGCTTTTATGTAAACCTTCAGTTCGTCATGACTGCAAAATTTCTATGATCCTTCAGGGGTACAAAAGAACAACAATTATTTTGCTGTAATTGTTATTACAATAAAGCAGTAATGTCACAATAAGAAAGAAAATGTCCACATGAATGTCGAATGAGAGAATGTCGGAAGGGACGTTGAAGGCATCTTTGTGTGCAAACATCTGGGAAAGCAAAGTGAATTCTGTGAATTAAAAACACTTTGGGCCAGTCTCCCTCTCTCAGCCCAATCCACCTTACAGGGTTGTTGTTGTGGGGAAAATAAAAGGAGGAAAGTGTGTTGGATATGTTCACCACCTTGAGTTATTTTTAAAACAGATAAAGGTGGGATACAAACAAACAAACATACAAACAAACACATAAATAAACAAATAAAGTAACTGAGGTACTGAGGTAGGAACAGTTCAGGGGTGGGTTCCACTTACCTTCCCTACCGGTTCGCATCGCGACGGAAGTGCGCCTACGTCACTTTGCGGAAATGACCCTCTGCGCATGCGCAGAGCGTTCTTTGCAGGGCCACGGTGACCAGAGAACCGGTTCGGGGGCGTGGACAGCAGGCCATCGCTGCCAGTTCGGCGAGCGGGTGAAAATTTCCGCCACCGGTACGGGAGAACCGGTCCGAACCGGCAGCAACCCACCACTGGAACAGTTCCTACAAGAAAAGGCAGCCACTGGTAGACTATCACAGAAGCAACCAGCCAGCAAGGGTTGCCTTACTTGTATGAATGGGAAGGACAAGAAGCAGGGAACCAATCAGGTTCTGCAGTGTAGTCCAGCCTCAGTGTTAGACCACTGCACTCTAGCTTGGAATTTGTTAAGTCAGCTTCAAAAATACCTGGGAAGAGTGTGGGAGAAAAACACTTTTAGGTGAAAGGTGGAACTGCTCACGAGTACAAAGCGAGGATCAGCAGAAACATGCCTTCACAGAAGTGCAAAACTTTACTCCATTACATGGGGGGGGGGGAACTATAGATACCTCCTTATGGTGACTGCTAGAGAAAGGGCCAGAAAGAATTTAAAATCTTGCATATGCCAGTTTGAATCTTGATAGGAAGGAAGGAAGGAAGGAAGGAAGGAAGGAAGGAAGGAAGGAAGGAAGGAAGGGAGGAAGGAAGGAAGGAAGGAAGGAAGGAAGGAAGGAAGGAAGGAAGGAAATGCATAATAATGAACATAATAGATACTATGGATGTGTCCTTGGTCCCATAAGAAGTTCAGCAATTTAGTATCTTCTGGATGTGTTGCACTGCAGCTTCCAACATCATCTCTCAATGTGATTTTCTGACCCAGGAGTATAGAATGATAGAATGATAGGCTGAGGAAATTTGGCCTACATCTATTCTAACTGCAAGGGCATATCTAAGCTTAAAGTCTTGTGTCATTGACATCACAGGGATGACCTGGCAACACTGATTTCCCCCAGGCCCCTTGTTGCTGCCTTGTTGTAGGTATGGCACATGGTTGTAAGACTGACTTGTCAACTGTCATCCACATGAACCCCCACCCCCCACGATGTATCACTACTGGCCAAGTCAGCGAATGCAACCGGGCTTCCTTCTCAATTCTTCTGACAGTGGTGGAAAGCCTTCTGCTCTTTATTCATCACCATCAGCCTCCTTTCACTTCCATAATAAACCTGAAGATTTTAACTCAGATTCCTGTTGTGAAGGAGCTGGTTGTGTGTTCACGCGTGATAGTAAGCATGCAAATGAACACATACAAACAACTCCTCTGGATCATATCTTACCCCTGCTTGAAAGTGCTGCATGTGGCATAGGAAAATCACTCCAAAGCCAGGATTGTACATTCTGTGATCCATGCTAGAGCAGGTCTTCATGAGAGCCCCTTGAAAACAGTTGGCCAGTGTGGCTTTCTTCCCTACCAGATCACAGCATTGATCCAAGCTGACAGCCCCAGCCATCTGCTTGGCAGGTGAAAGCGCAGAGATCTTCGGAAACCCAACATGTGCAAGATGAACTTTGGGCAAGGGGCCGTGGATCAGGGCCAGCAACAAGACTTTGGGTTGTGTTGACATAGCAAGACAGCTGGCAATGCTCCATGAAAGCCATCAATGACTCCTGCCCCATCCCTGCCTCCTCCCCCCTCCAAAGGCATCCTAGCTGGTCTCCCTTTGAAAATGGCATTTGTCAATAATCTATGAGGTTTTTCATTGGAATTGCTTTCCAGGGAGGGGATGCATTTGGTTGCTTGAATTAATGAAGGCATCTGATGGGCCATATTGCATGTAACCAGTTTTGTTTAGGGAGGAATATTTGGAGTTCCATTGCAAGCTACTTGAACTACCCGTGTTTCCCTGAAAATAAGACCCTGTCTTATATTATTTTTTCCACCAAAAAGGCACCAGGTCTTATTTTTGGGGGAAGTTGTCCACTGACTCACCTCACTTGCCCGCATCTCCCCCAGCCTCCTTTTCACTGTCAGAGGCCTTGAGGAACTTCTTCTGCAGCCGGCAAGGCTTTCCTGAAGGCCTCTGCAGCCGATAACAGAGCTCTCGGTTGCAGAGGTCTTCAGAAAAGCCTTGCCGGCTGCAGAAGAAATGTGCTGGCAAGGCAGGTATCAGGGTGTGTGAGGCCTGGCTGCAACTGTCTGAAGGTAAGTAGTAGGGCAGCTCAGGGGTGAAATTCAAAATTTTTCCCTACCGGTTCTGTGGGCGTGGCTTGGTGGTCGTGGCAGGGGAAGGATACTGCAAAATCTCCATTCCCACCCCACTCTGGGGCCAGCCAGAGGTGGTATTTGCCGGTTCTTCGAACTACTCAAAATTTTCCGCTACTGGTTCTCCAGAACCTGTCAGAACCTGCTGAATTAAACCCCTGGGGCAGCTCCACCCGCCCATCCTCACCCTAGCTTAATTTTTACCTGTGCACCCTGGAGTGGGTGGGATCTTAATTAGGGCTTATTTTGGGGGTAGGGCTTATATTGGGCACATGTGTAAAAATCAAGCTAGGCCTTACTTTCGGGATAGGTTGTATTTTCGGGGAAACACGGTATATGGCCTTAGTGAATGTGTTCAAATGTGCCAAGATAATTTGGGGGACAGGATAGAGAGAAGGAGGCATGAATGGAAAAAAGTTGCTTCGCCTCCTTCCTCTCTTCTTTCCCCCCAAATATGGAAAGTCAAAAAGAGCTTTATTCATCCTAAATGATTGTTCAATTGCTTGCAGACCGTATCTTTCAGTCAATTTATTGCTGGCTCTCGGAGGGGGGAGGGGTAGAATCCCCCACCAAAAAAACAAATGCATTTTGCATATTAACACGTAACTCTTGTTCCTGTCTGCTCAGTTTGGGAAATGGTTTGAATGCTTTTATAAAGAAAAAAATGGCTAATAAAATTGGCCGCAGCACCGTTGCTTTGCAATTCTTATGAACAGTAAAGTGCTACTTAGAGTCATTGATGTTAAAAGCTATTTCTAAATTATGGTGCCATTTATTATCAGTAGCGTCCAAAGTAAGTTTAAATGATGCTGATAATTCATGTTTTACCAAATTTCCTTTTCCCCCTGAGGATACCTCTGATTAACTTATGCACATTTAAGCGCTTTTTAAATTCTTCTTTTATTGCCATTATGCTCTGAGAATCTCAGCGATTCTCAAAAATGGGTAATAAACTTGAGATAAAATGCTACAGTTTTAGATCAATGCTGACATATTGCTCGGGTGATTTCTTCAGAGCTAAAGTGATGATGTTTCATATTTACAGAATATAGACTAGGTTATTACTGCAGGATTACCATTTCTGTTCCAAGATGAAATGAGTAATTTACCAATTTATTAAACAGTTACATTTAAGTATTGCTTAGGACATTACTACACCAATCTGTTTACTTAGCATGAGGAGTTATCATTAAAAACAAAAGAAAACCCAGTTTACTTAGGTAAGATTTGTAATCATCACTCCCTCCGTTAGAAGACTGATTTTTTCTCCAAGCTTAATTGCTGGGAAATGAGCTTTTTCTTATTTACTGTGCTAAATTCTGCTAAGCCAGCTAAAAACCATCACCCTCGCATGAAGCGCTACAAAAATTAATAATACATACAAAAGGCAGTTTTAATTAGTATAGTACCAAGCATTAATAAAAGATTTATACAACGGAGGCTGCTGTTATATCCACAGTTCCTGCAAAGTAAGTGAGGTTGAGCTCTAGGAAGCTTACTTCCAAGTAGACCTCTACAGAATTGGTCCATGAATATATGCTTGGAAAGGAAGGCATTTTTTTTCCTACACAGGAGTTGAGCTCACACATTACTTAGTCCATTTTGTGGTTTCTTTAGATTGTATGAACATTTTGTAGATCATGATTTATGTCTTAGTCCAATGAATGAACCCAGTTAACCGAATGCCTATGGAGTTTCTCAGATATTCAGGTCGTGATTGTCCCAAAGGTGCTTTTTCAAAAGGCAAATGGACTCTGTTTTTTCCTTGAGGAGGAGAAGAAGACGCTTCGTTTCTCATCCAGTCAGAACTAATCCTTACACACACACACACACCTGCACCATCCACTCAGAACTGATGAAGCTTCTTGGATGAGAAGCGAAATGTCTTCTTCCTTAAGGAAAAAACACAATCCAGTTGCCTTTTGAAAAAGCACCTTTGAGACAACCTAGTTAACTGTTTTAGTCAAGAAAACAACCATTTGTAGCTAAGCAAAGTGTGGCTATAAAATATGTGTAAATTTAGAAGAACTTACTCTGGACTGAATGGACTTTTCACTGAGTTGCACAAGTTACATTTAAGCATCTACCTTATATTCCCCGATGGGTTTAGGACAATTCGGCATGGCCACTGCTGCTGGCTCGCCACCGTCAAGTTAGCAATAGCAATAGCACTTAGACTTATATACCGCTTTACAGTGCTTTACAGCCCTCTCTAAGCGGTTCACAGAGTCAGCATATTGCCCCCAACAATCTGGGTCCTCATTTTACCCACCTCGGAAGGATGGAAGGCTGAGTCAACCTTGAGCCTGGTGAGATTTGAACCGCCGAACTGCAGCTAGCAGTCAGCTGAAGTAGCCTGCAGTACTGCACTCTAACCACTGCGCCACCTCGGCTCTTGCAAGTTGCCTCTGGCCTCTGCAAACTCATCTCTGCCAAGTTGTCACAGGACAACTCAACCCAGCCAATTTGCCATGGGGACAACTCCCATGGGCAGCCGGAGGGAGAGCCGGGTGGACAGGTGAGTGAGCAGGCAAGCAGAGTATGGAGCAGTGGTGACCAAGGGCTTCCCATTTTCACACACCCCCTGCTGCCACAGTTGCATCAAGCTCCAGGCCATTCAGAGTTTGGGCTGTTCAGTGGTGGCAGAGGTGTTCGGGCCATTTGGTGGTGGTGGTGGTGGCAGGTGGGGTGGGCAGTGGGGAGGTGGTGGAGGCTGGGCATATCCCATTTTCACATCTGTCCTGCTGCACTGAGCTCCCAAAGTTTGGTGTGGCGGTAGAGGCGGTGACAAGGTATGTGAAAATGGGACGGGCCCAACCTCTGCTGCCTCCCTGCCACCTGCTCTGCCAACCACCATCCCTGTTGAACAGCCTGAACTCTCGAGCTTGGCACGGTGGCAGTAGCAGCAGTGGTGGTGGTGGTGGGGTGTGTGAAAATGCCCCCGGCTGCTGCTCGCCTGCTCACCTGACTTTTCCTCTGGCTAGCCGCAGCAAGTTGTCCCCACAGTGCATTGACCGTGTTGAGTTGTCCTGTGACAACTTGACAATGGTGAGTTGGCAGAGGTAAGTTGGCACTGGCCAGCTGGTGGCAATGAGCTGGCTATGCCAAGCTGGCCATGCCGAGTTGTCCCATTTTCCTCCCGGGTCTTGGACCCATTCCACTCCCCAATGGTGTAGAGATGAACTATAATTTATTGTTAGTTGAGTTTGACTTCTGGTGGCTGCGTGGAGATGTCTGTGTAGGTTTTTTTTGGCAATAGTACAGAAATGGCTTGCCATTGCCTTCTTCAAAAACACTTTTTTTAAAAAGAAATGCCCAAATTTAGCCCATAGCCTTGGCATCTCTTCATGGTTTCCCGCTCAATTATTAATCAGGTCTGATCCTGCTTATTTTTTCTTTCTTTTGAGGTCAGCCAAAATACTTCCCACTGAAGCAATGGACTATGTCTATTCAGAAGGAGCCTCATTGTCAGACTTATTATGGGATAAGCAAGCCCAGAACTTAAATCAAAGGCAATAGGAAAAAAAAAAACTATTGAGCCTCTTGCTATACTCCAGTATGGTGCCACATTTTAAATTGGGCTCCATAAGTTGTACCTTTATGTATTACGAAAATTATGAAATGATTAAAATTAGCAAGGGATCCAAGAAGCTTGTGGAAGGATAATATGCCATTCTCTGGTGGTCATATATCTGTTTTTCCTGAAAAGTGCATAGGCTATAATTCTTATGAGTGTTAGAGGTATGCCACCAAATATATTGAATCTGATGATAAACGGATGCAGAGGTGGGTTCCTGCTGGTTCGGACCGGTTCTTTAGAACCAGTAGCGGGAATTTCCCCCCGCTCGCCGAACCGGCAGCGATGGCCGGCTGGACACGCCCCCAAACCGGCTCTCTCGGCGGCACCATAGGTGCCGCCATCTTGTTTTTTGCTTCTGCGCATGTGCAGAAGCTGTTTTTTTGCTTCTGCGCATGCGCAGAAGCTGGGTTTTTAGCACTGCGCCCGCGCGGCATGCCCACGTGGCGCGCAAGGCGCCTGCGCCCATGTGGCACGTGAGGAAGTGAACCGGCAGCGAGATAAGCCAGAACACACCCCTGAACGGAGGGTTTCCCCGCCACCATAGGTTTTCAAAGAAATTATGAGAACTTTAGCTGCCCACAGAACTCAGTGTTCATGTGCGTTCTATGAAAATGTTTACTTCCATATTTCTGCAAACCACAATCCTATTAAGGACCAGGAGCAGCCCAAGGCTTTTTCTCTCCTTCTTGAAACAACCAGCAAGTGACTCTCTTTCTCACTTAGAAGAAGATCTTCACCTGTTCATAGAGATCCTCTTTGGTCCATCTGCCAGGGATGGGCTGGCTTATTCACTAACCCTACTTAGGACTTCTCATTACACACTACAATTGTGAAAACTTGTTCGGTCAATATTCTTCTTTCCTGGGGAAATATGGCCATTATATTAGTCAGGCATCAAAATATATATGATTACGTATTTTTATTGCTTAGCCCTGGAATCCTCAATTGTCAAAAAAGGCAAGATAGTGATGGATAGAAAACCACGAGGGGCGTAACAAATAACATCTCCAGTTACTAAAACAAAGCACTTCCAGTGCTCCCTGTTGTGCTGGACTCTGAGTTTCCAGACTGGGACTGCAGAACCTCCTCCCTGTTCGCAGATGAGCCACAAAACAGTGTGTCTTCTTTGAACCCGAAGGACCACCATATATAACAATCACAGCTTGGTATGATTTGTGAATCCTTCCTACATATTATTATCATAGCCCCAAAGGAGTAATGGGCAATCTGGAGCTCTCCAAATGATATTGGAATATTACACACATCATCCTTTATGACTGGCCATGGTGGAGAGCTGATGGGAATTGGAGTTCTGGAGAGCTAGGCACATGTTGCTCCTCTCTGTCATGAGGAACGTAATTGTGCCTTGTTCTATGAGTTTGGCTCTTGCAAAGTTTCCCCCACCCCTTATGCCTCCCTTCTGTACCCAGCCCTACAGTTTATCTGAAGATTAACGGCAGTCACCCTAGCTTTACATGTGTCTTAGGCTTCTTGTTATAGGAGAGCTCTCTGCCGTGTCAGCGAAGGGGCATCCATTTTAATTTCG
The DNA here is from genome assembly GCA_003457575.1 of Thermophis baileyi. Lineage (NCBI taxonomy): Eukaryota > Metazoa > Chordata > Lepidosauria > Squamata > Dipsadidae > Thermophis > Thermophis baileyi. Next base: position 4,910,650 of record QLTV01000974.1, on the reverse strand, counting down.
CAGAGAAGCTTTTCTATCCATTATTTACTATCTACAGAAAACAATAAAGCCTCTATCAAAATGGAGGCAAACCCGAGAACTATTTTTCACTCATCTTGTTAGCACAAATCACAAGAGAAGTAAAACTTAATTCAGGAGATGTCCGTGCCTTCAAATCAGGGCAGCTGGCAAATTCAGAAGAACTCAGAGCAAAAGTACATCTGAGACAGATGCAAAGCGTGGTTGAGATACAGGTTGAAAAGCCACCTGAGAAATCTATGTATCCACCAAACCCTTTCTCCACTCTGCAAATGTATCCCTTTCTTCTGTTTCAGTCATTCCAGTTCAATCCCAAAGATGCTTTTTTCAAGAGGCAACTGGACTTTCTGGTTTTTTCTTTGAAGACGTTTCGCTTCTCATCCAAGAAGCTTCTTCAGCTCTGACTGGATGGTGGGGGATGGAAGGATTTATACTCCTTGCAGACAGCTGGTCATTTGCATTCTTTTAGAGAGTCGTTAAAGCCACCTTCCATTTCCCACCGTCCAGTCAGAGCTGAAGAAGCTTCTTGGATGAGAAGCGAAACATCTTCAAAGAAAAACCAGAAAGTCCAGTTGCCTCTTGAAAAAGCACCTTTGGGACAACCATGACCTGGATGACTGAAAATCTCCATAGACATTCCAGTTCAATGTTTATTTCATCTATTCTAAATGAAAAGGGAGAGATGACTGAGAGTCACATCGAGGTCTTCATCAGCTGTTGGTCATGTCTTCTGTAATTTCCCTTGACTTGAGTGTTTCCCCACATTGCAAAGGGGAAGACCTATGCATTATGGGTCAATAATAATAATAATAGGATAGCTCCATCAATACCTGCCAAACCAGGCTTTGGGTTGTGATACTTAGACAATGCCATGTAGTGTAAAGGAATGTAGAGATGACCCCTTTGGAAAGGGTGAAGAAACTGTTAAGGGAGGTGAAGTGGGATAATGTCCTGGGATAATGGAAATCATGAGAAAGAAACTCAAAATAACCCAACCTTAATTCTGTTTCATATTAGAGAGGGTAGAGGGAAATTCTGACAGGCTTTCAAGTCTGATGCCAGTCTTTTGAGGTAAGCAGGATATAGACACTGTAAGGATGCCATGAATGCTAGTTGATAGTTGTTCCTCCATCTCTTCCCCAAGTTCATCTCTATGGTATGTTCCTTTACATGACAGGAATGTAAACCCCCCCCCATCTCCAGTCTTTTGGAACAGTCTCCCTCTTGAGAGTCACATGTCCTTGGCTGTATTCTGACCTGGCTCTTTGCACTAGCACTAAGTGATATGATCCCGATGAATGAATTTTTCCAAGCTCTTTATGTTCTTATGTTTTTGTGTTATGTCTTTTTTTTTAACATGGACTCAGTTATGGGATGTACCCCACCCTGAGTCACATGCCAAGTGGGCAGCTATATAAATTGAACTAATAAATAAATAAAAATGAGCAATAACAAAAGAAAATTAAAATGATACAAATCTAACTAACAAAAAGAAAAAAAAACAGCAAATGAATAAACAGCAATTTCAGATACATAAATGTGGACTCGGTATAATAAAGGAATAATATATTTTTGTAGGCTTTACATTTTAAACATACAAATTTCTACTGGAACCATAGAATTCAGTCATCAGAATTCATACGTACCATCCTATATTTTTCATTTCATGACAGCTCCCTAATTAAATCATATATACATTCAACTGAACATTTTACTGGTAACGAAGCCAACTGCAACAGCAACGGATATGTGTCAGGTCTGGAAGCCATCTTGGGCATTGGATCTTCAGGCCTGCCACATTTAGTGCTGTGGGAAACTGGGAGGGGGGATTATATGGAGCTGGGGAGATATATAGTCAAAATAACATTCCTTTCTCCAAGAGTCAAGGCCACTCTGCCCTGCACGTGGAGGGGTGTGCCTGGGATGCATCTCCAGTTGGGATGGTGCATTGATTGGACCATGTGATGGACATGTGGGTGCTGGGGCAGGGACTTGGACTTTCTTTTGGGTGGGGAAAACCTGGAAGCTTTCAGATTTGGGCTTTCCCAGATGTGCCAAAATGACATCTCTAATAAAATGGAACTTTGAGGAATGCCTAGCCTCGGAGTCTTCTTTCATTGGGGGTGTTACTTGGAACCCTGACAATATGTTTGTTCATTAACTTTTGGGTACACATAGTTTATTTAATGTATTTATTTAATGTTTTAATCTTTCTTAGTTAAAAAAGGTATCCTAATGAAAGTTGAACCTACCACTTTATGTTATCAGACTACAATCTATTTCCTGCTGAATTAGATTAGAATTAGATTAAAAGACATTTGATTTATATATTTTTAATTGTCACCAGTTCCTGAAGTTCTCATTCAGCCAGAAGAGTTAGCCAACAGTAAAATTCACCACGGTAGAGCAGGCCCTCTATCCTGCTGTTTTTTGCAAAGTAGACTGCAGATCAAAGCATACGAGATAGTCAGTGAAATGGCTGAGTCATACATTTTACAGTTTTGTCAGTGTTGCTGAATCAGAATCGCACAAGTGCATTCTGTGTCCACACATGTAGGGACATTACGGTTTCTCATCATCTATCAGAGTTTTCTTTCTATCATTCTGATTTCAGAGTTTCCTGCACTTCAAAATGCATCATATGATGATTGTGCAAATCAGCAAAGAGTAACACCATGCTATGTGCTACAGAAATGTCCCAAATGGGCAAAAATCATACTTTTATAGAAAGCCACAATGAGGACTTTACAGAGGTCATCAGGTATCTCCTCTGTGGAGAAAATATCTTCCAAGAGGTCTTGGAATGCCTTTGAGGTATTTGGGTCTAGTGCTTTGTCGATCTCAGCAGGAATCCCATCCTGTCCTGTTGCTTTATTTCAGGGATGTAAAACTCGATTTCATTGAAGGCCGCATCAGGGTTGTGTTTGACCTTGGGAGGCCGGGGTGGGCATGGCTAGGGTGGGCATTGCCAGCTCGGGTCAGGGGCGCCTGTGGTGGCCTGAGAGCTCTGCCAGTGAAACGGGCTCCCAAGCGCCGTTTTTGGCTGCGATGGCGTCCTGCAACCCACTGTCAGCGAAAACAGAGCTTGGGAGTGCTGCCCGCAACCCTTGCGAGCTCCGTTTTTGGCTGCAATGGCCTCCTGCAACCCTCTGCCAGCGAAAACGGAGCTTGGGAGGGCCGCATGCAGCCCTCCCAAGCTCTGTTTTCACTGGAAGAGGCAGGTCATTTGCTGTTTCCAGGGCGGCCCCACAGGCCAGATCTAAGCAACCCCTGGGCCGGATCTGGCCCCTGGGCCTTGAGTTTGACACCCCTGCTTTATTTGAACTCATCTGCAAGATTGCTTGATCTCATCAATAGCAGGAGGCAGGTCTAGGGCATCCAAGACTGAAAGCTGAGGAATCTTCTGTAAGACATCATGATCAACTGTTGATGGCCTATTGGATACATTGGAAAAGTGTTCAGCCCAGTGGCTTTTCAGTCTTGTGGTTTTCATCAAACCAGTCTTGATGTGTCTGGGTTTTCAGTCCAAGTACATTTGATGTAGTCTGCATGACAACATCTTTTTCATGAGTGATGGTGATGGTGACATTTTAAAAGTTGGGCTGACATACTGTGACATAGCAGATTATATGCCAATGTTGGACCTGGGATGCATCCGGGTAGTTCTGTACTTCTTCACAAGTCTGAACATCGTATTAGTGTTACAGAGGTTGTGCTTGGCATATTTGCTCAGAAGCAGCATGCTGTTACTATTTAGCTTTCAATGTTGCCCAAGGCCTCCATCCCAGTTGTCACTATCTGTCCCCATCCAAGTATTGAAGTTGTCCAGAATGACAAATTTGTTGATGGTGAGGGTTGTTTGAATAATTGGGTCCAGGTCTTTATAGAAAAGTTTCTTGCCTTCGTCCGGATTCGTGAGAGTTGGGGCATAGGTGCTGACAATACTGGGATTTGCTGAGAGGAAAGCAGAACTTCATAATGTGTTCATTTATTCCAGTGGATTGAGTAGAGATGTTCTTCAGCAGAGTAATACTGATTGCAAAATCTTCTTTTAAGTCCTGTTGTCAGCCTGTGGTTTCCTTTTCCAAAAGAATGCATATCTGTTTGCCGCTTCCTGTAATGAACTCTCATCGGCCTGCCTGGTCTCACTGAGTGCAGCAATGTCAGTGCTATAACAGCCAGGCTTGGCTGCTATGAGTGTGGTACATCCTTTAGGCCTTGACACCTTGTCTCTATCCAGCAAGGTATGAACATTCCAGGCTCCAAAAATGTGTTTTCTTTTATTTGTTTTTCTTGATTCTTGACCACTAATGAGATGAACTGTTAGATATGGTTAACTGCCCAGGTGTTGTAGGGCAGGCAATCTTTAGAGTAAATTTTCTATCACCCTCCCTCATGAGAGGGTAGACACTGTTATTCTGAAAGGGCTGACCAGTTGCCCTGGATGCTGTTGGATATCTCTGCTGCCCCAGGTACTCGATGAATGACCATTAATCCAAGGGCTGCCCATGTGTAGGTTTGGGACTACAACTGCCAGTTGTCATTGCCACCTGTTGCTTTGAGCTTGAGCTCTGAGCACCTTGTTGCTTTGCTACTCCCCACTGAGAGATTGGAAGGGATGTTGATATCCAAAACCAACTAATAATAGCAAGGTGAAGACACCTACAATTCTATTGATGGAAGAATTTCAGAATATCTACTGATACATATGTCCTCAAAGAGACTAGAACAGTGATTAAGAATATTTTAAATCACATCTCCTGACACTTGACTATGGTAACTCCCATAATTAAAGGTGAATCAAATTTTCAGATTTTGTGAAACTTATTTATTTCATCATCAGTATTTTTTTTTCAGAGCAATCTTTTATGCCATCTAAGACCTATGGTTGGTTGAACACTCCTGGACAGGTATAAATTTGCAAAATGGAGCAGACATAGAAATAAACCATTTTGTTGACGTTGGCACTTATAAGAATATATCTCCGGTAATATTACACTATTAACCAGAGCATACAAAACATTTGCTAGACCAATTCTTGAATACAGCTCATCTGTCTGGAAACCACACTGTATATCGGACATTAATACAATTGAGCGTGTCCAGAGATATTTTACAAGAGTCCTTCTGCTCGCAACAGAATACCTTACGCCACCAGACTTGAAATTCTGGGCTTAGAAAACTTAGAACTACATCGCCTTCGGCATGACCTAAGCATAGTTCATAAAATTATCTGCTACAATGTCCTACCTGTCAACGACTACTTCAGCTCAAGAGCACAAGAGCACACAACAGATACAAACTCAAAGTGAACTGCTCCAAACTCGATTGCAGAAAATACGACTTCAGCAACAGAGTGGTTAATGCCTGGAACTCACTACCTGACTCTGTGGTTTCATCCCCAAATCCCCAAAACTTTACCCTTAGACTGTCTACTGTTGACCTCACCCCATTCCTAAGAGGTCAGTAAGTGGTGTGCATAAGTGCACCAGCGTGCCTACCGTCCCTGTCCAAATGTTCCTTTTTATTTGCACCCATCTTATGTATTCAAATAATGTTATACTTATGTATATTATCAAATACTGTACGTACTTGACAAAATAAATAAAATAAATAAAATAAGAAAAGGAATACCATGTGAAAAATAGGAGTATGACTAATTTTGAAGTGACTCTGTCTGGCAGGAGTAAAGCTAATGAGCCAGGAACCAATGCTTCACAGACTGGAAAGAACTGTTGCATCAACAAAGATCAGGTGTCTCTGAAGGCCATCAAGACAATAGCCAAGGCAAGTATGTATTAATAAAGAAAGGTGGGAGGAAAAAGCCTGGACTTTAAACCAGAGGTGTCCAACCTTGGCAACTTTAAGCTTGTAGACTTCAACTCCCAGAATTTCCCAGCCAACCATGGAGAATTCTAGAAGCTGAAGTACACAAGTCAATATCCAAGATTTGTTTCTTTGTATTTCAAGAGGCAAACCTGTAGTGTGTACAGTATATGGTTTTATTCTTATCTGCAATAGAGATGAATCTGGCTGAGTCATGCCTGAGAGTCCTTTATCAAGTAAACCATGTTTGGATAAAATGTTTGGAGAATCAAGATTTACGTATTAAGCCTGGCATCCAAAACTTCGAAGCCAGACCTGCATATGTCCTATTGTCCAGTTCTGCCACCCCAACTAATCTGCTTTTTTAGATGCAATGCAATATGTAGTGTTTTCATTGATGCCAACATAAATGTCAGTCTAATTATTTATTTATTTATTTATTTATTAATAAAATTTGTATGCCGCCCAACTCCCAAAGGACTCTGGGCAGCTCACAACACATTAATAAAAACACCGATAAAACCATAATGAGTACAATTTAAAAATATCAATAAAACATTTACACCTACATTCATGGGCCAATCCATAGGTTATTGGCCCCAGGCCTGCCGGAAAAGCCAGGTCTTAACGGCTTTACAGAAAGCCAGTAAGGTGGGGGTAGTACAGATCTCGGGGGGAAGTTGGTTCCATAGAGTCGGTGCGGCTACAGAGAAGGCCCTCCCCCGCGGACCCACCAGCCAACACTGTCTGGCTGACGGGACCTGAAGAAGGCCAACCCTGTGCGACCTCACTGGTCGTTGGGAGGAGTGTGGGAGAAGGCGGTCACGCAGATAAACTGGTCCTGAGCCATGTAGGGCTTTAAAGGTAACAACCAACACCTTAAATTGTGACCGGAGCACAATCGGCAGCCAGTGTAGCTCGCAAAGGATGGAACTCGTGTGGGTGTACCTTGGCACACCCACAACTGCTCACGCAGCTGCATTCTGGACTAACTGTAGTCTCCGGACACTTTTTAAGGGTAGCCCCATGTAGAGCGCATTGCAATAGTCAAGTCATGAGGTGATAAGGGCATGAGTGACCGTGAGCAGAGCCTCCTGATCCAAATAGGGCCGCAGTTGGTGCACAAGGCGAACCTGTGCAAAGGTCCCCCTAGCCACAGCTGTCAGATGTTGATCTAATCTTAGCTGTGAGTCTAGGAGGACACCCAAATTGCGAACCCGTTCTGAGGGGATGAAGTTTTCTCCACCCAGAACCAAGGAAGGATAAT
>QLTV01000974.1:4882542-4893561 GCA_003457575.1 Thermophis baileyi | reverse complement strand
AAGATGTCTGCCTGGCTGGTTGAAAGTGCTGAAGAAGCTAGTCACAGTTCTCCTGGCCCAAGCCCTCGTCGCCACTGTTGGATAGTGGGTAGAGATGACAGGAGACAGACTTCCAAAGCAGCTCTTTATTTCAGCTCTTGTGTAAGCAACCAGCAAAGAGCAGTCTGACAGCTTGCCCTTTTATAGGGAGCTGTCAGACAGACCAGCCAATAGCGTTTGAGCTTTTTCCAGGAAGATGTCTGCCTGGCTGGTTGAAAGTGCTGAAGAAGCTAGTCACAGTTCTCCTGGCCCAAGCCCTCGTCGCCACTGTTGGATAGTGGGTAGAGATGACAGGAGACAGACTTCCAAAGCAGCTCTTTATTTCAGCTCTTGTGTAAGCAACCAGCAAAGAGCAGTCTGACAGCTTGCCCTTTTATAGGGAGCTGTCAGACAGACCAGCCAATAGCGTTTGAGCTTTTTCCCGCTCAAACGCTGGACCTGGTTGGAACCATGCAACACAGTTGAAACAGTTAGAACATAACATAAGCAATCCATTAAATAAAATAAATAAAAAGTATAAATTGTTAATATCTTAAATATATTAGGAGTGGAACAAATAACCTGAACAGGAACCATTCACTTTTCACACAAAGACACCTAATATACATTTGCCTCCTCCATGATTGGTAATCTATCCTCTTGATCGTGGATGCTGGGAAGAAAAATGTATTTGGGTGATGAGAACTGTAGACTAAAAATCTTAAAAATCTTAAAAATCTTAAAAATCTTAAAAATCTTTAAAATCTAAATCTAAATCTAAATCTAAATCTAAATCTAAATCTAAATCTAAATCTAAATCTAAATCCAAATCCAAATCCAAATCCAAATCCAAATCCATGTAGAGGGGGCCACCAGGTTGAAAAAAGATGACTTGCATCATGGCACAGCAAAATAATTTCAGCAAAGAAATTATTGAATATTTGCCAATAACCACTACACATTCTGTTTTGCTTCTTAAAGTAAGGAAATAGCACGCCTGCACCATTTCCTAACAGATGGCAGGAGGAATCAAATCTTTCCAAGGACTTTCTTACCATGTTTTGTGTGCACTTTCAAGGATGTTAGCCAATCCATGTTAATATTTTTAATTACTAAAAATACTGGTGTTGTTTATTGTGGAATAAACTTTGGTCAACATCTTACAACGGTGTTATTAGTCTTTGAGGAGAGCTAAGTTTCCTTGTTAATTTTAATTAAATAATTAGCGGTGGTTAACGTTGAATGAGAATCTCCACTTCCAGAACTGTTGCTTGAAATAATTAAACAAAAGGCAGCTGCCAAGCAGAAAGTGAATATGGGTTGTTCGGTATGTCTGCCACTTTCTTAGAAGGGATACTCCAGTTACAGTCTGTAGTGCCCTCTGGTGCAGTTTATGAGGTAAACGTCTTCAAAATAGAAACAAAGCAGGATCAGAGAGAAGGGCTACCTCTGCAAAGTAGCATTTTTTTTTAAATCTTCCTGAATGTAAATATTGGAGAAAAAGAAAGTTTAGGCATGGTTTAGTTTCTTTTTTGACTTTGAATAACATGGTTTCACGTGAAATTATGCTAATTTTTCAACTGAGTTTTCCATAAAATTCATGGTGCCTACTGTACAGAAATAAAAAGTCTAGTAAAGAATCAATACAGTAAAAACCTATGCCAGAGTCAAATATTCCAATTCACTTTAGAAGAGCTTGTACTAAACTCCTGCCAACACCAATCTGATAGCTGGAAGAGGTAGGAAGAGCCAGTCTGATGTAAGCCTGAAGGGCTGGGCTAGAAACCAGGAGACTGTGAGTTGTAGTCCCACCTTTGGCATGAAAGCTGGCTGGGTGACTGGGCCAGTCATTCTCTCTCAGCCCAAGCCTCCTCATAGGATTGTTGTGGGGAAAATAGGAGGAGGAAACAATATTAGGTATGTTTGCTGCCTTGAGTTAAAAAATACGGGGTGGGGATATAAAAAAATACATAAAAATTAAGGAATAAAGGTGGAATAAAAACACATAGACAAACAAACAAATTGTAGCCACTGTGAAGAACTCCAGGCTGTGCAATAGAGGAAGAGCAGGTAGCTTGATTTTAATGTCTATTTGATCAAGTGGATTTGAGGGGATTTCTTATATGTTTCTGTAGACCTCTGTATTTTTTTAAACAGTTTTGCATTTTAATTGTATCCAATTATTCTATGTGTTTTTATGAACAGGCCATTGATAGTTGATAGTCCATTGACTGTCAACATCCAGATTCTATGAATGAAAGAAAACCTATATACTGTCATTGGGACTAACCACCCCAGAAGCATTGCTGGGCCTCCAAATGGCGTTAATACAGTCTTAAAATTTATGGAAATTACGTTCATTATAAAGAAAGCTTTGATAGTTGCTGCTAGCAATCTGAACATAAGAAATTCTCATCTTTCTTGCTGTTTTTGTTTATCTAGATGTAACAACCAACATTTTTATTGTTGATTTTGCTAATTATGCAGTCATATATATTTGCTATCTGGGTTGTCTTGGGGTTTTTTTTTTTGCCATTATTAAACCTATTATATAGTAAAACTCTAGACCTATTTCAGAGATGGCTCATGATATTTGACTGCTTGAAATTTTCCCCTTGCTTCCTGCTTCTTCCAGAAGGTAGCCTCAAAGGCAGCTTTTTCCATCATGGATGTTCTCCAAATTGTGGACTTCAGTTTCCAGAATTCCTCAGAAGAATTACCATTGCTGAGAATTGAGTTTTCATGCTTGGGGTGTTACTGCACTTTTTCTTGAGTTTATCCCAACATATTCCACCTATGGTTTAGAAGTGTACTTAGCAAGTGAGCAGTAAAAGCATGTCATATAATCCTTTCTGGAAGAGTACTTTCAGAACTAGTAATATTTAATCCTATTGGGTTTTATTACTGTATATTTCCCACTTTTTTTTTTTTACAAAGAGGAGAGAAAATGTCCAGTTATCTTTTTTTTTTTCTAGCTGATGCCTGATACGTTAAACATTCTAAATATATTTTATCCTGGGTTGTTTTATTCAGTTCTAAATGGATGTGGAGAAAATACTTGACTGCAGTGTTAAATTCATCATCATTTAGTGGACTATCAACATCTTTTTTCCAGAGACATCTTTCCAATAGGAGAGGCAATAGTACAACTGCTGATGCCCTGATAACACCTAATTTAGTCCAGTAGGAAAGAATCACAAAAGACCGCTCTTTGCATTTGTTACTGTTCTGTGCTGTCAATTTGATCAATGACTGAAATCAATTATGTCTAAGAGGCTAATGTTCATAATATGCTAAATTCAGTGTGACTGGAATAATTTGAACTGAACATCTGACGTAAGTGTATCTCATCCCCTAATTGTAGAAATTCAGACTAAGTCATCTTTTAGCTATTTCCCCATATAAGTTGCAGCCCAGTATCATGTCTGTTTACTCAGAGATGTATCTTAGACTAATTTTCAAGGGACAGTCTTAAATAATTGTGCAGAGGATTGAAAACAAGTGTTTTTAAATTTCTCTTGGCATTATTATTTATTCTATTTATATCCATCCTTTTCTGGCTGAAACTACATCCCTTTTGCCCTTACAACAGTCCTGTGACTAAAATAAAGCAAGTGTTTGTTTTTAACTAAAAAAGTAGATTGATAGAGGATTTTAATCTGGCTATCACCACTTCTAGTTTGCCTTTCTAATCTGTTATCCTCTAGGTGGCTGCAACCCCAACCACCCTCACCAAATATGTGGTTAAAATTTACATTATAATGACAGAAAATGCAAAGTATTTTTAGCATTTGTATGTGAGCATGTGGGTTGAGTCAGTTACAGTGGCAATGGTTGTATCATTGGAAGGCCTGAAAGACCGAGTTAGAGACAGATCATCATGGAGAAAATCTAACAATGTGGTTGCAAGTATAGATAGTCCTCAACCTACAACAGTTTGCTTAGTGACTGTTCAAAGTTACAATGGCACTGAAAAAAGTGACTTATGACCATTTCCATGCTTATGACCATTGCAGCATCCCCATGGTTATATGATCAAAATTTGTATGCTTGCCAACTGACTCATATTTATGATGGTTGCAGTGCCCGGGGTCATATGATCCCTTTTTGCAACCTTTTGACAAGCAAAATCAGTGGGGAAGCCAGATTCACTTTACAACCGTGTTACTAACTTAACAACTGCAGTGATTCACTTAAAAACTCTGGCAAGAAAGGTCCTTAAATGGGGCAAAACTCACTTAAAAATGTCTTGTTTAGCAACAGAAATTTTGGGCTCAGTTGTGAGCACATGTGTGCATGCGAGATAGAGAAGGAACTTTAGATTATCACTTTATTCCCTGTTTTATTTTTAGGATTTTTTCTTTTGTTGTACTTCTGAAAACTAGCAACTCACCTTGACAAGTTGGAATAAAATTTTGGAATAAACTTTAAAAACCTATTTCAGGTCCTACTTCCCCAAGGTAATGCTTCCATTAACAAGGTGATGAAATAAGTATTTGAACATTCCCTCAGATTCACATAGAATAATTCCATTAATTTAAAAAGATTACACTCAAAGGATCATAGAATATATTTAGGAGGAGTCTATATATATTTAAGTGAAAAGTTAATATTTATCATTTACTACTTTTCAGAGTTGTGAAGTGGGTGAAGTAATCAGCTAGAGATTATAACTGCAATTAGGTAATGTTAATAGAAGAAGCACTGATGCCTCACTAAGGGAAATTGCTAAGATTATACTTTAAGTATAGTCAATTAACTAGATTTTGACAAAGCAAGGAAAAGATGAAACAGAAGCCTTTGGATAAAATAATGAGAAGGAACATGTCTGTTTGGGGAATCCTAATATTTTGGTTGAAATCCATTAAGTGAAATTAAATACTATTTTAAACCAAAGTGCTAGAATATCTAATTAAGTTAGGGAAAGACTCGGGGAAAGGGTATTGGTATGGGAATTGAAAGACGGTTTACTAGCTTATCAACCAAGCCCATAGGGGGAAAAAATGGTCTTGTTTAATTGGTTGGGAGGATCCCTGGATAATAAAAGTAAAGTTTAGCAAAGATTTATTTAGGATGACTTTGAGTTTGAAGCCATAGTTAAGAAGTTAAATGGTCGACTTCAGAAGAATAACCCAGGGACTATTGAGAAGTAAGGAATACAATTTCCAGTGTAATCTTCCATACTGAATGCTCAAGACCAACAGTTAAAAAGAAATGAAATAAGGGAAAATAACACAAAGGATGGTCCTTCCTAAAATTATTGAACAAGAAAGAAGTTCATAACTCTAACTTGAAAGATTCCAGGTAAGGCCTCACAGCACTACATGGCATGAAACCTGCTTTGCCACTTACTGTATTCCAATATTTTCCAAAATAAAAATGTTTCCAGTGTAAATGCCTTTAGCTGAATGAACATGCTCATATTTACTGTAGAAATTGAATTTTTCTGCTCATTACATTTCCCAATGCATCATTCTCCTAGATGTATTAGGACTGCAATTTCCAGAATTCTCATTTAGGTATGGTTGACTGGGAATTCTGGGAATTGAGGTCTCCGCATATTTGGGGAACATCATTTTAGAGAGGGGAACACAATATTTGGGATAGCTGTGGACCAAATCCATTGGGATAATGTGATCAGCAAAACAGTTCCTTATATGCTAGTCACTGATGACTCTGATAATCTGAATGTCATACACAACCTTTGATCAGTAGTAGAATAAAATATCTACCATACTATTTTATAAATATCTATCATACCGTTTTATAATTTTTATTTAATTTTATTTTTCCTTTTTCAAAGATAAGTTTCTCCATGCCTGTGCTATTTTTTGTGCTTGTTGATTTGTTTCAGTGGGAGCATTTTTATTTCAAATAATTTATCAGACCAATTTTCCTACTTCTCAGAGACCCTCTTGAATCAAATCACAAGGATCAAGCAATGAGTAAAGAGTGATAGTCCTCAGAAGCAAGTGCCCACCTTGCTGCCACATTAAAGTGTTTACTTTTCAGATTAATGTAGTCAGATGAACAAAAATGCATCTTTACATTCACATCATCACACATGGAAGGGTAGTACACAGGGGTGGGTTCTTCTTTTCTTCGCTGCCGGTTTGCTCAGTGCCACGCCGCATGGGCGCATGTGTGCTTTGCGTGCGCTTTGCGTGCGCTTCGCACATGCGCAGTGCTTAAAAAAACTTCTGCTCATGCGCAGAAGCAACAAACAAGATGGCGGTGCCTATGGCGCTGACGAAAGAACCAGGTTGGGGGCGTGGCAGACCCTAGGCCGCCAAGTTACTACCGGTTCTAAAGAACCGGTCTGAACCGGGAGGAACCCACCTCTAGTAGTACAGTACTTCACACTTCTGATACTAGCTAAGAAGTATATTGGTACGATAGCTCTTTCCGAAGTTAAGAATCTTTGGTGTTGGAAAGGCCTACAAGGTTTAGTAGAGTTTAGTGGGAGAACACAAGGATTCCTTCAGATTCCTCCTAATCTGTGTTTGCCCAACTTTTACTAAACTCCTTTGTAGACTTTTCCAAAATCAGAGATTGAAAAAGCCATCCAAGAATCCTATTGGGAATCTGATGCTATATTTTCTGATTCCATGCCTGAGGTCTCCTACTGATTTCAGAACAAGGAATCTGACCAATCTACTGGTTTGAAGTTGAATGCTAAAGGAATGAGTAAAATCATTCTCCCCAGTCAAATTTGACTTCTGATGTCTTTATGAATATGCCCAAGCAGTATTTTTCTCAACAATTCAGAAGTAGTTTGCCAGTGCTTTCTTCTTTCAAAACATTTTTTAGCTTCCCAATCCAGTTTACTGTCTTAGAATTTCTTGGATGTCTCCCACTCAAAGACTAACCAGTTTTTCAAGATTAGCCATAGTAAATTGAGAGCTGCCATCAGGGATTATAACCTTGTAACCAATCATTTGTTTGATACATCTTAACAGTAATTGCCACTTCAGCTTTAATTATTTGACATATGCAAAATGTAGGCAGGTGGTCAGTCAACAATTAACATGCCTGCTCTATACATCATTTTCAGTTTTACACAATGGTGTCAAATATAATTGATATAAGGGTTTAAAAAGTGTTTTTATTCACATTTATCATAATCAGAGTCCTTTCAGTGTTGTTACTCAAGCAACGTGAAACGTTTCTCTCAATTGAAGCTGTACGTTTCTCCCATTTTTTAAAAAAGTACACATGACCATTTTTCAGAGAAAGATCTGGCACCAGTTTTAAAAATGCAATACTCTAATTGAGTATAGTAAAAGCCTCTCTATTTCCTTCAGTTCTCTAATTATTCTTAAAAACAGGCATATCTTTGGAGGAAATTCTAATCAATCTTTGTTTTAAAAATGAGCTGGGTATTCCATACTGTCCTATATTAATCTAATTGATATAAATCAAGATATTCCTTAAACAATATTCATCATAGTTCTGTCTATGGAGAGTTTCAGCCATCCAGGTCATGGTTGTCCCAAAGGTGCTTTTTCAAGAAGCAACTGTACTTTCTTGGTTTTTCTTTGAAGACGTTTCACTTCTCATCCAACAAGCTTCTTCAGCTCTGAAGAATGGATGAGAAGCAAAATGTCTTCAAAGAAAAACCAGAAAGTCCCGTTGCCTCTTGAAAAAGCACCTTTGGGTCATCATAATACTCTTAACAATTCCTTACTTGAAGCTAGGGGGGGGATTTTTTTGAAATGAATCTATATCTATATCTATATCTATATCTATATCTATATCTATATCTATATCTATATCTATATCTATATCTATATCTATATCTATATCTATATCTTCTATATCTATATCTATATCTATATCTATATTTATATCTATATCTATATCTATATCTATATCTATATCTATATATCTATATCTATATCTATATCTATATCTATATCTATATCTATATCTATATCTATATCTATATCTATATCTATATCATCTATATCTATATCATCTATATCTATATCATCTATATCTATATCTATCTATCTATCTATCTATCTATCTATCTATCTATCTATCTATCTATCTATCTATCTATCTATCTATCTCTCTATATATCTCCTCATAAAGCATCATGTCATTGGATTTGTCTTTATAATAGTTAATGGAGTCCTATGCAAATTAAAATGAATCCTAAAACAGTTATTCATTCTGATAACTAATTCTAGACCAAAGAGATACAGAAATCTAGGTGTATTTCTGGGTGTTTTTTTGAGTAAAAATAGTACACTAATGAAAATAATAACAATGATTACATATGTTTGAAGATAAATGGAAAGAAGATTAAAGGTTTGCCTTTAAGAGAGTCATCAATTAGATCCAAGCTAGCTGTTAATTCTTCTGACAGAGAGATGGAAAGTTTGGCTGTAGGTGTGCTGAGCCCTCTAGATAGGCATTGTTCTAGTATTTAGAAAAAGTAAAATAAAAAACAAAGCTCTTTTCATCCCTAAATATTAAATATTAAAAAGCCAAACATTCAGTGCTGTAGCAGATCAATATATCACCTGGTAACTTAGTTAAATGGAAAATTTCAAAAGAAAATACACTGTTCCAGTCAGATCACAGAAAATGTGGGTCTACTCCAAATAGAAAAAGAAGACTCTAACAGTGATTAAAACTGGATTCAATCTATTACCCATTATAATAAGATCCTAGAGAAAATAATATCTTCATCCCCAGCTTGACGTAAGGATGAAGGCTAATAAAAGCACTCATTTTTCTAGGAAGCAGTGTCTTAGCACTACAGAAAGAACCAGCAATCAAATTCTTTTGTGGATTCCTGACCAAACATTTACCTATTCCTACAGAATTGGAAGTTTCTGAAACAGATTTCCTAGACTGCCTGGCTTCTTTGAAATTTCAGAATGTAATCAATGGTTATTGGAATGAAGTTAGTCACATGCTTTTCCCCATCTCAGCTCCCAGCTTCCCTTTGGAGTTCTCTGCCCCCTCCCTCCCATTTGAAGCAGACATATTTTTTTCTCTCTCCAGACGAAGAAGGGAAAGCTGGGTAATGGACATACTCAAGAACTATATTCCACTGGAGGAAATATGTGTTGTGAATGCCTGCAATTTCCTAAGAGGTATGTAAGGGGCGTGCATAAGCGCACCAGTGTGCCTACCGTCCCTGTCCTAACGTCGTACTCGTAAAGTATCATGTACTCATAACCATGCTTGTACTTATTATTATTTTTTTTCACAATCATGTTTATACTTTATCTGTAAACATATACACGTTTGACAAAATAAATAAATAAAAAATAAAAATAAATAAAATATCTTTTCAAACATGGACGAACAAACAAAAAAAAGATAGTCTTTGGGTTGCTCTCCATGTAGCACACGCTTTTCTTCTTCTCTCATCATTATCATCATCTGCCCCTCCCCTCCCCACTCTGCAATTTCCTAAGAGGTATGTAAGGGGCGTGCATAAGCGCACCAGTGTGCCTACCGTCCCTGTCCTAACGTCGTACTCGTAAAGTATCATGTACTCATAACCATGCTTGTACTTATTATTATTTTTTTTCACAATCATGTTTATACTTTATCTGTAAACATATACACGTTTGACAAAATAAATAAATAAATAAATAAATAAATAAATAAATAAATAAATAAATAAATAAATAAATAAATAAATAAAATTTAGATCTGTAGCCCACAATGAACTCTCCCCAATAAATGAGGGTTTCTTATGCTATGCAGGGCTAAGAAGTGAAATAAAATAACCTTTTGAGCAGAGGATTTAGACAGGTGGTGAATGGGGCCACGGCTCTCCAGATGACTTCCTGCTTCATTGCTGGAGTAAGCATTCACCTATTGCAGGGATGTCAAACTCGGGGGGGGGGGAAGTTGTGATACGTCATGTGACGACAATGTGTCGTCACGAGTTTGATACCCCTGACCTATTGGGTGCATGCACAGCTCCCTAGGGTGATTTGCAACCCTGCTGGGCATCCTGTAGATTGGGAACTGTTCATCTTATTGACCCCTTTATGAAGTTTTAGATCGTTCTTCAACCCCCCAACATTTATTATATGAAGAAAATTTAATAGACACTATTTAACTAATAGTATTACAAAGACTTCCAGCCATTTGTTGTTTCCTTGGATACAGGTAGTCCTTGACTTATGACCCTAATCGAGCCTCCTAACAGTTGTAAGATGGGTCATCACATCCTGCTGTTATTACTTTCTATGCGGTGGTCATTAAGTGAATGCAATGGTCATTAAGTGAATGCAATGGTTGCAAAGGGAAAGCTGTGGTCATTAAGCAAATCCATTGTTTTCTATGGGGTGGTTTTTGCTGGAAACCAGAAGTAAATGCCAGTTTCTAGCAAAAACGATGCAAATTGTGCTCATGTGACCATGAAACAGTAGAAATGGACGTAAATGTGGGCTGGTTTCTTAGCATCCAAAGTGCAGTCATGTGATCATACAGGTGGGCAAACCTCAGAACTTCGAATCTGGGTTTTAAGTAGCTTTTCTCAGGGTCCACCGTAAATTTAAACGGTCGCTAAGCGAGGACTATCTGTAGTCCCATTGAACATGGACGGGTGTTGTTATGTTCTAACTGTTTAAACTGTGTTACATGGTTCCAACCAGGTCCAGCGTTTGAGCGGGAAAAAGCTCAAACGCTATTGGCTGGTCTGTCTGACAGCTCCCTATAAAAGGGCAAGCTGTCAGACTGCTCTTTGCTGGTTGCTTACACAAGAGCTGAAATAAAGAGCTGTTTGGAAGTCTGTCTCCTGTCATCTCTACCCACTATCTAACAGTGGCGACGAGGGCTTTGGGCCAGGAGAACTGTGACTAGCTTCTTCAGCACTTTCAGCCAGCCAGGCAGACATCTTCCTGCCTCCTTCTGCCGCTATGTCCACCTTCCACCCGCCGGCGCCTTTCGACCCGGCCCGGGAGAAATGGGACTCCTACATGCGGCGATTCGACTGCTTCCTGGAAGCAAACGATATGCTGGGTC
>QLTV01000974.1:4829406-4879033 GCA_003457575.1 Thermophis baileyi | reverse complement strand
GCTGCCTCACCACCATCTGTATTGCGCAGGTCTAGTAGTGCTCCAAAACGCCCCGCCTACCTGCGTGATTACGTATGCTGGACAGCTCCATCCAGGAGGGGAGGGGTGTTATGTTCTAACTGTTTAAACTGTGTTACATAGTTCCAACCAGGTCCAGCGTTTGAGCGGGAAAAAGCTCAAACGCTATTGGCTGGTCTGTCTGACAGCTCCCTATAAAAGGGCAAGCTGTCAGACTGCTCTTTGCTGGTTGCTTACACAAGAGCTGAAATAAAGAGCTGTTTGGAAGTCTGTCTCCTGTCATCTCTACCCACTATCTAACAGGTGTGTGTGTGTGGAACTGTGCTGCAGAAGTGGTCTGAAGGAATATCCCATTGTTAGGATGGCTGGCCACATGCCAGCTGGAAGAGGAGGACAAGGGAAAGGAATGAGAGAGAGAAAAGTAGAGAGAGGGGTAGAGAGAGGGAGGAGGAGGAGGAGGAGGAGGAGGAGGAGGAGTGGCCTAGGAGAGATGGAGGATGCAGCAACAGAAGCACCTTGGGAGAAAGGTCTTCTCTGTTCAGGCTGATCTTGCATAGGAATCTGAGCTTCTGAGTTTCAAATGAATGGCTGGTTTCAACCCTGCTGAGCGAAAGTCCATTCCAAGTACCCCTCCACCCAAGTTAGGTGATTTCCTCTTTAGATTTCTACAGAGAGAAATTTAACACCTTGGCCCAGCAAGAGCAAGAACACCGGAGGCTCTCTTAAAGAATTTACTGAGTATTTTGACCTCCATCATCATCGTGTTAAATTCATTTTACATCTAGAGACGAGTTAGTGAAATATGCATGGGCCACTGGATTAAAAAGAAACAGTATTGTTCAATTCATATCCAATTGGCACTTTGCAATAATTGCGGAGAGTGTCTCTACAACCCCTCAATGTGATTTGATGTTATTTTATTACCATCCTATTATTCTCCTTGCTAAACAGGCAGGCAGGTGGCGACTGCAGGTTTTTGCAAACGCTTACTGGGCAATATTCAATGTGGGATGTTTTATTTATTAGCATAAAGAGACACAATGGATTGTTGCTGATTAAAGGGATGATACGGCTGCCATAGTTGTCAAAAATATAGACTTAATTCAATAGAGAGGCGACAGTCCGTCTCCACGTTGATCTATGCTGAAGCCAACTGCATCTGAAAGCCGCATAAAGTCAGCATTGGCCTCTTAATTTTATGCTCCAGGGCATGATATAAAAAGGCTGAATTCTTACTAAGTGTCTGTAATTGCATGCTCCTAGCAATGAAAATACAAGCCAAATTTTTCAAAATTGGAAAGTGTTAATGCTTTTCCACTCTGGCCCATGTCCAGAGTAAATAAACACACAAACCAAAGTGTTTTGTTTAAAAAGAAAAGAAATAGAGAAAAAAGGCCAGCTCCTGTCTGCATGATGGCAGTTTAAAGGCACTTAAGTTTAACTACATATTATCCTTTGGTTAGGCCAAGCCAGAAGTATAGATAAAAATATCTACAAATATTCATGCAACCTATTTTTTGTGTGTGTGTGCTGAATTTGGACAATGGTGTGCAATTAAACTAGAGTAAAGATGGAAAAGAAGACAGAGAGCAAATCAAAACAAGTTTCCATTATCCTCATTTGCAGGTGTCAATGATTAGCAGATTTAAAACTGAAAAACGTCAAACGAAAAATTCATATATGGTATATCAGGAGCAAATTGATCCTGTTTCACTTATTGGGAACTCTTTGCTGCAAATAAATTAACATATTAACATATTAAACGGAAACAAAATATACAAGGAGGTAGAAATTGCCACTCAAATTCTCAGTACCAGGGCTGAACATGATAGAACTTCAAGAAAAAAAAAAAAAGACATTTGAGATTCATGGTGGAAACACAGAACAATTTCATAATATATCAGACTTGGATAGTAAAAGATGGGATCTGAATTAATAAATATAAATGCCTATGCAAATGTAAAAATTCAGCTTATTAACAAAAATATAGGTTAAGCATAAAGCAGGCACAAGTCAAGCACTCTAATAATAACCATAATGAAAAATTGGTGGGAACATATCATTGAAAAAGCAGTTGAAAATGAGCAGGTTAAAATACTGTGGGATTTCCAAATACTGATTGATAAAGTCTTGGCATAGCACACCAGATATAACTGTGGTTGAAAAGAAGAAAGTGTGGATAATCGATGTGACAATATCAGGAGATAGTAGAATAGCCATATCAAAAAATCTTTGATGGAACAGAACTATTGATGGAACTATTGACAAAATTTCCATCTGTCAATTGCAAAAAAAACCACCAACCCTGCTCGAATCTGAACATATATCACGCCAATACATTATGACATCCCAGGTTCTTGGGAAGAACTTGCTGCGTATGAAGGCCAACAACAGCTAAAGAAGTGGCAGCTGTGACTTACCATTGTTGTGAATAAGTAATAATAGTAATGCAGCAACAGACAGCAAATGCAAAGAAGCTGATAAAAACAATGGACCACCTAGTTAGCTACTGCAAGAAGATAGCACAGAATGACAACAAACAACAATATGGCAAAGTAGCAACAATGGCACCTTGTAATATCTGCAAGAAATACCACTTGCTTGCAAACAAGAAACTGGTGGGACAAAGTAATAGAAATATGAAGAAGCTAAAGTGCTCTGGGACTTTAGAATTCAAACAGACAAGTATTTGCCATCTAATACCCTAGACCCGTGACGGCAAATCTTTGGCACGCGTGCCAGAGATGGCACGCAGAGCCCTCTCTGCTGGCACGCCCGCTGTCACCCCAGGTCAGATCTCCGTGGCATTTCTTTTGTGAGCTTCTGTTTCCCTGCAAATGACGAAACAGAAGCTCACGAAAGAAAAAGATCTTATCTCTTGCAGCGCTGCCGGTGTTGGGATGCCCTGCCTCCCGCCAGCCAGCTGGTCTTCGGGTCTCTGCTGCACATGCGTGCATATCTGTGCATGTGCACATTTGCGCATGCCCGCACTTGCACATGGTTGCGTGCACACCTCTCAGTTTGGGCATGCGCGCGCACGCAGTTTGGGCACTCGGTGTCTAAAAGGTTCGCCAGCACTGCCCTAGGCTTAACAATTGTCGATAAGAAAGATAAAGTCTGGATAGCAGACATTGCAGTATCTGGAGAAAGTAGAAGAGAAGAGAAAGAACTGGAGAAAAATGAAAAGGTGTGCAAATAGAAATAGAACGGATGTGGCAAAAGAAGTCAAAGGAAGTATCAATAGTAATAGCACCTTGGGTGCAATGCAGAGGTGGGTTCCTCCTGGTTCGGACCGGATCGCCCGAACCGGTAGCAACCCGCTGGTGATGTCACAGTGATGTCACGGATCTGGTTCGGTTGGTGCCGGTCTGTGGGCGCCGCCATTTCTTTTTGAATTTTTTTGAATTTTTTTTCTATTTTTTTTCTGGGTTTTTCTTCTTCTGTGCATGCGCAGAAGCCGAGTTTCTGGCACTGCGCATGCGTCACCATCTTGTTTTTGGCTTTTTTTGGGGAATTTTTTTCTGATTTTTCGTCACTGTGCATGCACGCGCGCACAAAGCGCATGTGCCCATGAGGCACGGCCATGTGACACGGGAGGAAGCGAACCAGCAGCGAGGTAAGTTAGAACCCACCCCTGGTGCAATGGTGCACCTGAACACCACTGGCATTGACAAAATCACCACCAGTCAATTGCAAAAGGCAACTTTACTTAGAACAGCTTACATCCTGTGATGATAATTTTAATACCATTAAACAGCACCATCTGCCTATCCCAGGACTTTGGGAAGGGCTCGATAGTGGATAAAAATGCCAAATCCAGTTTAAAAATCTGGCTGACTGTGCGACCAACCATAATAATAATCTTTTACTTCATTAAAACATCAGAAAAGACAGCAAGCACTTTATTTTTTTTTAATTTATTTTTATTACACATTTTTTCTTTACACAGCTCTATCACATAATTAACAAGTCTGTGACATTATACATACAATTGAAATCAATAATCAGTACATTAAATACCTTCTATTTACAATCTATCTAACTCTATGTACATTTATAGTTCCTATTTCTATTGTCTATCTATTCATACCAATCGTTCCATACCGCATAGTATTCTGAATCATCCTTATCCTTTAACTCTAATGTGAGTTTGTCCATCTCTGCACATTCAAATATTTTTGAATCACTAGACCAGCGGTTCTCAACCTGTGGGTCGCGACCCCTTTGGGGGTCGAACGACCATTTCACAGGGGTCGCCGCACGCGTTAGCCTGCCACCTTGGTGCCACCGGCACTGCAGGGGTGAAACGCTCCCGGTTCGGCCGTGCCTGCAGGTCACCGGATAGCCGATAGCGACAGAAGCGGGAGACTTCGCCCACCTGCCCGGATGCCGCCATTTGGGTTCTTTTACCCTGTCTGTGACATTATACATACAATTGAAATCAATAATCAGTACATTAAATACCTTCTATTTACAATCTATCTAACTCTATGTACATTTATAGTTACTATTTCTATTGTCTATCCATTCATACCAATTCTCCCATACCGCATAGTATTCTGAATCATCCTTATCCTTTAACTCTAATGTGAGTTTGTCCATCTCTGCACATTCAAATATTTTTTGAATCACTAGACCCTCTGGTGGGCAACTGTCTCTTTTCCAATATTGCGCAAAGGCAATCCTTGCAGCCATTATTATGTGTAGCATCAAGTACCTTGATTTTCTGTTGTATTTCGCCCTAACTATCCCCAAGAGGAAAAGTTCGGGTTTAAATTCTATATAGTGCATTGACTTTCTTTCTTTCTTTCTTTCTTTCTTTCTTTCTTTCTTTCTTTCTTTCTTTCTTTCTTTCTTTCTTTCTTTCTTCTCTCTCTCTCTCTCTCTCTCTCTCTCTCTCTCTCTCTCTCTCTCTCTTTCTTTCTCCTTAATGTCTCTCTTAAAATCTTGTAACCAAGGATGTGTTTTTTGTTTCCTTCACCTGAACTTACCATCCTCAGGTTTTTGAGGAGCCGAAGGAATGCTGTTCTTTAGAAGACTTAAAAAAAGATCGGGCTTGGCAGTACTGTAGCCTCAATCAGTCATACATCTTGCTAATAAAGTGATATACAGTAATATTGCTATTCAACAGAGTCTCCAGCAGTTCATTTGGCTCAGTTAATCTTCTCCTGTCCAAATCTTGCAATTTTATTACAACATGTTGATGAGATGGCTGGTGGGCCAGACAGAAGAAGAAAAACAGGCTTCGGAGAGAACCTTGCAACCCCGTGAACTTTTTTTCAGGTATCTGGTCCCACATTAAAAATGAATAAACACCACAATAGCCAGTGCTTGAGCTTTGCTCTAAGTGTTACCACTGAGGGATCTTTATAATACATTGGAAAATGGCAAAATCGCTTTTTCCAATGGATTCTAATGAAAAATTAATACAGTAAGTAATAGGAAAAAAATTTGCTCTACCTACTTTGTGAAGAAAAGCACATCTCACTGTCATTTAACAAATGATGCAATATTAATAGTTGAATTATGATTAAAGTTCCGGTTTCAGTTGCTACTCTGGTTCTTGGGACTTTCAGAAAAAAAAGGCCATTTATGAGTTTGAGTTAATGAAAAGGTTATAAATATTTCTTTTTATAGGTTATTTGGTCCCGCAAATATTATTAAAAAACAACAACAACCCTCCAGAGGAAATCATGCATGAGAGAGATGGCAAGGATTCTTCCTCGACCAAGCCGGTGAAGTTGTAGTGGTAGACTTTATCCCAGAGATTTAGCTATGCTTTATTATTACTTTAATTCACAGTCCATTAAGAAAAAAGTTTCTGCAATTTTGCTGATGGGCTCCAATTGGATCCCATGCCCCAGTGACCAATCTGGATGGGAAACAATGCGGATATGGAAGTCTTTAGAAAATGATTTAGTAGCAAGCCCCTAGAAGATGGTGGATTTATTAGGAGGCCAGTTTTCTTTTCAAAC
The DNA here is from genome assembly GCA_003457575.1 of Thermophis baileyi. Taxonomy (NCBI): domain Eukaryota; kingdom Metazoa; phylum Chordata; class Lepidosauria; order Squamata; family Dipsadidae; genus Thermophis; species Thermophis baileyi. The sequence goes on along the minus strand of QLTV01000974.1, from coordinate 4,873,040 downwards.
AAGGGTTGCAAATCTAGTTCCTGAGTAATCATATATAAGTCTGTAGCTGTCAGTGAGAACTGGTTGACATAAATATGGACTAGGGATGATTCCCGATTATACATCTCTTTTGACTGTTTATTACTTCATGCAACTTAAAACTCATCATCTTCACAAGAGGAAGCTTGTGTGGGATATTATGTCCCGCCTACCCCCCTTCCATGTGATCTTTTTCACTAATTCCATGGCTTTCTATCTGCAGGGGAAATTAGGGATAAAGAAGCATTCCACAAAATGTTCCCATTTATTAAGTAGTGGTGATATCCAGATGCAGCTGGAGCATCTCAGTCAGAGGCCTATTTTTGCAGGCCCATTCTCATTCATTTTTCCTCTATTGCCTCTGTTTGAATCAGAGTTCCTCTGCTCTATTCTTCAAAGAAGACAGCAGCAGAAATGTAATATTAATCATTTTGTACTCTTGATGGCTTCATTGGACAATGAATCAGTTATATTGGATTGGGAAAGATACTGCTCAAATGCTATTAGCTCTGCCTCCATTACTGAGCTGGGATTTTAGTCCTTATTTAAAGAACTCTGCTGCACTGGGACTAATAATACCCTTGGAAGGTCACCATGTTTTATCCATTCCATTATTACTTTATATATTGCATTCTAGGAATTAATGTTGCAGATTATACTTCACAGTGGTGCTACGTTTTCTTTATTTATGTTTCATTAAAAAAAAAAACACCCCACAACAAACTGAACTGGGCTTTTAAGAATGCATAAATTATGTACTTGTTCTGAAAGTTTATAGAAGCTTTATATTGATAGGTTGCTGATGGTGGAATATGGGGCGGGGGACATAGGGTACATGGTGGGATCATAGAAGATAGGAATTGTCCTCAAAATGTCTGGAGGGTACCAGCTTGGGGTAGGCTGCTCTAGCTATTTCTTTGAGTGCATCTGGTGTTCTTCCTTTCACAGAGTTCATCCGGGTGGTTGAAGCGCTATCCATCCATCTTTGAGCTAGCAGAAAAGTCAATGCTGCCATTAATATGCTACTCTGATCCTATTTTACCACAGGAACAAGGCTGGCAAAGAGTACTGTCTTTATTTATTCATTGCCGGTGCTGCCTCTTTAAAGAAATATAGACTGTAATGAACTTGGCACCTAGGTATGTTGTAGCAATAAGTAACAATGAAATGGCCATTTAGTATTATCATTTCTGGTTTGAAAAAGAAGGCAATGTTTTGGTTTACAAAAACAACAACAAAAATAAGCCCACAACAAAAACTTGATTGATTCACAACAATGAAGTTATTTATTTGCGAGAACGAAAAAGGAATGAAGCAATATTTTGATTAGAGATGAAATGCACTGTCCTTTTGGAAATAAATTTTCATTTCTTGTTTATTTGAATTAATATTCAGTTTTACTACCTGTGAAAACGCATAACTCACTAAATCATATTGATTATACGTTTCAGGTTTGTAGATCAAGTATGATTTTTTTTCCCCTCTGAGAAGATATTTGCATCCCTGAAAGATGTATGAACGGTAATAAGAAAATGCAGAGAGATATCTTGCTTTAAGCCTAATGACTATGCCTGAAATAATGGGACTGAATATAAAAGAGAAGGAGATGATGGAGATCGAAGGATTTGTATTAACTGTACTATTATTTCAAAAAATAATAGGTTGCTTAGGTATCTTGATTATGGTTATCTATAGCATTTGATTTTTCTTTTTATAAAGGCAACTATTTGCATGCAAAGGAAAAGATAAAACAAGATTTATCCCAAAGAGCCAATATAACAGTACATATGTGACACTATTCTCTTCTAAAATAAATGCTTTACTCAGAGTAATATTTTTGCTTAATGTAATGCCAATTTAAATACTTAATGTCATCTTGGTGAAAGTACAGGCTTAGATTATGAAATTTATGTTAGAGGTTTTTTTTAAAAAATGGATTTGTTTTCTACAAAGAAAAAGGAAGGAAGGAAGGAAGGAAGGAAGGAAGGAAGGAAGGAAGGAAGGAAGGAAGGAAAGAAAGAAAGAAGGCAAAAGGGAAAAAGGGAGGGAAGGGAGATGAAAAACAAGTCCTGCCCCAAAATATGTTAAATTATCCAAGGCACTGTAGTAAGTGATATTCCAACCTCTGCCCCACCCAGATCAAGGTGCATGGTGTCCAAATTATGTTGGAACTGGAGGCAGAAAATCCCACAAGCACTTCTCCCCAAATATAATTAGAATATAATGAATAGTGTGAAGGAATTACTGCTGTTAGCAGGATCAGACTTACTTTCAGTTGCTTTTAATTCAAATTAATTGTGTGATGCCCCAAATTATCCTGGCATTTGTTTAGCATTTAGTTTAATTTTGAGGGAAGGAGGAGGAGGAGGGTAGCCCAACTAAAAGAAAATGTCAGATTAGACAGGCTTCTTAATATAGGATTTATAGGATTATTCCCTATTCTGTTTTTCCCTTTTCTTATATCTTGACAGAAGATCTGAAGCTCAAAGAGAGAGGGGAAAAAATGTTTACTTCCACGAGAGTAGCAAAGTAGGAAAGAGAGGAATAGCCTTAGAAACAGAGGTGCCTTGCATGATCCTGTCCTTCTGGTGTATCATATAGACAAGATAAGCAGGGTTAGCCCTAATAGTAGTTACGAACAGTAATAGTAGGGGCTGAGTGATTAAGAGGCATAGAGAAAGCATTATCTTGTGTAAGCCCCCTGCCTCAGACCTGTCAGCTGGTATATAAGCAGTTATTACCTTAAATAAGAGCTCATCCTTTTCCAGAAGAGTGCTAAATAGGTCTCACTTTTTTTCTCATTTCACCTGCCACCACTCCCTGCCCAGGTATCTTGGAAAGGTGAAAGTGGGAGTACATGTTCCAATGTTTATCTATCCATCTGACAAAACCACTGACAACCATGGAAACTGTATGATTGGCAAGTGGATTCCCCACCAATTAGTGATCCTGGGAACTTGTGGAGATGGCAGCCTATCTGCATAGGAAAGGAGAACTCTATCCTCTGGCTGCCAGCCAGGACAGTCAGTAGCCAATGGGATTAGATTGGATAGCAAATCTGTGCTTTTCAATTTTTCTGCTAGTTTATGGATTTTAGGAGAGCATTTTCTATGCAACTTGGAAATAACGCTTAGAACATAAGGCTGATTCTGAATTCTTTGCTCTAGATACAAAGTTCTTTTCAGATCAGTGCTTTTACTACAAAATGTTAACACACCTTGACAAAATCGAAAAACAATTGAAAAAAATCATGAGAAAAATTGGTGAAAAACACTTGATATGCATCTTTGCCACCCATCACTGAAAACACAGTGCAATATGATACGTTAAGAGTAAGGTCATTTACTGTTCTATTTCCCAATAATAGAATATTTGACGTCAATGGTTTTGGAGATTCAAAGTCTTTGAAGAGCCTTTGTCCTAGTACAAGATTCCTTCCCCTTTCTTTTTTGAATCAAACAAGCAGGATTCTAGGTAAATTATATTTACTGGGAAAAGTAGTCTAGTTACATGATTCTTTATTCCTTATTCTATTTTCCTCTTTTCTTATCCCACAGCAGTAATTTTCAAATTCAAAGAGAAAAAGAAATCATGATTAAATTTCTACTATGACAGTAGCAGACTAGGAGAGCAACTCTAAGACAGAATTTGAGATAATACATGCTTTGTACTGTTGGGTCAAATTATCTATATTTGCTTCAATGGTATTTATTGCTGCAATGGAATATATTTGTAAAAACTTTTTCTATTTAAAAAAATTAGTACTTTTTTCACAATCAACTTATATTCTTGCTTTAAGTTAAACACGAAGATACATTTGAAGTGTTTTGTGTTTTAAAAACTGTGTGGTATGGCTGCTATTTAAATCATGCTAGCTTCACTAGCGCCACCTGCTGTAATCCCAATTCAACGGAATTTCAGTAGAGCACAGGAGGGATGGCAAAAGTATAGATGTATTCCATAGAAATGGAAAAAAATATTTTAAGGGTGCTCTTAATAAGTCTTAGTAGGCCGGATTCGAAGACCAGTCTTCTGCATCTTGGTGCCCTAATGATATGGTAGATTCCAACCCCCCCCCCACATCATATTCAGTCTGAGAAAGGGCTCTTTTACAATAAGGACAAAATGACATAAAATGTGTGGGTATATGGATGTTTCATTGGGGTTTTCTTCTTCCAGTCCCCCCCTTATTTTAAGTCAGTAATGAAAAACCTATGACATGCGTGTCAAAGGTGAAACACCATATTTTGGGTGATATGCCACATTCACCAACACCTGACAACAATTATTATTGAAAGCACGTTATTTTCTTGCATGGGTTTTGGAAACTGTGGAGGCCGCATGACAATGGGGTGTGTCCTCACATGGCCTCTGGACACTCCAAAAGTTGTGTGAAAATGGGACATGCTTTTGGATACGTTTTTTGGAGGCTGCGGAGGGCCAGGAAGAGCATTCAGGAACAGCACCTGAAGGTAAGCAATGCATGGCAGATCCTGGGGATTACATGCATGATTAGACTGTATTTATCTTCTACAGTATATCTTCTTCTTCTATATATATAAAAAAGGCTGTATGTATGTATGTTCCAGCATAACTCTGGAATGCCTCGAGCAATTTCAACCAAACTTGGTACACATATGACTTACTATCTGGCGACAAATACTGTGGGGGTAAGACATCCCTAGCACCCCTAGGGATGGCCTTTCGGAACAACGGTCGTGTTCTGTACACTGAGCCTAGCTCAGCGTTAGGTCATGGCGCGCTCAATCAAAGGCCTCTATACTGGCCTAATCAGGCTCCCTTCGCTTTGTAGGCCTGGGCCTGAGTTGGGGCGAAGGATGTTCCTGGGAACACAGGCCGAAGCTGTTCCCTATGAGATCGTACAGGGAACGAGGCCAGTACAGGGAGCGAGGCCAGTACAGAGGCCTTTGATTGAGCGCGCCACGGCCTAAGCGGATCGTCCGCCCCCACCTCACAGCTTCAGCCCGTGTTCCCAGGATCGTCCTTCACCCCAACTCATCGTGCGAAGGACGGGACCACCCCAACCGAGGCAAAACAGGTATGGAGGCCAGAGAGGAGACCCAGCCTATTTCAGCAGGGGTGGAGGAGGTGCAGCATGGGCCAGCTCAGGGATTTATGTTCCAGTCCCAGGCCCAGTTTGAGGAAATGGTAAAACGGGTGGTGGCAGAGGCAGGGGGTGTGGCGCTTCTAAATCCCCCAGCTGTCCACAGGTTCCGTAGCTGGGACTTGTGCCATGCGTGCCATAGGTTCGCCATCACGGCCCTATAGCGTCGTTTTGAGGGTAGAAGTTGAAACAATTTATGTCCAGGATGTGACGGGTCTGTAGATATTTTCACAGCCCTCTTTTTGACTCGTGCAGTATAGAGGTCCTCAATGGAAGGCAGGTTGGTAGTTTACTGTCTCCATTATCAGGTTCTTCGTAACTTCTCTATGCACCAGATTGCATTACATGGTTTGGAAAAGGGGGCCACAAGGACTCAGCCTAGAAGTATGATATTCACAGTGCTTCTACAGTTCATTCTCATGTATTTGTTCCAAGGCTGTGAGCAACTGGTTACAGTCAAACTATCAGCCTGAGATGAGGGACCAAAGGGCTGTGGCACTGTTGCTGGATATATTGGCTCTTCAGTGGAGCCAATGCTCCGCTACATTGTGCTGTTAGATTTTGCAAGGCTGCTGTCGTTTTCAACTCCTCCGATGCCTCCAAAAGAGTTTGTTCATGAGAAGTCATTGGGAGCATGGCCTTTTCTGATGTACTACTTCATCCAAAAGGCTTTATATCTGCGCTCCAGGGATGACATTCTGGATTCTATATTGCTTACAAATTGGAGCTGCAGAAAACCTGCTTCGTGAACTCTTTGTTCTTACTAGCTATTTCTTGAAAAGATTCCTGTAGGCTGGAATAAAGACCTGATATAAAGTCAGATAGCATGAATTATTCCAAGGTGGACTCACAGCCACAACCTGCACTAGAAAGTGGAGCTCATTCTTGGCACTGGCCTTCCCCTTCATGATATCCAGATCATCACCTCAACAAAGCATTAGATCAGGGGTCCCCAAACTTGGCAACTTTAAGACTTGTGGACTTCAACTCCCAGAATTCTCCAGCCAGCTATGCTGGCTGGAGAATTCTGGGAGTTGAAGTCCACAAGTCTTAAAGTTGCCAAGTTTGGGGACCCCTGCATTAGATAATACCCCATCATTTGCCTTTTATCTTTTTATGATTCTTGGTTGAGGAATGAGAACTGCTGTTGAAGAGGTGAATACTCTGACATAGAACTAGTTCAGTATGTCCAACTGAGAACAAGTTAGTTGCAGTAATGATAAAATGGAAAGGCAGTAAAAGATCTTAAGACCTAATGATTTATGACTGTGTTTTCTTTTAATTTTGTTTCTTTCAAAGAACCCTTTCTAAGGGGGTGGATATACTTTATACAGGTAGTCCTCAACTTATGACCACAACTGAGCCCAAAATTTCTGTTGTTAAGTGAGAGTTTGTTAAGTGAGTTTTGCCCCATTTTACAACATTTTTGCCACAGTTGTTAAGTGAATCACTGCAGTTGATAAGTTAATAACCTGGTTGTTAAGTGAATCTGGCTTCCCTATTGACTTTGCTTGTCGGAAGGTTGCACAAAGTGATCACATGACCATGGGATGCTGCAAGGGTCATAAGTATGAACCAGTTTCTAAGCATCTGAATTTTGATCACATGACCATGGGGATGCTGCAAAGGTTGTAACTGGGAAAACGGTCATAAGTCACTTTTTTCAGTGCCTTTGTAACTTTGAACGGTCATTAAATGAACTGTTGTAAGTCGAGGACTACCTGTATTTATTAGACTTGACAGGCTTAAGGAATTTATATAAATTTATGTATAAATAAGTATTTATACAAATACTTATTTTGTGTGCAGTGATGATGAAGATAAGGACGATGATGATGAAACTAAAAATTCCAGTGAACCCAGTTAGGAACAGCCATTTGTCTCATCTCTTCCCAGAAAATGTGTTTCCTTTTTCTCTGTTTCATGCCTTCTCACATTATATTGTTTATTGAGTAATAAGGCGCTATTCTGAACACTGAACAGCACATACTTCTTGGATATCAATGTTGATACCATTCAGCGGGCACAGTTGGCAATTTGTTTTCTCTATTCCCTACACACTTTACTTTCTGTGAAGGAAAACAGCATCTGGCTACACTTAAAGAGGTAAAAAAAGTCTGGACTGGAAGGACGTTTTGTGAATTATAATATAGAAAGAAAGTGTTTCTCTAATTTGGTCTTAAAGATTTATTTTAAAGATCAGATAGGAGAAACACCTTCCTATTTCTATTAAAAGTTGAAAAGTGAAAAAGGATGGCAATTGAGCTGTTTCAGATCACATTGGTTAAAGAAATGTTTGGAATAAATTCGAAAAGAATCTGCTTTCCAGTTAAAAAGTGTTATGTAAGGCTATATTAAAATTTTCCTGCCTTTGGCTCAATTAATAGTTTATTGCAGAGTTAAGTTATATACATGTTTCTGGAGGCAGCATCAGTAGGTGGAGCTGCAGCTTAAAATAACAGTCTGAAGATAAGATAAATAAATAGTTCTAAGGTAGTAGTTTACATACCATATTATAAATAGATGGTGGAAATAAGGAAATATTCAGTCAGACACGGCTTCCATTTTGAATACACAACTCCTACAGGTAAATTACTTTTGCTTTATTTATTTGTAAAATTTATTGACCACCCATCTTATCACAGGATAACGGCAATTCTGGTTGGCTGCAACATTTTTTTCCCCAGACAGCTTTGTATGCTATACAAATAAATTAATATATGCTCTGTAAACCAAATTGCTCAAGCAGGCTACATTAGAACTAAACTGATTTAGAGCCTTGCCCTCCCCTCCCTTTGAGGCAGAAATGTCTTAAAAGCATGACGACAGATGAATTTTGCTAGATGAATATATAGATACTATTGTATAATTGGCTTTGTTTTGTAAAAGGAAGAAAAAAATGGCTTCAGTTTTTTATTTGCCTGGCTATGGTGTAAAAATGAGAATTCTGACGAATAACTGCTTGCAGGGTCTGTGAAACCTGATTTCCTTCTGGTTGGTCCATGTTTAACTCAGGGAATTTGCTTGGATTCAGCACTATCTATGACAGCAGAGTGGCATGTTGAGAATTGTCTTTTTTGCTTGCTTCAGCTACCTTCTCAGGTGTGATTCTATACAATAGCAATAGCACTTAGACTTATATACTTCATAGTGCTTTACAGCCCTCTCTAAGCGGTTTACAGAGTTAGCAAATTGCCCCCAACAATCTGGGTCCTCATTTTACCCACCTCGGAAGGATGGAAGGCTGAGTCAACCTTGAGCCGGTGAGATTTGAACCGCTGAACTACAGCTAGCAGTCCGCTGAAGTAGCCTGCAGTGCTGCACTCTAACCACTGCGCCACCTCGGCTCTGAAAATACTATACTGTACTTTACTTATTGTATTTATACATTAAGACAACTTACAGACCTTTTTTATTTTCACACTTCAAAGTAGCCTAAAAATAACACTCAGATGAGTACATCCCTCCTTTAAGACTGCAATTATATACTCACTTATTTGAGGCTAAGTCCTTTTGAACTCAGCAGTAAGTGGAGATGCATAGGACTACGTTAATATATATTTCCAATGCTCCATCAAATTTATTTTCTTTTAATTGTCTGATATCTGAAAGCCTAAAATTCTTTTAATTCAGCATTCGGCGTAGTAATTAAAGTGCTGGCCTACAGACCAGGAGACTACGAGTTGTAGTCCAGTCTTAGCCATGAAACCTGAGTGACTTGGGCCAGTCAGTCTCTCTCAGCCCAACTCACTTCACAGGTTTGTTGTTGCAGGGAAAATAGGAGGGACTATTATGTATGTTCACTCTCTTGAGTTACTTATAAAGTAATACAGACAGTCCTCAATTTATGACCAATTGCTTAGCGGACCTACTGGGGGACTACTTACAACCTGGATTCAAAGTTCTGATGACTGAACTTTAGATGCTTTGCAGTCAGGCTGCACATATGGACATTTGCAGTCCTGCAGTCATGTGATGGTGGTTTACAATGGTTTTACCGAAAACCAGCATTTATTTGTTTTTCAGCAAAACTGCCACCCATAGCAAACCGCTGGTTTGCTTAACAACCATGGCATTCTCTTAAAATATCACCAGAAAAAAGGGTTGTAAAATCAGGACCGACCCGTTTTATGACTATCGTGATTTATGTCCGTGATGGGCAGACTTCATTAGTCCTAAATCAATGACTACCTGTAAAGATGGGATAAAAATCAAATAAATAACATTTATGTACGATTGTGACAATCCCATCTAGCATTAACTGTTTAAAACAGTGTTTCTTAGATATTTTTCTCAGGATCCTACCCATTTTTAAAAATTATGGATGATGCCAAAAGGGATTGTTTTATAGATTATATTTACTATAAAGTTGGAGCATTTGCTGCCACTACTGCTTTTCACTATTGTTTGATGGAATTTGAATATTGTATTAATTTTCAACACAGTCTTTCAAATAATCTTGATTTTGAGGACCACTGAAAGGGTCTTCGGGGCGGGTCCTAAGACCACACTTTAAAAAGCACTGGCCTAAATTCTGAATTAATACCTGGAACAAAGAAGGCGAGACCAGAAATGCAAATAACTTTTGAGATCGACGTATTTATGACCCAAAAGCACAGAGAGACAAGTCAATTTTCTGCACATGGAGATTAAGCCCGCGAATACAAGATTTTCCGTAAGGCTCAAGAAGAGCCCCCGCACACGCGCTTCGGAATCCCCTACCCCCACCCTCCGAATTCCCGATTCTAAAACCACAGCAGTCCGAAGAGCGCCTGCGCACCCCGGCCTACCCTTTCCAACCGCGTGCGCCACTCCGATCACATGGCGAGGGCCCCGGCGTAAAATCGGGGCCGCAGAGTCGCCAAAGGTGATCTCGCCTCTTCTCGCGAGATTTGCGACTTCATATAGCTAGGAGGGGGGGCAAAAGGCGGGTTCTTTCCCAGAGGTCGCTGCCGTCTTCGCGTCGCCTGCGCCATCGTGCTCGATTTTTCTTTTTTCTTTCCCTTTCCTTTTTCCCGAATCTTCGGCAGCCGAGGCCGGTGCTTCAAAGCGCGCAAGCAGCATGGAGGACAGCGACATGGATAACATGGGCTCCCTCCGCCCGCAGACCTTCCTTTTCGGTAATAGATCGGCTCTTTCTCCGCAGTCTCCCCTCTTCCGCTGCTCCTCCGCTGGGCCTTCGCACGTGGCCGGGGTTTGGTGGGCGGTGGCGGCCGCTTTGGCCGGGAGAAAACTCTGTGCGGGACCCGGAGAAATGTTGCATATTTTGGGCTGGATCCTCCCCCTAAAGTACTTCTTTCCTCGCCACGTGGTCGACTTGGGCCTCTTTTCTCTCTGGGACTTTTATCAAAGCCGCTTTTCCATCTTTCTTTTCAAACCGTGCATTTGGATTTGTTAATGCGACACGCCAAGCCGTGGTTTGCTGGCTGAATTCTTACGGCGCTAGCCGAGTTCAATTTAGCCCAGCTTGTGCGAATCCGGATAACAGTTTATAAAACCAGAACAGTGTAGGGATATAGAAGTTGCTCGCATCAATTCTGTCTCTTGACACGGTCGTTTGAAATCGGTACCGCTGAAACAAAAGCCGATCCTACTGGGAAAAAAAAATCGCCGAGGAGCGATTGACTGGGGAATGGCAAGAAACGGTCTCGCACATGCCAGTCTTATACTGGGAAATAGGCAGGGGAAGAAAGACGGGTGGCCACGTGCTTCCGTAGGTAGAGCGGGGTGCATCTCGCAAACTGCAGATGGCAACGTGGTTTTTATGGCCTACAGGCAGAATAAGAAACCACGTTCGCTGCTGCTACCTGCAAATACTAAATCTGTTGGTTCTACTAAATAAGTTGGCATTGTGGAAGATTAACTTCCCCCGTTTCTGGCAGCTGGGTTCATGGCAGTAGGCTTTGGGAAACACTTCTGTAAAATATTTTTGTTTATAGATAGATGTAATTACATGAATTTTGTATCTTGGTCTGAAATGAGGACCCAGATTGTTGGGGGCAATATGCTGACTCTGTGAATCTCTTAGAGAGGGCTGTAAAGCACTATAAAGCGGTATATAAGTCTTAAGTGCTATTGCTAAATGGAATTATTTTTCCTTTTTAATAATTAAATGGTCATAATATGTTTCTGCAGGCTGTGAGCTGAAGGGAGACAAGCCATATCACTTTAAGGTGAACGATGAAGAAAACGAACATCAACTTTCTCTAAGAACAGTAGGTTTCCCCCCCCTCCACCCCTTCTTGGAAATTTCTCTGTTGTGAGTCAGAACACTTATTTGACACATTTAATTTCGTTGTACCATGTGCAATGACAGTAAAGTAAAGTATAGATCATAACTGCTATTTGGGCATGCTTTGCAGTTGTTTAAAATGCTCTTAATCACCATGCAAAGTACCTTCAGATGTGCATAATCAGCAATTACTTGCTGAATATGCAAATTGGTTAGGGTAGCATGTGCCCAGTTGATACATTTCATTATTTCTGGATAGGTAATAAAACTACATTTTCTTTTACTAGTGATTGCTGTAGGAGGTACTTGAGAAGGAACATCTCAAACATTGTGTTTTGTAATGCAGGTTAGCTTAGGAGTTGGTGCTAAAGATGAATTGCATGTTGTTGAAGCAGAAGCATTGGACTATGAAGGCAACCAGATAAAAGTCACATTGGCATCCTTGAAGATGTCGGTTCAGCCTACGGTAAGAATATTTCTTGTTTAGTAAAGTGAGTAGCAAGAATCACATTGTAACATTGCATTTACAAAAACATTGTAAATTGCTATTTTGGCAGTGGTTCCATTCTTACCACTGAGAATTTTAAATTGCTTTCAGTACATTGCTTTCTCTGCTTGAAGCCATTATGGGAACTTTGGGTAACAAAAATAGAGTATCAGTGTATGTACTTAATTGTTTTTCGGTAAAGTTATAAAAATAATTTACATAATAAAAATGCATTTTGATGAATATGTTTCAGTTATTTCAATCAATCAAATCTTTGTTCACAGACCAACGAGTAAAATACCAGTTAATTAAACCAGTTAATTAAAATATCCAATTTTTTGTTTTGGCAATTGTGGATCCTATAAGAAAATTCCTAATCTTACTCTTTAACTCTCCCACAATCTGATTCAGTTTGTTACTGCAATCATTTTTCCTGCTGAAGTTGCATAGGTCCACAGCTTCAATAGAGGAAGGAAGTTGGATAGAGTTACCATCTTCCCTGAATTATGTCAACTGACTTGTTCTCTCCTTAGCGTTCTCAGCTGGATTCACTACATAAAACTACACTTGCCAGTTATCCTAGTTTGGATGATTGTGTATCTGCTATTCGATAAACAAGAGGACAAATAAGATTTGGGAATGGAAGGAAACTTCTCATATTAGTACAAAGTAGACTGTCTTGAAATGTACCCCAAGAGGTTATGCAAGTAATTACAGGCCTGCATCTATTTAAGATTCAAAGTCTGCCCAAAAGATTTGGATTTTTTTTAAGAAAGTGGAAAGTACCTATTGTAACAGGAATACTATGTTCATTATCCTACTAGCTTATTAAGGATTTTACTTGTGAAGAAAAGTATGCTTTTTAGATCCCTATAAATTGTTCTTTTATTTATTGCATTGGTATATTACTATTACAGGGCTTGACCTAATTGGTAACTGCTGAGAATTGATGCTGTTATTCAATAAACTTTTAAAAACCTAATTGGCCTTTTAATAGGAGTAGGGTCTCAATAGACAATCACATTCAACACATATTAAAAATAATTTTGCACATGCTTTGACCCAACAGTTCACATTTGATTACAATGCTTATTGTTGCAACCTTTGGTAACAAGATAGGAAATTTATTAAAGGAGAATGTGAACACAGCCCTTAGTGGGACTCCTTCCCCTAATTTTTACCATGCTTACTATTTTCATTCTCTCAGGTCATAGCATCTCCCTAAGTAACTAAAGAGGTCTTCCATGATCCCGATTCTTCACTAAGGCTTTGTTTTAATGGCTCTCAAGAGTTGTTGGTTGTGAGGCAGGAATTCTCCATATACAACATGAATTGTCATTCATTTGTTTATTTCTTCAGCTGGACCTCCCATTTCTCTAGAATCTTTTTTCTCCCAATCCTCCTTGGAACGCATATGTGATACGCTTGCCACTGGAGAATATCTTAAGCATTGTATGCCCCTTTGTCTTAATGAGCTGATTCTAACCTTTTTTTAAGGAAAGATCTTTTAAATTTTCTCAGTATGGCTTAGCCATAATTCATAGACTGCCTTGAAGTAATTAAATAAAAATTGAAAACCAGGATCAACTTGATTAGAAAAATTGCAGGAACAGACTGGGGAGCACAAACAAAACATTGCGTAGAGTGGCACAATTATTAGAATACTCTTGTTGAATACTATATACCTGTATGGGGAAGAAGTCATACAAATAAGATTGATGTTCACCTTAATGGCTCAATGAGAATATCTCAAACCCTGAAATCCATACCACTCTCTTGGCTCCATGTTGTTTCTAACATTACCCCTCCTGATTTCAGGCGACAACAGATAGTCGAGAGTGGAATACCAATACATAAAATATTAGATTTTCTACCTTTTCACCAGGCTAAAGTCTAGGAAACCAATTTGGGATAACATGCCACAGTTTTACAATCTATATAAAGAATGGCGATTAAATTGGGCAACTTTTAAGAATCATAAACTAACAGACCACCCAGATCCAACAAAACCACTCCCAGGAATGCAGTTGCCCTAAAAATATGGAGCCACCTGAATAGAATCAGGCCAGGCCAGAACTAAGGCAAAGCTCTTTAAATGGAGAATGGCTGAGAGCCTGCAATGTGATATACTTCAAGAATTCTCAGGAAATTTCAAGGCACCTAGGATGATCTCATCTCGGACACACTAGAAGCAGTTAGGTGGTTCCCATTGTGACTATATGATGATACATTATGGTGATTTTATTATGGTTTTATCTTAATATTTTATCTCATATATTGTCCACATGCCATATATATCTACATGTATATATATATTTGCTGATTATTTAAACTTATATTTGTATATCACTGATTGCGTAACCTCTATAGATGCTATATACTAAATAAATAAATAATAAATAGACTGCAACTCCTGCATCAAAGTTAATAATTCAGAAATAATTTCAGTTCTTTCCACTTTATATTGGAAATGCTCCTTTGTTACAATCAAGTCTCCATTGCTAAAAAAATAATGGATTTCAATATTTTGAGGAATGGTAGCTTGATGTTAGGCAAAGAGCAGAAAGACAGATTTTAATTCATGCTTGGTGATAGAAAGTCCTGTAAGGAAAGAAAGCAATTATTCAAATGCTGTTTTTAAGCAGGCATAACTAGCTATAGAAGCTGCAGCTTTAAATTATTTTCTTCAGCAGAGCCCATGAACAAAAGATCCCTATCCTTCCCTATGTCAATAAATATTGATGAACATCTCTTTCTCCTGTGTGCTGCTTGAGAGTCCAAGGATGGGATATTAACCTCTGTCAGTTGCTCGGGACTGAGTTAAAATTATGCGTGGCCACGCCTCCTCTGTTCCACCCGTTGCATTGTGGGCCAGTTCTTTTAACTCAGTCGGTTAATAGGGACATGGAAATTATTTCTCCTCCTTGGATTCTTTAGCTGATTAGTGAATTGGTTATTAATTAGTACTTAATTAGGGATTAGTCAGGCAATCCAGCCCGTGTTCTTCCTGGCTGGGAGATCTGACAAAATTGAAGGAGTGTGGAGCTGTGAAAACCGTTGGCTCAGCTTATTTAGTTGACTGGAAGCCTTTGAAGTCTCTGCCCCTTCGGACTCTACTTCCAGGACCGGCAGCTCCGTGAGTCACTGCCTTCAGGGGCATTACTCTGCATCGTGTTTTGTCTTCGCTGCTGGATCGTGAGTCCCTGCCCCCAGGGGCATTACTCCCCTTCGCGTTTTTGGCTTTGCTGCTGGATTGTGAGTCCCTGCCCCCAGGGGCATTACTCTGAGTTTTTATGCTTGTTCTTTAGCTTGGCAGCTCCTTATGAGTCCCTGCCCCCAGGGGCATTACTTTTGCTATTGCTCAGCACTTGAAAGGTCCATCCGCATTTTGACTGCCCCTTTGAAGCCAGCGAAGAGCAATTGCCATTTTAGAAGCTGCTTTTCGCGCCTTTTTTTTTAACGGCTGGACTGCAGAGCCTCTCATCCAGGAAGATTGGAGTTGCTGTCTCCTCTCCTCTGTTACGTCAGCCTGCCTGATTGCTGTGGCAGGGGAGAGATTATAGCAATAGCAATAGCACTTAGACTTATATACCGCTTTACAGTGCTTTACAGCACATTACTGGCAATCACCATCTCTTTGAGGCTTATGTGTGATCTATTTGGGAGACAGCTACTGCTTCCCCCTCAGATCAGGCTATTCCCCCGGGATTTCTAGCTGTGAGTGTGCTAGCCACTGGGGATCTGGGTTAATAGCCTCCTCCTTATTGATTAACATGTTGGGGCAGCATTGCTAGAGTCCCTGCCCTCCGGGGTAATACTCATTACCTTCTGCCTGTTTTACCCAGCTTCTCCAGATTGAGAGATTGGAGTCGCTGTCCCCAGGGATACTACTCCATTGAAGCATGTGTTATTTCAGCATCTGGGCTCAGGGGCCACCTGTGAAGAGACCTGAGCAGGCTGCAGTCTCCACCTTAACTGCCTCCCAGTCTCAAGAAATCGTCATGATTTCCAAACCATCCACAGCGACTGCTGCAATGGCTTCCACTTCTTCTGGTGGTGAGACTAGAGGGGCCTCTGCTAAGGATCTCCCCTCTAAGACTTCCTCTCGATCCTCCAGGGCGTAAGACGTGTCTACAAGTAAGGCCTCCTCAGCTGCTGTTAAGGATGCTGAGCGCCGCTTCAAAGCGCTGGAGAAGGAATTCGCCAAAGCCCAGTGCCAACTGGAGCTGGCAAAAGCATCTGATGTTTCATGCCAAGAGGGTGACCAGGAGATTCAGGTTTCCCCCTCAGGGATGACCCGGGATTGGTCTCCAGACCGTGTGGTCTCTACTCAGGTCACCGGGGTCAGCAATAAGGCTAATGTTTCCCAAGGCGATGGGGAACAGGGTTCGGTCATTGCTCTGGCCGATCCCGTCCAGGAGGCGGGCCCTTCAGCTACCTTTACCCCAACTGCTGCGGGGCTCCGCGCGGGGGAGGGTCAACCCAGAGATCTCCCTCAGGACATCAGGGATATGATTGTTTTCCGCCATCCAGGATATTTCTGTGGGGCTACATCAAAGGTGGACTCAACCAGAACACCAGGTGGTTAGCCAGGACAACTGGGGTGAAATTAGGCCTGAGTATTCCCCACGTTCATCTGACAGGGGCGAAGGGTCTTTTGTAGCAGAGGGATCTTTCCATGATATAGTCCTTTCCGAAGACAAAGGTTACATCCCTGATCAGCCTGTCTTCAACTCCGGCACCCTCCTCAGTGGGGTTTGATCCTAGGGAAGGCCTGTTCTCAGCCCCTATACAGGAGAGGGAAGTGTTTCCTCTCTCCACAATTTTCATGGAGACTATTCAGAGGCAGTGGTCACAACCTGCCTCTATTTCTGCCCCATCGTCTTATGACAGGAGGCATTATGGTTTTGGGGAGGAGATTGAGAATCTGTTACAGCTTCCTTCTGTGGATTCCCCAGTGACTGCCCTGGTCTCACCTGCGCTCCTCCCTTCAGAAGGTACTGACGGCTTGAAGCCGGAGGACCGGAGGGCTGAATCGGTGATGTGTAAGACCCATCAGGCAGCCGCTTGGTCCATCAGGGCGGCTGCGGCTGCGTCATTTTTCAACCGCACCTCCATTCTGTGGATCAAACAGGTACAGGATAGGTTGCAGCCGGAAGACACGAGACTACGCCAAGACCTCAGTAATTTGTTGGCGGCAGTGGAATTTTTGGCGGATGCCACGCTTAATTCCGCTAGATTTGCAGCCCATGCGGTGGCCTCCAATGTATCCTCCCGTAGGCTGTTGTGGCTCTGCCACTGGCAGGCAGACTTGAAATCAAAATGGCGCATGGCCACTTATCCCTTCACGGGAGGTAATCTTTTTGGGCCAGGCTTGGAGGCGATCGTGGTTGAAACCAGGGATAAGGGAAAGATCTTACCCAGTCTACACCGCAGGGCCGGGCGCCGTCCAGCACCTTATTTTCGCCAGCAGCCCTTTCGGCAGGACACGGCCTTTGGTGCCCCCTCCTACCAAAGGATCTGCCAGCAGGGGGCAGACAGACACCAGGACCATCCCTATGGCAGGGACAGGGACAGGCAATTCAACCAGGCCAGACGATCCTTTCGTGGCCCCAGCTCTAGGGGCTTCAGAAGATCTAAGTGACTCCCAGTCAGGTCCTCCCAATGGTGGTCGCTTAAGTCACTTCACCGGGCAGTGGGAGGTCACAACCATGGACCCTTGAGTCCTCCAAACCGTATAATATGGCCTAACCCTGGAACTCGTCTCCTCTCCACCGAGACGATTCCTCCAGTGTCCTACCCCTTTCTATCCCACCAAGAGAGCTCTTTTGGAAACCGAGATCCAACATTTGTTGGACATCTCTGCAATAGAGAGGGTTCCCTTGGGGCAAGAGGGCCGGGGATTTTACTCTATCATATTCCTGGTCCCCAAGGTTTCGGGGGGGTTGGAGGGCGGTATTAGCTCTGAAGTGCCTCAACGCCCACATAACTTACAGGCGCTTCAAGATGCACTCCCTCAGTTCCATCCTGGGGTGCGTCCGCCAGAACAATTGGCTCACTTCGGTGGACCTAAAAGAGGCCTACCTCCACGTGCCAGTGCGGCCTTCACAGAGACAATTCCTCCGCTTTTGCGTAGCAGGTCGTCATTACCAATACCGTGCCATGCCATTTGGCCTCTCGTCGGCACCGAGAACTTTTACAAAGGTCTTGGCAGCAGTAGCAGCATGTCTCAGAGCACGTCCGGTGAGACTGCAGTGTTACTTGGACGATATTCTTGTCCAATCGACCTCTGCCCTTCGAGCGCGAGAAGGCGTACGTCACACACTGCATGTTCTACGGCTCATGGCCTCTCTGTCAACTGTGCCAAGAGCCATTTCAATCCGACCTCCAGGCTCCTCCACCTGGGCGCTGTCATCGACACCACCACGTGCGAAGTGTTTCTGTCACCAGACCGTCGAGCCAGCATCGCCGCGCTAGTCCATCTGGTCCGTCGTCGTCGCAGGGTCTCCCTGACCCTTCTTTCCCAATTGTTGGGGACAATGATTTCGTTCGTTGTCTTGGTGGACCTCAGGGGCTCTTCTGAAAGGCTCCCTGTTCAAGGAACCCACCAGAATTGCCATCACACCGGACGCGAGCCTGTACAGGTGGGGAGCCCACGTCTTGTCGCACGTGACTCAGGGTCATTGGTCTCCTGCGAAATTGGCGGAGCCCAATATCAACCTCCTGGAGCTTCGAGCGGTGTTCCGGTCCCTTCAACATTTTCATCACCTGTTGCGGGACTCCCATGTGTTAGTCTTGACAGTCAAT
This sequence comes from Thermophis baileyi, assembly GCA_003457575.1. Taxonomy (NCBI): domain Eukaryota; kingdom Metazoa; phylum Chordata; class Lepidosauria; order Squamata; family Dipsadidae; genus Thermophis; species Thermophis baileyi. The sequence goes on along the minus strand of QLTV01000974.1, from coordinate 4,854,371 downwards.
GTAGCCACCCGGGCTCATATAAATCGCCAGGGGGGCACCAGGTCTCGTCGGCTCATGGAGGAGGCACAAAGACTAGCCCTATTGGACCTGTTTCGATCAATGGCCCAGAGTTTCGGCCAGCCCTTAGTGGACCTGTTTGTGACCAGGGCCAACTCCCACCTACTGAGGTTTTTCGCCAGATTCCCCGAGCCGGGGGTGGAAGGGGTCAATGCCCTCCGCTGTCCCTAGCCTCCAGGGCTACTATATGCATTTCCACCTCTCCCTCTCATCCCGAGGGTGATTCAGAAGATCCTGTTGGAAGGGGCGGAGGTGGTGCTTCTAGCTCCCCATTGGCCCCGACGCCCTTGGTTCGCGGATCTGGTGGACCTTTCAGTATCCCCCCCCCCTGGAGGATTCCCGACAACAGGATTTCCCTCTCCCAGGGGGTCCTGCTCCATCTGGAATCCCAGTGGCTTCAACTAGCCGTATGGCACTTGAAGGGGAAATCCTGAGGAAGGAGCAATTCTCCGGGGGTCTCATCAGCACCATCCAGGCCTCTAGGCAGGCTTCCACGAACCGCATTTATGACGCATCGTGGAGAGCCTACTGTAAATTCTGCTCGAAGTTTGGATTCGATCCCTTAACTCCCTCGCTCCGCCAGGTTCTCGAATTCCTGCCGGGAGGGTTCGTTCAGGGTTTAGCGCCCAGTACTCTGTGGAGGCAAGTGGCGGCCTTATCTACTGTCGTTCACGTGGACAACCTCCAGTCTTTGTCACATCACCCACGGGTTCAAGAGTTTCTGATAGGGATCACTAATTTGAGGCTGCAAGTGGTCCATCGCTATCCCTCCTGGGATCTAGCATTGGTGCTTCAGGCACTTACCGCGCCCCCCTTTGAGCCCTTGAGATCAGTTGGTCTCAGATATCTTTCACTCAAGATTTCCTTCCTGGTCGCTATCACTTTGGTCAGGAGGATATCAGAATTGGCGGCCCTTTAGGTACGCCAGGGTTTGTGTATCTTCCATAGCAATAGGGTTGTCCTTCGGTAGATCCCTCCTTCCTCCCGAAGGTTATCTCCTTGTTCCGTCGGGCCCAGGAGGTTATCCTTCCGGATTTTTGCCCCAATCCCAAACATCGCTTAGAGCACCGGTGGTATAAATTGGATGTTAGGAGGGCCCTCCAGATGTATCTGCACAGAACATCTTCATTCGGAGAAACTGAGGCGTTAATCGTCTCGTTCCAGCCTGCCTCTATGGGCCAGAAGGTCTCTCCCTCGACATTCGGCAGGTGGATTAAAGCGTGTATTGCCACTTCTTATGACTCTCAAGCCAAGCCTGTACGCGACCACCTCAGCCGCAGGGGCCACACAGGCGTCGGTGGAAGACATTTGTTGTGCTGCAACGTGGTCCACGCCATCACCCTTTGTGAAGCACTATAGAGTGGACTCGTTTGCCTCTGCCGAGGTCTCTTTTGGCAGACGGGTTCTCCAACGGGTCTGTTCCACCTCTTACCCTGACCTTGCAGTCCCCGCCCATGGGGATTGAACTTTGGCATATCTCCCATCCTTGGACTCTCAAGCAGCACACAGGAGAAGAAACGTTGGCTTACCTGAACGTTCTTCTCTGTGCGCTGCGGAGAGTCCAAGACCCGCCCTGACTGGCGGTCCAGGGTTGCCTTGTGGGACTATTTTGTTATGATTGAAACATGTCATCAGGGTTCCTGCCTGCGTTAAAAGAACTGGCCCACAATGCAACGGGTGGAACAGGAGGCGTGGCCACGCATAATTTTAACTCAGTCCCGAGCAACTGACAGAGGTTAATATCCCATCCTTGGACTCTGCAGCGCACAGAGAAGAATGTTCAGGTAAGCCAACGTTTCTTTTATCTAATGAACCAGTACATAGCAGAGTTACATATCTGGCAAGCTCTGCCACCAGTGCTCAACAAGTGAGAAAGCGCTGTAATATTGATTTTAAGCATAGAGTCTGAATCAGAAAGATTTAAGCACTATGCATATCAAGCTCAATTAAAGCAACATATGCTTTGCAATTCACAAAATATGATTGGGAAGACTTCTGTAAACGTGCAGAGAACTGGGCAGAAATGTATGCTTGCGTTTAAGGTACTAAAAGTCTAGCAAAGTTAGGTCCTTCATATCCTGAATTGAAAGTGACTGATAACTGATTCTCTACATCCCCTTCAGTTCTAGTTATTGAAAGGCAAACAATTGTAGTCACTATTCATAAGTTTTGATTGAGTTGTGGCATTTGAGTAGTCCAGCAGTATGACTATATGCTTAAATGATTGCTTTTCTGCATTTTCCTGTTCTGCCAATACTGTGAAAGAGCCAGGATTGGGAAAAAAACTGAAACTCTCTGGAACACCCCCCCCCCTTTTACAACACTGTAATTTGAAACAAACACTCCAAAGGACCTTTTATGGCAAGCTTGCTTTGCTCCAAGTTTGTGATAAAACTTTTGTTTTTTTTTATGTACTTGGTTTGAATAGTGCAATACAAATATTTTTTGAGTACGTTTTTGTGTTTAAAATGAAAATGTTAGGAAATACATGCAGCCTAAAGAACAAAAGCATGGGGACCAGGGATCATATTCTAAAGTAAGGATGCTGATACCGAGAATATCATTCTCTGGATTTCAGCCTTCTGATAATTAGATGGGGGAAACCCCCCCCCCAGAGCATTCTTCCCTGCTGGGCCATACAGGGTGGGAAGATGCAACCGTATCAAAGAAACAAATTTGTGGAGTAAGTAATCCCCAGCACCTTGAATTTTACCCAGAAGCCTGCTGGTAGCCTGTGAAACACATTTGTTATTCTCTGAACTGGCTAAGGTGCCAAGTAGGTAGCTGTATTTTGGGTCTTTGTTACCCTCAAGGACATTTTGCATTTCTTCCCCTTTCTTTGGAAAAACCTCCCCCCCCCCTTTTTTTTTGTGTCTTTCCCGAGCTAGCTATCTTAACTTTGAGCAAAGGATGCTTTTTTGGATTGCAATCTTTAGCTTTGTTGGGAAATAATAGCAACCTCCTTCAGCCTGGTTTGGTTTGAGTTCTAGTTAATGATGTCTCTGCTTGTCACATTTTTTTTTCAATTTCAGCAGAACTTTCTATTTTTCTTTTCAGGTTTCATTAGGTGGCTTTGAAATTACACCTCCAGTAATTCTGAGATTGAAAAGTGGTTCAGGGCCTGTTTATGTCAGTGGACAACACCTTGTAGGTATGAACATTTATAACATTCTGTGTTTTAATTTGGGTTATTTCCATTCAGCTTGCTAAAGTAAATTTAGCTAAACTTTTGTCTTTGTGGCTGGAAAATATCTGGTTTACTCTTGTCTTCTGTAACAGCTTTAGAGGAAGAACCAGAATCTGAAGATGAGGATGAAGATAAAGTACAACAAAATATGGTAAAAAGACCTGCAGGTGTGACATTAGCTAAAGTTCCCCTGGTAAGCATCTAATGGAATGCATTATTTTGACCTGCAGGATTTTAGGAATATAGGTATTCCTTGACTTAGGACTACAATTGAACCCAAACTTTCTGTTGTTAAGTGAGATATTTGTTAAGTGAATTTTACCCCATTTTTTTACGACCTTTTTTTGCCACAGTTGTTAATCACTGCATGTGGTGGTTAAGTGAATTTGGCTTACTGATTCACTTTGCTTGTCAGAGGGTTGTAAAAGATGATCAATGATCCCGGGACACTGCAACTGTCATAAACATGAGTCAGTTACCAAGCGTCTGAATTTTAATCGCATGACCATGGAGATGCTGCAGTGGTCTTAAGTGTGAAAAACGGCCATAAATCACTTTTTTCAGTGCTGCTGTAACTTCGAATGATCCGAACTGTTGTAAGTTGAGGACTACCTGTATGCCTGTTCTGTAAATCTATCCACAAATTTAGTTCGCAAAAGAAAATACTGTTTGCGAATCAACCTTATGAATAAAACTGAATTTTCTGAATACATGGTTTAACTGCTGCTAGTGTGAAAGATGAAAGAGACAGATTAACCATTTTTGTAATTTGATTTGACATCCTGGATAATTTAAATTAGTATTGAAGATGGTATGTATCTTCTCATAAATTACATTTGTTCTTTCAAGAAAAAAGCAAGGATGGCAGACAAGGATTTTGAAGATGATGAAGATGATGACGATGAAGAAGAGTATGTTATATTTCAGTAATCTGTTGTGTTTAAATAAATAGCCTGGGCAGGAAATACAACCGAAAGACATTTCTCTAGAGTTGTTAAATATATTTTGGGTATATATTTTAGAGACTATATGTTTTTATAAAAAATAATGCCTCTATTACATGCCTGAATTTTATCTTTGATTAGATAATGGGTGGAAGTATGACTTTATCAAAGAGTCTAAATTTTAATGCACTTAAGGAAGTGGTCACACAATTAGGCCTTTTGGAAATTTCCATTAGTCTAGAATGCCACATTCTTCAGTTCCAATTGATTTGTTTTTCTTCAGCTTGTTCCAGTAGGACCATCTGTTGGGAGAGGGGTCAAAAAAGTCAAAGATAATGGGCAAAGCCACGAGATCAAATTTGCTACTCTTAATGTGTGTTACATACAAACAAAAAAGAGGGACAGCTGTATCCCCCACTTGGGAATGGGACAGCTTGCCACAGCCAACTCGCAACAGCCAACTCATGCCCAACTTGCTGTGGGACAACTTGCCACAGCCAACTTGCCATGGGAAAGCTCACCATGGGACAATTTTAACAATTCTATTTATTTAAAATAAAAATTATTTAATTTTGCCGTTCACATTTCATTCTGTCCCTCCTTTTGCATCCTTTCTTTAATGATTCTATTCCACCAATTCTTTGATATTAGTGTAACTCTTGTCCCACAGCAAGTTGTCCTGTGGCGAGTTGGCTATGCTGAGTTGGCCGTGGTGAATTGTCATAGACCCCCCACCACTTACCCCGTTTGCTCCAATGTAAAATTGGATATGGGATATCAAATTTATTAGACTTAACAGGCTTTAGGAATTTACATACACTGAATTTTGATTGTAGTGATGATGAAGACGAGGATGAAGAGGAGGAAGATAAGACTCCACAGAAAAAAGTAAGTTATTTCTACTCAAAGTGCTTCATTCTGAGATGAAAGTAGACTTAAGGTATACATAACAGAATTGAGTTTAAAGGATTCAAAGGAGATGAATGTTTCCTCTGCTGAATATTTTTATTTCTGCTTTTCAAAACATTTTGGATGGACAGGGTGCATCATTACAGTCTTAGTGTTTTATGCACCTTGTTGCTTCGAACTCTGAAATTGGTTTTCTGTAGTCCATAGGCAGAGCATTATTTTCCTGTCTTCACGCTGCTATTACATGCACCAGTGGACCCATTTAGGAGTAACTTTCTTGTCTCTTTTCCCAGAAAATACATTTGCTTTTTCTCTGTTTCATGCCTTCTCACATTACATTGCTTTTTGAATGGTAAGGTACTACTATGAATGGTTTCCAGCAAACCTCTGTAAATCAATGTTGATACCATTCAGCTGGCACAATGGGCTATTTTATTTTTTTCTATATATGCTTGACTTTCTGTGAAGGAAAACTGCGCCTGGCTGCACTTAAAAAGATGTTAAAAAAAGTTTGGACTGGAAGAACATTGTGTGAATCGTAAGATAGAAAGTGGAAGGTGCTTTGTCGTACAGGTTTTTTTTAAGGATTAGATAGGAGAAACAACATCCTATTTCTATTACAAGTTGAAAACTGAAAAGGGATGGCAACCAAACTGTTTCAGATTGCATTTGTTTAAAGAAGTGCTTGGATTAAATTATAAAAGAATTTGCTATCAAGTTAAGGAATGTAAAGTAAATTTTCCTGCATTTGGCTCAATTAATATTTATTGTATAGTTAAATAATTATAAATGTTTCTGGAGGCAGCATGACTAGGTGGAGCTGTAGCTTAAAATAACAGTTTGATTTTATAACAAAAATTGTTATAAAACAATAGTTTCCATATAGTTAAATAAATGGTTGAAATAAGTAAATATTCAGTCAGTCATGGCTTCCATTTTTAATACATGATTCTTACAGGTAAATTATTTTTGGTTGATTATAATGTTTTTTCAGAAAATGCACATATATATTTCTTGTAAACCAAATTGTTCAAGCAGGCTACATTAGAACTAAACTGATATAGAACCCCCCCCACCCCAGCCATCTTTTTGAGGCAGAAAGTGTCTTTAAAAATACTAAATGAATTTTGTTGACTGGAAAATAAGCACTGTTTATTTGGTACTGCTATGACAATGGTACCTCGGTACTAGACTGCTTGGAAATTTGTCAAATTTCGTACTTGATGCATTTTGATGCAAAAATTTACCCCAGTATTCATCGTTTGTTTGGTACTCAATACGCAAACTAGAACTATTCATTGTCAGCTGCCTCGAGGCTGACTGCCTTTTTCAATCGAAACAAAAGGGTCACAAATTAGTCACATGGTAGTTCTTGCCCTGTGCACATCCCCTTGTGGTATTAGCTTCTGTGATCATTTTGTGTATTTTTGTGTGCTCCCCCCCCAAACATTTGGGTCCTAATAAAATGACCAGTAATAGTGTTGAGCAGAAAAGAAAGTTACTTTGCACCACCATTGAGCCAAAAAAAAAAAAAAAAGCAAATATGAGCAGTATTCACATTACTGATCTTGCTAGGGAATACGGTATGCCTAAAACAACGGTCTCCACCATCATTAAGAATAAAGCGATTAAAAGGGCTAATGTTGCAAAAGGAGTTAAAGCAGTAACAAAGCAGCGCTTCCAAACATTCGAAGTTGAAAAGCTATTGTTAATTTGTGTAAACGAGAAGCAGTTAGCAGGCGACAGTGTATCGGAAGGCATGATACGTGAAAAAACAAAACTGTTGCATGCTGATCTTTTGAAAAACAAACCGGGACCGAGTGGTGAGAGTGTTAAAAAGTTTTTAAGGCCAGCCATGACTGGTTTGATCATTTTAAAAAGAGGACCGACATCCATAGTGTTATGAGGCATGGCGAGACAGTGAGTGTTAATAAAAAGGCTACTGATGAATTCGTCTGTGAATTTCATGACTACATAGAGGCTGAGGGTTTTATTCCCCACCAAGTTTTTAACTCTGATGAGACCAAACTTTTTTGGGGGGGAAATGCCGAGCAGAACCTACATCGCAAAGAGGAAGAGGCATTACCAGGTCACAAACCAATGAAGGACAGGCTTATTGTATTATTGTGTGGGAATGCTAGTGGGGACTTAAAAACCAAGCCTGTACTAGTCTATCATAGGAAAACCCATGAGTTTTCAAGAAGCATAAAGTCATAAAAAACAAAGTCCGCGTGATGTGGAGGGCAAACGGTAAAGCTTGGGTCACGAGGCAATTTTTCACCCAAGTGGATAAATGAAGTGTTCGGTGAAACTTCAGTGGAAAAACAATTGCTGGAGAAAGATTTGCCTCTGAAAGCTTTCCTAATAATGGACAATGCAACTGCCCACCCTCCAGGATTGGAGGATGTCTTACTGGAAGAGTTCAGCTTCATCATTGTAAGGATCCTGTCCCCCCAACACTACACCTCTCTTCCAGCCCATGGACCAGGTCATTTCAAACTTCAAAAAGTTATACATCAAGGCACTTTTCCAGAGGTGCCTTGAGACCACCTCTGACACCCAGTTGACACTCACAGAATTCTGGAAGGAGAATTTCAGTATCCTGCACTGCCTTGGTCTTACTGATAAAGCCTGGAAAGAAGTCTCTTACAGGACAATGAATTCAGCATGGAAGAATTTGTGGCCAGAAGCTGTGACTCAGAGACTTCGAAGGGTTTGAGACTGGCCCTAAGCCTGCAGGTACAGAGGGTACAATTGTGCAGGATATTGTATCTTTGGGCCAATCCGTGGGTCCGGAAGTTGATGCTGCTGATATTGAGGAGTCGGTGGAAGAACATCATGAAGAGCTCGGCACTGAGGAGCTGCAGGAACTACAGAAGGAGCAGCAATAAGAGGGGGCTAAAAAAATTTCTTCAGATGAGATAAGGCCAAGTTACTTGATAAAAGAAATGTGTGCAAAATGGGCAGAAGTACAAAACTTTGTGGAGAAGTACCATCCGGACAAGGGTCTGACAAGAAATCTGAATTTATTCAATGACCAAACAATTTCACACTTTCAAGAAATTCTGAAAAGACAGAAGCAGTCCTCGTTGGATATGTTTTTAGTGAAGATGACAAAGAGTGTGTCAGAGCCTGTGGTGCAAATTGAAAAAAAGCAGAAAAGAAAACACCTGAAGTGCAAGTGCCTGATGTTCTGTTGGAGGGGGAGTCTCCTTCCAAGCAATGCTCCATGTAACCTCCTCCCACCATCCCTCTAATGACTTCGCCAGAAGATGAGGATGAGCCGACTTGGGGATTTCAGAGGAGGGTGCAGGGGAGCATCAGGAAGATGCCAAATAGCTGTGTGCCAGCATAACTCATTAGGAGGGATGAGGCTGCCTCCTCGCGAGTAGCCTCGCTGACCTACGTTGTGCATAGTGCCTCTCTCCGTTCAGCCCTACATGTCCTAGGATCTGGTGGAGGAGGCAGCTGTGATCCTTCCCCACCCTGTGCAGAGAGTGAACAGGTCAGAGGAAGAAGAGAAGCCAGGAACCTTTGGAGGGCCATCGGAATAATCAGTCAGGTGCCTGACTGGAGAGGAGATGAGATGCAGCTGCAGCTGGAGGGTTCAGAGACCCAGACAGAAGTGCAGGCTGGAGAAGGATCGCTGCACCTGGTCAGTGGGAATAAGAAGGAACTACCTTCTCCAGCAGATCCTAGGATGCAAAGGGCTGAATGGAGGGAGGCTCAATGGAGGTCAGAGGGGCTACTTGTGAAAAGGCAGCCTCGTCCTTCCTGATGAGTTAACACCACTGCACACTTACTTAGCACAATATGCGGAGCAACGTGATGTTGAAAACAGCTGCCTGTTTTCTCTGCTGTGCATGTGCTCCAGCTCCGTGATTCCAGTTTCCATGACTTCAGACCTGCGCTTCGTGTGACTTCATGTTTGGACTTCGAACCTGCTTCTCGGACTTTGGACGTTTACCTTGATTTGGTTTTATCGTGTGTGGACTCTGGATTGTGTCTGGATTTCAGAGTGTGTGTGTGGACTTGTGGACTTGTACCTTTGCCTGCGGACTTTACAACCCTGTGCATAGGTTGAGCAGGCATGGACTCAGGAACTTTGCAGTTGGTGCAAGTGGGATCTGTTTTAAAAACTCCCTGTGAGTTCGTGCATGTGGACTGGAACAGGACAATCCCATTAGGACGTGGAGTCTTCTTAGTACAAATAAAGTGAAGTTTTTGTTTTATTCAATCCAAGTCCAGTATTTTTAGGTTTATATCTCATGTAAAGTAATATGCAACCCTCTCTTTTTACTTATTGTATTAAAAATGCATTGTCTTTGGTTTGGGAACACATTAAATTGATTTACATTGTTTCTTATGGGAAGAATTTGTTTAGTATTTGTTGAGCCTCTCTGAACCAATTAACGAGTACCAAGGTACCACTGTATTTGGTTAGACTCCACTGGAATAGTGAATACATTTTCATTACAATAAGAACTGATAGTTAACCCTTTGTAGTATAGCAGGCTGTAAATTTTCATTTATTACAGCAAACATGGACAATATCATAGGCTATGAGAATTGTAGTGCAAAATGGGTGGTAAATAATAGTTGGTTTAGTTTCTTTCTTGACTGTATTAAAATGAGGCTGCTAACATTTATTCTACTTTTAGCCTGCCAGAGATTCTTCTGTGAAGAAAACACCAAAATCAAAACAGAATGGAAAAGATTCTAAATTGGCAACACCAAAATTGACAACATCCAAATTGAAAGTGAGTATGTAGATTAATTTTCATCATTGGCTATTATATATTAGGAAAATTGGAAGTTGTGTTGATCTAGGTATTTGATATCTGATTGAATTATAATACCAGTGTATTATAGGAATTAAAATAGGAATCTGCATGTATTTATGAATTGCCAAAAGCATAGCTTTTTCATGTAAACCTTTGAGGGATTATAGTTTAAGTTACACCCTAAATGATCATTATGAGGCAGAAAGGATTTCCCCTTCAGAGCAAATGTTATTAGTTAGTGGTTTTGTAAGCTACTTAGTGTCTGATAAATGCTTCTCCCTCTGCAGGGAAAACATCTTAAAAATACAGAATGCTCAAGAGATTCTCTCCCTGTCAGTTGACACAAAATAAAAGCTAATAGCAAATGTATAAAAGCTAATAGTAGGAAGAAGCAGAGGTAGACCTTGCTTAACAACTGCCTTGTTTAACAACTGTTCAAAACTTACAATGGTGCTGAAAAGGAGACTATGACTGATCCTCACAGCATCCCTGAAGTCACATGATCACCATTTGCATACTTTATAGCTGGTTTCCAACAGGCAGTATCGGGAGAAGCCAGCAGTAAAATCACAAGGCATAGTTATGTGATGTCTTGCTTAATGAGTGGGTGTTTTGCTTAGTGATGGTTTAGCATGGTTAAACAACAGTGGAAGTGATGCAAATCTGGCATGGTCACATGTTTTGCTAAGCATCAGTTGCCGATCCCAATTGTGATAGTTAAATGAGGACTTCCTATAAATGAACTGGCTGAAACAGCACAGAAGTTCAAATTTCATTTTAGAATGAGGTGCAAGGCAAAGACTTCTGAGTAGGCTGTATCCTTGTACAATCATCTGCAGTCTTAAGTGTTTTTTCTATCAGGGCAACCTGGTCTACCCATATATGGGACGGAGCATACTGCTTCCGCTTTCGCCTTTCAGCCCCAATCCAGGAGCCTGGATTGTCGGTAAATATAAAGTTAACATCTGCAGTCTTGGCTCCCAAAGAATGAACACCTAATCCATCATCCTTGCAGAAGTCAACGGATGAAGCAATATATTCTACTGTGGATAAAATAATCAGTGAAAAAGTGACTGACAAAAGCTATATAGTATTGGATATTATTTCTGATGAAATTTTTACTTGTGTCTACTAAAGGCAAGTTAAAAAATTTAAAGACATGTTTACAGACATGAACATTTACTGAAAAGTTAGAAGCCTGTACTTGAAATGTCTTTCAAGTCTTTTAAAAAAATACATTCCATTATATAAACTACTGAAGTTAAGTAAGCATTGCTCGCTGATATTTGACCAAATAACGTAGTGGCCCAAGATTTTTCCCTTCCTATCTTTTATATGCTTGGTTTTCCCTTCCTCATTAATATAACCTGAGGCTTCCGTATCTATTGTTGATCATCAGTTTTCTTGTTTTATTGTTGAGGGATTTTAATCCTAGTTTGGTATGTCTCAGACTCCAGAATCCCAAAAAGAAAAGGCACCAGAGACTCCCAAAACACCACGGCCTGCAAAATCACCCAAACAATTCTCTATAGAGGAGATAAAAGCAAAAATGCAGGCAACCAAGGAAAAGGTAATTTTATCACACTGAATAGCTGTGGCTACTGAGATAGAGAGTATGTGTGTTTTTTAATGTAGAAAACTTGATTTTTTTTTTCAACTTATAGTGGTGAACATACAAATCTTATGTTTTTAATTTTTGTATTTTTACATTGGAGGGTCACCTGCCTCCCCAGCTTTTCCCTTTGTACATTCTTCAAGGCATGTAGCATAAACTCTTGTTTGGTGGAAGAATTAGATTTTTCCTCCTGCCAATTGTAGTTTTTACCATGTGAATTGCAATTTTATAGGTCTTTGTTAACAATTCCAAGCTTTGTCTGGGCATTTTCGTGTGAATCAGTTCTATCTTAAATGAACTTATTTATAGCGTGAACTATAGATTTTGTAATGTTTTAATGTTGCATTTATCTGTTTCTTTCAATAGGGAATTAATCTTCCTAAGTTAGAAGCCAAGTTTGGAAATTACATTAAGAGTTGTTACAAGGCAGAAGACCCGAAGGTAATGGAATTATGTCTTGATAAAATCACTTAAATTAACAGAATTGTGTTATTTCTTCAAGTCATTACAAGGAAAAACCAGAACTGGATGTTTTTCTGATGGTGATAATGGAGAATGTTAACATTTTTCTGTGATTGGGGGGAGGGGTATCATCAATGAGACCTTTCATTAAGCCTATAAGGTGCTTCAATCCCATTTTTGACCAAATAAAATGGTTTTGCATTGAGCATTGCCCGATGCACTTGCCTGTCCTTTAGTACCTATTTCTAGATCAAAACTATTTTGTAGCTTTAAGCTTTTTTTCCCTCCAAAGTCAAACAGCATGTGAGAAAACATGGTAAGATAGTGGTGATATTAGTGTCAGGAACAAATTGATTGGCTTAGAGCCGTAAATCTTAAATTTTGTGATCCAAATTTCTGAAAGAATATTTTCCTTTCCCCCAGGAATTCATTCCCGTCAAGAGATTTTGTGATGGAGAGTGAAATTGTGGTTGCCTAAAAGAGAATTCTTGACAGTTTTAGTTAAGATAGTGAAAGGGCCTTTACTATGCTTTGTAAAATGTAAATGGGAAAATACACTGAATAATTTTAATCATTGTGATCTTGAGTGGGGCATTTAGTAAATGTTTTTAAAAATCGGTACTCGCCTGAAATTCCTGCATGTGCATCTTGTTTTAAACCTTGAATTGTTATATTCTGTACCCGTGAATATTTTTGAAAGCATTATATCTATTAAACAATAAGTTTATTCACAAGTTTTATGGTGTTGTAAGGTTACAAATTACAGCAGGAGACTTCGGTAAAGCTAACTTCCTTGTGTATATTTCTAGGTGATTCAAGAGCTCTGGCAGTGGAGGCAGTCTTTGTAAGCAAGAAGTCAAATGGCTCCATTTTAAACGATGGTCCTGTGTGTTTAACCATTAATACCTGACTGAAGCTTTCTCTCCAGAGTCCAATTAATGTCGTCCACATTATTTTGGCAAGAATGTATGGTCCACAATGCCTGTTCAGTTTTTTAATACCAAGATTCCATCCTTTTCATTTAAAATATGTATGGAAATGTTTTGATAATACATAGTAGTGGTGATCTGGGAAGAGGGAGACTAAATGTAAATGTGAAAATAAAAATTTAGTATTTTAAGTCGTTTTGCTGCTTTGTTATGGGAAGAGAACAATTCTGTATGAATTGCCCTACAGTCATACCAACTGGATCACTTAACTACATTTGCCCAAGGGACTTGCAGATGCTCACTTTTCCAGCAACCCATTCAGGTAGTAATGCTTTTCAGAATTTACAATTTCTGCTTTTTTAAAAAAAATTAATGCGAGTTATGGCAGTGCACACAATGCATATTAAGTCAGATTGTGTTCCTACACATAACTGATCTGAGCTGCCTTTTTCTATCTTCTGCTGGATATAATTTGAGTGCATTTTTTTCCTCCTTTGTCTCCCCTACAATCAGTTCTATCTGGCCTCACATTAGGGATGTGTACAAAGCAGAATATTTGTTTTTCACATTTTTGAACCATCCATCTCCCTCAGAGGAAGTCTTGGCAGTGTATTTCGGTGCATAAAATCAATGAATGTTCCTTGGACATTGGTTGCAGCATTCCAGGCAAATAATTATCTTAGGAAGATGAAATCTGGATCATTTAAGTTTTCCTGGTTTGGGCTGAGACAAATCCAGTTAGGGCCAAAAAGATCAAGGCCATGGCACCTTGCCTGTTTCTTCTTCCCCTATCATAACTACTGGCTTGGTTGCTGATCTTTCTATGTTCACCTGATAGGCCCCTCAGCTGCACCCACCCAGCAAGCTTCTAATCCAGCCTCAGCCCCTGCACTGCCAACTTTCTCTTGCTGCTTCAGAAATTCTGGGTGACTGAACTAGTCAGTCTCTCAAACCAACTTGCTTTAATAAGGTGGTAGTTGTGGGGGAGTGATGGGAGCCAGGAACTTGCAGACCACCAAACAATCTCGTCTGCCTAAATAAAAGAGATAAAAGGAGTGCTGGAGCTTGTGTTTCAGGTCCATGTGTAGGCAATTAATACATGCTTTAAGCTTTGTAACCATCTCCATACTGAAGGGCGTATTAAATGTTTTGCATATCTACTTCATAAGTTTTTTGTCACAGCTGTTTCATGGGCTTATGAGAAAAATGTTCCTCTTAAATAAGAAACCAAACCAGATTGATAAAACAAAGAAAGCTTTTATTTTCTTTGTTGTACATGTACAAACTATAGTGATTACCAGGCCTCTTGTTAAAGAACTGCAAAAGAGAGGAGCAAATCAAGGCTACAGATCAATTTGACCCCTGCACTGGAATGCTTTTGATAAACTATTGGAATGATATTCTGGTGGAGTCCTATCCTTTAGGTAATATCAGTATATGCAAAAAATTATATCCATATTGTTTCACACCATTCTACTTGCTCTGAGGGAAACTGATTTCTGTTATCTGTCTGCATTCTGAGGTTGAGTATTTTCTCACAGACATTTCATTACTAAAGTAGGTATCATCACATTATACTGTTGGTGTTCACTAATTTAGTAATAAAATAACTGCGAGAAAACCAAGCTCAAAGAGCACCAAAGATCCCACCTCACAGTATAGGTCAACAGCCACACTCGGATCCCTTTCAACTGAACACTGAGGCACAACCAGTTCTTTAGCTACATGGAGACCCAGTAAATATAACAGCAAAAGTTTGCTGGTTATAATTTATATTTTCTCTTTCTCACATGCACACACATATTCTTCCATGCCCACCTCAGCTAGGCTAGTAGGTACTATTATCGAGCGTATGGCATATGTCAGGGAAATCTACACATGCTAGACACAATGCAGTCCCGACAGCCTAGAATTCTAGTTCATTCTGTTACGTGCCTATCCTTGGTGCACCACAGGGGGCGAACTAGCTTTATTAGCTTTACCATGGGGTGAACCTTACCCCAGCTGACTAGTGCTCCTGGCTGGTCTTGCGCCCAGGCAGAGTCCACCAACTTCTCTCAGTACACACGAACACAGCTAGTAGTTTTCCACTAAAGTGGTACCCATTTATCTACTCTCAACATTGCATGCTTTTGAACTGCTGGGTGGGAGGAGCTAGGGATCAAGTGACGGGAGTTCACTCTCCCAGTCTCAGAGCTGGGCTCGAACTGCCAGAATGCAGACCATTTCTGGCCGGCAGTTCCTGTATCATTAAGCCTCTGCAGCATGTGTTCCCAGCTAGGTACAAGGAAGATGGATGGAAGCCACCAAGTCTGGATCTAAAGACTCAAAAAGTGGGTGGGCTTCAGAGCCTCTTTTATTCACCAAAGTTCTTATTTTGTTGATCCTCAAGTCTGGCAGCTACTCTTGCCTTGTTGATTTTCAAGTCTGGTAGCTGTTGATGGGATTTGGGGAGGGATTTCCCATGTCTCAGGCCCAACTTCTTTTGTCTGATTTAGGTGACATGTTTTCTTTGTTTCCTTAATGACTTAGTTCCTTCTTATCTATCTCCCTTATCTATCTCCCAAAAGGATCTTTTAGACAATATTCCTGGTTTTTGTCCACCCTGTTTATGTGCCTGCTTCATTTTAGATATGAGGATGCCATATCTGGAATGCCACTACTGACATATAGTTCAAAGGATAAACTGCTGGGCCATTTCTAGAACAACCAGATTGGTATGGTCTGGAAGAAAAACGAAAGGTTTTGTCCATACCAAATTGTTATCCCAGTTGAAGCAAGTGGTCGCAGTTGTATAGTACATTTTTGTTTTGGATGAATATCTCACAAACAATCCAGGCTGTTTGAGGAATTCATTGATTTCTCTCTTAAAGGAAACTATCACAACTGCTGCGCCAGTGTGATTTATATACATTGAATCTGCACTTATGGAGTAACCTATCAGGAAGGAATTTGAAAAGAAACTGCCACTGCTTTATGGAATGCATGCATTATAATATAACTCCTAAAACTGGTCCTATTTTTTTAGACTTGTGTGGAAGCCTGGGAAAAAATGAACAAAGAGGTGCTGAACCCATATAAAATCTGAACCACTTCTTTCAAAAACGTTTTGTGTGGCTCTATTCGTTGTAATCAGAAGTTAGCAAGAGTTTAAGGAGCTTCCTGAGAACCTGAAGCTAATAATACTTAGATTTCCTAACTGTTCTCAGTTTGGCTGCAATGATTTGCTGGACCTACCACAGGTAATGTAACAGTATTCCAGCAAAAGCAGTGGCTTTTAAAGCTGAAAATATTTATTGTGCTTATGTTGTTTTGGTGGAGGTGTAGCTCAGTGGCTTAAAAGATGCCAGAGAAAGTCTGTGCTCCAGCGGTTTGAATCCTACCCCTTTGTGATGGAGTGAGCTCCCGTCACTTGCCTCAGCTCCTGCCAACCTAGCAGTTTGAAAGCATGTAAATGGGAGTAGATAAATAGGTACCACTTTGGTGGGAAGATAACAGTGCTGTGTTTTGCTGCATACTCTGCACTGTGGCTACATGACACACAAACGTTTTCGGACAGGGCTGGTTCAATGGCCTAAAAACGGAGATCAGCACCGCCTCCTACGGTCAGCTACGACGAGCGGAGTAAAATCTGCAGAGACTCCTTTATATGTTGCTTTGAGCATTGAACATAATATTTGTGTTACTGGTTTCCTAAACCAGTAGGACGTTTTTAAAGGACAAGATGTGACTTTTTCATTAAACGGAAAGCTCCTTTTCCTTCATTAATTTAGTTAGTTGAAGTTGACCTCACACTCATCAATTGGTGCTGCTATGCAAATTAATACTGCCTGTAACGAATGTAATTTCTCAAGAGAGTGACACTAATTTAAAATCCAACTTGTTTAGTGTCAAGTTACCACACAGAAAGGAACAGTGCTGGAAATTAAGATTTCACAAGAAATGGGCAGCCTTTAAAAGTATCACAATCTGTAGGAGACTCTTGTTGAAAATAATGTATGAAGGCACTGCTCGCTTGCTTTGTCCAGAATAGAAGTGATTCCTAAAGCAAGAAGGGGTTTTGAATGGCTGTGTGGATTTTGCTTGATAGGAAAGCAATTGAATAGCATTTAATAACGTCTATAAACAGACACAAAAATGTAACCTAATGTGTAATGTTCTTTGATAGTTCAGTGTATGTGATGTGTGTATTTCAATATTGATGGCTCCGCTATCAGCTTCTAATTCTATAATGAACTTTTAATAGTTTTTAATTACAAACAATATTGTTATAACGGTTTTAGTGGAGAAGCAATATCTATAAATCAGTCAATCAATAGACAGGCAAATTTGTTTTAGACTTGCACATGTTATCTTTAGCTACACAGTATAGTCTTAAATCATTTTAGTAATGACTCTAATTAGTTTTTTTCAACTGTTGTTGTGCCCTTTTAATTGTTTTTGCAAATTTGCTGTTAAGGATACTTTTTCTTAAATGAAAGCCAACTTATTAGATTCTCAACACTTCCTCTACTGTTAATACCCTCAAATTATTTGCTTTTCTGATTTATCTCATGATATCAGAGCTGTTTTTGGTACTTTGAAAAGTTCCACCAGAGATTTAGAATAGAATAGAATAGAATAGAATAGAATAGAATAGAATAGAATAGAATAGAATAGAATAGAATAGAATAGAATAACAGAGTTGGAAGGGACCTTGGAGGTCTTCTAGTCCAACCCCCTGCTCTGGCAGGAAACCCTACACCACTTCAGACAAATGGTTATCCAACATCTTCTTTAAAACTTCCAGTGTTGGAGCATTCGCAACTTCTGGAGGCAAGCTGTTCCACTGATTAATTGTTCTAACCGTCAGGAAATTTCTCCTTAGTTCTAAGTTGCTTCTCTCCTTGATTAGTTTCCACCCATTGCTTCTTGTCCTACCCTCAGGTCCTTTGCAGAATAGTTTGACTCCCTCTTCTTTGTGGCAACCCCTGAGATATTGGAACACTGCTATCATGTCTCCTCTAGTCCTTCTTTTCATTAAACTATGATCTTTGCTTGTGCTAATGAAACTTTACTTTATAATAGCAACACCCCCCTGGTCAAAGATATGTAAATTATGAAGTACAATGCAAGTAAGTATGCAATTTCTTAAATCATATGATTTGAAAAAGTGGTATGGTTTGTGCATTCTTAATTCAGAAGATCATTTATCTCTAATTGAGATCACTGGGAAGCAATTTATTATGGCCTATAATAAATATAGAATATATTTATCCTTAAAAAGACTTTTCTGTTCCAAAAGGAACAAACGAATGCAACCTATTTTCTTCCATATTTTAGATATGGAGCCATAAATCTTTTCCCTCAGTGTAAACATCTTCAAATTTGGCTCTTTCATAAGAGTTGCTGGTTCAAAAAGAAAAGAGTGGATCTTTTCCTCAAATAGCAAAAGCAAGTTATTTGCTCCAAAATACTATTTTCACTTCCATTACTTGACCACTAGATGGCAAGCGAAGTGTTTGGAAACTCTTTCAGACCAGCAACTGGTGGAAAACAGCTGGGGATGTGGGAAAATTCCTCTGACTTTTTTTTTTTAACTTTGTTCTTGAAAACACAGGGGGGAGGGGGGAGAGAGGGAGGGGGGGAGAGAGAGATGGATGCTAATTGTACAATTACAATGCTAATTGTACATAAGTAGGCATGTATTTTTTTTCTACAATCCTGTGCCAGTTTCCCTACACATGGCTTGTATCAGTAAAATATATAAAACCAAAAACTTGACAAAACAAGTAATGCAAATTTGGATCAAAGCAGAACATTGCATAAACATGGAAAACAGTCCTATCAAAATCCAACTAGGAAATGGACACCAAAGTCAAATATAGAAGAAAGAACCTGTAATGGGAGATTATCCTGTAGATAATGTTTACACATGGATGGTACTGACACAAGGATGTGCCTTGATCAGTTGGACTAATGAGGTATTGAAAAGCCTCTTTGAACTGATACACAAAGGCCTCCTTTCCCAGGATGGCTAGGACTTAATGTTTGTCCAATTCTTCTGTAAGAAAACTGTCCCCAGAGCATCTTGTTATTATGTTCTCATCCACTGATTCTGCCAATCATCACAGCCTGGTGCTCAATCTGGCTGTTTCAAGATGGGCATGGCCCAGTATTCAGCAAGGTGTTCAATGAATTCAAGGTATCTTTCGAAGAAATGCAGTCCTTGCAGGTTAAAGAGATTATTATTTTCTGAAACAAGGAAGTCACCCAGTGCTTTCTCCTTGGCTTGATTTCTTCTTGAGATTAAAGTCTTTTTTAGTCTGCTTATAGAGGGAGAGTGCTTCTTGCATTGCCTCTTGGATGTAAATGTGTGGCAGTCTCTGCAACTATTGCTAGATACTCTCCTTCCTTTCCCTTTGTCTGTCTCACACATTGCATTTGTCAACCTCTGTCTGAATTGTATCATCCAAACTGAGTAAGTTAACTCTTCCTTATTTGTCTATGGAGATTCTCAGTCATCCAGGTCATGGTTGTCCCAAAGGTGCTTTTTCAAGAGGCAACTGGACTTTCTGGTTTTTCTTTGAAGACGTTTCGCTTCTCATCCAAGAAGCTTCTTCAGCTCCTTCTTCTGGTTCTTCCTTACTTGACGTTTGAAATGGTATTGCTTACACAGGTTCAATGGACTTGTTGAGACTGGACTGCAATTGCCCTTCAGACAGTCACCATGCCTAACTTTCTTTCCAACTTTACTGCCTCCCACCACACATTATGTTCATATAAATAAATAAATAAAATAAAATAAAATAAAATAAAATAAATAAATATAGTTTTAAGGGAAGGCAGCACTACTGCAGGTCTCCTCCTCCCAGATTAAGCTATTTCTCCCTATTGGTCATACCAATCTTTCC
The DNA here is from genome assembly GCA_003457575.1 of Thermophis baileyi. Taxonomy (NCBI): domain Eukaryota; kingdom Metazoa; phylum Chordata; class Lepidosauria; order Squamata; family Dipsadidae; genus Thermophis; species Thermophis baileyi. The sequence continues at coordinate 4,834,591 of QLTV01000974.1, read as the reverse complement.
CAACTTGGTAGCTTTCAGATGTGTAGCATTTCAGTTCCCAGATGTCCAATACTTAAGGAGCTGGAAGCCCAACACATCTGGAAGTGGTATGAATAGGGCATCTTGATTTAGGCTATTTCCCTATTATATGTTGGCAGGACCAAACTAAAACTGTGGCACTCTTGGTGTGTGCTGAAGGAGTCTAATGAATCTCCACACTTCATTCCATAAATAAAGGACCTGTTTACAATCTCAGGTACTACCTTAAGCTTCTTACTGTTAACTTTTACTGCTCCTTACTGTGCTCTTCCTTCAGCTGTGACCCTAGAGTAGGTCATATACATCCCCTTCTTAAGTAGAGACTCAACCATACTTTCTTAACATGCCATGAAAGTTTTAATTCACGCCATAGCCACAACTTTTGAGACACATCCCATCTTTCCTTGACAGTGTTATATAAAAAAGCAGGTGAGCAGGTGGGTACAGCAGCTAGGAACATAAAATCTGAAGCTTTGTTTTTTTAGAAGCTGGATATCTGCTGAGACATCTGTATATGTTTCCAAAAGACCAGGAATGAGATGCTCAAGCGTGCTCTTTAGTGCCAGTGTCTAAAAGACACAAATGTATATCCCACACATATATTACACAAAGATATCTATACTTCCAATAGAGGATGAAGTTTGGTTTAAATACAACTAGTATGATTGGTCGGTCATAGTTTTCATTAAGACCTGCAGTGAATCAGAATCCATGGGCAACTGGGTATGTGTGAGTGTGTGTGTGTGTGGGGGGGAGTGAGGATGTGAGCATGGTCGGATTCATTTCTTGTGAAAAAGTGCATGTATTGCTCTAAACAAGTTTCAGTCCCCCCCTTTTTTTTTACAAATAGAAAACTGAATTTAGTCTAAAAGACAGCAAGAAGCCCAAATCAGGGATTTGAATCCAGGTTTATCAAAATATTATCCACGCACTGTATAATACTGAGTGTTAGTTGTATTATCAGTTCTCCTGGGATACTTCCAAACAACAGTCATTATTTTGGTATATTGGATTGAATGTTGGGCAAATGCACACTTTAAAATCTCCCTAATTTAGCTGGGGGAAAAAAATGAATAGTCCTTTTAACATACAGGATTAGGTTGGGGATGGGAGGAGGGGCACAGGAGACAGAGATAAATAAATCTTAATCTGCTCCTAAGGAGTTACTGCCTTAAATAAGGGATGGATAACCTTTCCTGGCTGAGGACTGCACTTCATATTTTTTAGACAGCTGACACCCACAGAGGATAGGGTCACATCATACATAAGAGTGGGGCTAATTTCAGATCTCTTTTAATAAAGATATTCCAGGTCAGCTGAAAAAAAATCTAGGCAGAAGCAAAGCTTCCTCTTGTGTTCAGCAAGCAAAAGGAGTTGGGATTTCTAGCTGAAGCAGGACCCCTCGGGATGGGGTCCCTTCTGCTCAGATCTTCCTTGTTGACTCCGAGATTGTCTCCTCTCCAGTGACACAAACCAATTCTAATGGGCTCCCCATCCAAGAAGGGCTTCTGTTTCAGCCCTGGAGGTTCCTGGTTCTCCAGATTTTGGCTTGGGCTTCAACATAGGTGAAGTAAGGAGTCCCTTCACGCAGTCATGCAACTTTCTTTGATTTAATAGTTTCCTCTTAAACAGTGAAGTTGTTTTTTTTACTGCTCCTAGTTGTCCTTTGGAAAGATGGGGTGATTTCAGGACCCCACTCAATAAAATGAGGTGGTGGGATGTCCTCCCAACATAGCAGGGCTGGCTTACTCTACCTAGCCACAGAAAGAACTCCTCTTGTATCACGGTATTTATCAAGCTCTTTTCTTACTCATAATTTATATTCCTACCAGACCACACAGGCAATACCAGTGTTCTTCTCACCTTGGCCCCATCCTGTCTCCAGCCTAGGGTTTAAACTGGTCAATCCTTCTTGTTCCAGAACAACTAATTCAGAGGTGGATTTCAGCAGGTTCTGACCAGTTCTGGAGAACCGGTAGCGGAAATTTTGAGTAGTTCGGAGAACCGGTAAATACCACCTCTGACTGGCCATCTATTCTCTGCCTTCCGAGTCCCAGCTGATCGGGAGGGAATGGAGATTTTACAGTATCCTTCCCCTGCCACGCCCACCAAGCCACGCCCACAGAACTGGTAGTAAAAAATTTTTTGAATCCCACCACTGAACTAATTGTTCCTACTTAAACTGATTGGGTCCTGCCAGGCAGAGTGAACAATCATAGTTTTTCCCCTATCCCTCTGGAGAAGGTAAGGCCAGATCCACAGTATGCCTTGGGAAAATAATGAGCTTTCTCCCATAGATCACGGGAAGTGTATGTATGTACAAGTCACATTGATTGACCATTGGTCTGAAAGCATCGGCACTCAAGAGTAATGGCAAGGCATTTGGTTAGCATGGAAGATCACAGGATAGAAGCCACCATCCAGTCAACCTAATTTACCGTGGCCATTGTTTTTATTGAGTTGGGGCCATCTATCCTTATCAAAATTATAGCAGCATGACATTTGCTCTTCTCATTGCTGATCCCTATTTCTGCCTTGACTGCCACAGTTGTCAGGGCCATTGTAGTCAATTAACTTCCTCCTAAGGTAGAGAGAGTGACAAAGCCTAACCAACACTTTCTTTGGACAGTGTTGGAATAAAGAAGAAAAGGCTATTTAGTACCAGCGTAGCTAAGGACAACTTAAGCCCCTCTCACTTATGGACTAAGAATGAGATGAAGGCAACCACAGGAGACACAGCAAGAAATCTCAATGCTGCAGGGCATGTTTGTGCTGTGGTTAGGGACAGGGGAGGACTCAGATGCTTCGATGAATGGTGCTTTAAACCACTAGTAAGGAAAGACGTTCAAGTTACATCCGCAGATTCCAAGAGGGTAGGATGGAAAGAGGACAGACCTTGTGAGGAAACAACGTCCTCCCCTCTCCAAGCCCGTCTTCTTCTTCTCTTCTTGATTCTGGATTCCGAAGTGCGCTGCTAATGCAGACAGGGCCCGGGATAAGGGTAAACCAGACAGAGCCAAAGTTTCCAGCTACTCCAACATCACCTTTTCAATTGGGCTGGAAGGCTCGTAGGTCGGCACGATGGTAAGGCACTTCGCCTGCACCGCCCGCCGCATTCTCTTGCATTTGGAAGGATAGAATGCCTCTGAGCATAGCCGATCGATCCGGGCAAACAGCCCTCCCGGGAGAGCTCTCTCTCTCTCTCTCTCTCTCCCCTTCCAACCGCCCAGCCTCGGTTTCGCCTGTCAGCCGCCCGCTCCTCCGCACCAGAAGACGGGGCGCCTTGGCTACGCTCGCTTTGTCCCCGAATTGCTGCGGTCGCCGTTGGCTGCCCAGGTGGAGCTCCACACCCGCCACGGGACTGGAGGGAGGCGGGGGCCGGCAGCCAGCTGGCTTCTCGATTGTCCTTCGCCTCCAGCAAGTGCAAGCGGCAGCCAGCACCTCCCTTCACTGGCCGATGATGCGCTCTCTCTCGCGCGGTGGGGAGGATGTTGAGAGAAGACAAGAGGGAGGCTAAGGCGGAGAAGGCGCTGAAGCGGCGGCGGGGCAAGGCCGGTGGCCCCATTCGGGTTGCCTTTGGCCGAGCAAGCCCTCAGCCTTTCCTCTTCGATGCCCTCGCCAGGAACCTGTCCGACGTCTTCGGGAGGAGGGGGCAGTTTTGCGCTGGCCGGAGGCTGCGCTCGATCAAGAGGAGAAAATGGTAGAAAGGCGGGGAGTCCGCTGAGATCCGAGAGCCATCCTTGAGCGCCAAAGCGCAGGCTGGGTCGCAAGGGCTGCTCTTTTGGTCAGGGCAAGCAGCCGGATCCGAGAAAGAGACGGGAAAAATAGGCTGAGAAGTGGTGGTGGTGGTGTGTGTGTGGAGGCGACCGGGGGGCAGGCTTGTTTGCTGACGATCGGAAGTTACTGACAATCAAGCAGGACCTTCGCCGCTCCAGAGATCGAGCACGAGAGAGAGAGAGAGAGAGAGACAGAGAGACACGCACACCCGCGCGCACACACACACACACATCCATCCCCAGACCAGGAGGAGGAGGAGAGAGTGGTGGGGGGGGGGAGAGAAGAGGAGAGCTGATGTCTAAGGGAGTCACTCGGTGGAGGCAAAGCAGGCAGGCTTTCAACTTCTCCTCACTGCTGCTGAGCGCCAAGCGAGATCGCTGGAAAGCGGCGGAGCTTCCCGGAGCAGGACCCTTCCCATGGCCAGCCTGCGGCGGGGGATTTGACGCCGTTCCCTTGAAGCCACTTGACCAACCCCCGCCGCTCCACCTCACTCAGCGATGTCTTATTCCCCGCTCTCCGCCTGCACTTGCCTGTAAGGATAGTGGCGTTCTCTCCCCCCCCCCACTCCCGACGTGCGCGCCTGCCTGCCTTTTTGCTTTCTCAAAGTCTCGATTTGGGTGGTTCGGATCTGTTGCGGCGGCTGGGGGTGGGGGCGCGGGGGTGGTTTTCCCCTGAGGAAAACAAAGCGGTCCGGCTCCGACGGTATTCCTCGCGACCGTTATAAACAAAGCCATCCCGCGTGGGTCGAAGTTTCACCGTTTCACCTCGTCGTCTGATCTTTTTTTTGTTTTGTTTTTTTCTCACTCCTTTCTCCCCAGATGGTTACATTACCTGCTGCTCTGCATCCAAGTTCAGGTAAGCGCCTTGTTTTCCCCCTCCTCTTCCCAGCTCTGACTCTCTCTCTCCCCCCCTCCTCTTTCCGTTCCTCTGAAGCACCGGCGTGGATTTGGGGCATAACCGAGGTGGCACCTTTCATAGAGAGCTCCCGCGTAAAAGTCCCGGGCGTTTTGTATACTGTAGTCTGGGGTTTATTCTACCATTGCACTGCAGTAAAATCGGCGGATAATCCTTGGCTCTGCAAAGCGGCGCCTCTCGCTCCCCGAACTTTTTTTTCCAGCTGGAGCCGCAAGTGTAAATCAAAGCACCTTCTGCGTTGTTCCCTCCACCCCACCCCACCCCAGCCCGGAGACACTCCGCCCGGCCGCTCCTTCCCACCCGGCTGCCGTCGCCTGGTGGACGGCAGGAGCCTCCTTAGTAGCGAGTGCTTTTTGCGGAGGGCCTGAGAGGCCGCCTAACGAGGTGAGAAGGAAACGTTAGCCGCCGCAAACTGTGGAAAGTGCGGGCAGGCAGGAGCTTCTGTTCTGGGAGCTCCGGAGGAGGGAGGGAGGGG
>QLTV01000974.1:4809124-4829139 GCA_003457575.1 Thermophis baileyi | reverse complement strand
AGATTGGAAAAGGAAGGAACTTAGAAACGCGGCGTTACCCTCCGCGTATACCTGTCGCTCGATGTGTGATACAGGGGAGGGACGTGAGGTGAGGAGAATTAAAAAAAAAAAAAAAAAGGACGGTGGAGGGTAGCGTACTTCGGTGGAGTCGATCCCATTCTTTTTCAGGGTATTCCACGATTTCGGCCGTGCTTTTTTTTTTTTTTTTTTTATTTTTGCGTGTGTGTGTGTGTGTGTGTGTGAGAGAGAGAGAGAGAGAGGGGAGGGGGAGGGGGAGACTCTCCTTCTCGGTCGACGGCTGGACACGGAGGTAAACGCAACACGTGCGAGCAGCCCCGCCTCGCTCCGCGATCCGGACGATTCCAGAGCTTGGCAGAGCAGGTGCTTTGCGCCCCCGGAGGCCTCCCCGGCAGCCTTGCGGCGCTGCTTCCCGCGCAAGTTGCTCCGGCGCAGCTCCACCGGCCGCACCTTTTCCAGTTCGCTTACAGTCCGACCTCCTTCCTTCCTTCCTTCGCGCCCGGAATGCACCTGTTTGCCAGGCTTTTCCCTCTCTGCGGATCGTTTTTTCGGGCGTTGGGAAGGAGCTCAACCCCCGGGGATGGGGGGGGGGAAATCTTGAGTCATCCGGCGAGCCGGAAAGCGGCGCCGTAGCCTTTACCTTCCTGGGGAAAAAAACAAACAAACCACGATCCAGTTAAGAGTAAGGGGGGGGGGAACAACAACACCCAACCACCCGGGAACGGGACTCTGAAGGGAAAGTGTGAGCGAGAGGGAAAAAGGGGGGAAAAAAAAAAGCGGCAGAAAGCGACTCTCCGAGCTTGGCTGGAAACGAGTTTGCGGTTGGAAGGAAAGGCGTTTGCGCGCGGCAAATGGGCGCACTTGGCAGGGGGAAGAAAAAAAAAGGAGCCCCCTTCCTCCCCCCCTTCTGTTTTTAATTTGTGCGGTAACTGAAGTTAATCCTCCCTCCTTCGCCAACTTTTATCGGACCCCTCCCCCCTCTTGTCCACTCGTTGCTTTTAGTGAATCAGAAGGCTTTTGGCTGGTTGCCTGCAAAGCACTTGCTAAAATCTGATCTCTTACTTCAGCAGGAGCCTTAAAAAACTTGGGAAGTTATTGGCATTTATACAGTTGGAGCTCTCAAGCTTTCCAAAGTAATAAAGTAATGAAGGGGAGGGGGGGTAGAAGGGGGAGGAGAGAGAAACTCTCTGTACTTTCCTACTATTAGAACCATACTTTATTTAGTGCTGATTATGCAACATTCCGTGCACAGGAGATCTGACAGGCGGATTTACTCTGAAGAAATGAAAAGTCAGCCTTCAAGTGTCTTTGCCTTCTTTCTTCTCTTCCTCAGAGGGCAGAGCGCTGAAAGAGGATTGAGGTGGGAGGGGGGAAGGCCCAGATTCAAATTCTCATTGGACTTCGGTATCTCTCCTGGGTGGGACGGGCTGGCTTTGAACCAATCCCTGCCTCTCAGTTCAATCTACTTCGCAGGGCTACTGGGAAGCTTAACTGAAGAACAGAGTTGGAAGGGACCTTGGAGGTCTTCTAGCCCAACCCCCTGCTCAAGCAGGAAACCCTATCGTTTCAGACAAATGGTTCTCCAATCTCTTCTTAAAAACCTCCAGTGTTGCAGCACCCCCAACTTCTGGAGGCAAGCTTACTTTCCTGCCTAAGTGAAGTAAACCTTACTTTTCTGAACTGCTCAAGTCTGTCAAGATTCTTCTGAATCTTGAGTCTTTCTTCCAAAGTGTTGGCAATTCTCCCCAGCTTGGTGGCATCTGCAAATTTGATGAGTTCCCTTTTTGTACCCTTACGTAGTTCATTTATGAAGATCAATTAGAATAGAGCTGGAAGGGACCTTGGAAGTCTTCTAGTCCAACCCCCTGCTCAAGTAGGAGACCCTATACAATTTGAGGCAAGTGGCTGTCTAATCTCTTCTTAAAAACCTCCAGTGTTGCAGCACCTACATCTTCTGGAGGCAAGTCGTTCCACTGATTAATTGTTCTAGCTGTCAGGAAATTTCTCCTTAGTTCTAAGTTGCTTCTCTCCTTGATTAGTTTCCACCCATTGCTTCTTGTTCTACCCTCAGGTGCTTTGGAGAATAAGTTGACCCCCTCTTCTTTGTGGCAGCCCCTCAAATATTGGAACACAGCTATCATGTTACCCCTAGTCCTTCTTTTCATTAAATTAGACCTACCCAACTCCTGCAACCATTCTTATATTGTCATTGGTTCCTGCAGAATAGGTGGGGTGTACATACAGCAAAGAACCAGGTGTTTTCAAGAAATAAAAATGAAAAGAAAGCTAGGATCCCAAAGCAGCAATGACAACGATCAAGGTTCCAGCCTGAGGCTGTTCTGCACTTCAGCCTTAGCTTAAAGAGTTGGGGTGGGGGAGATAGGAGAGGATAAGTCAGGTTCCTTGTACAAAAGTTGAGTGTTGAGGCAGGATCTGGGAGGTCTAATCCTTGGAAAGGACTGTATTGTCAGTCAGTTGATCAAACAAAGAAATATGTGAGAAATGGGTTCCCCTCATTCGTCTTCTGATCTTGTCTTTCAATAGAGGCCTGCTATAATAGCTATTCCTTTACAAAGCCAAAACATTTTATTAGTTTTGCTCAGAAGCTTTGACAGTTAGTGTGGACAGTCTTAGTGAGACAATGAAAGCACAGCCACACGGCTGCTAGTTGTGTTTTGTTTTTTTCAGTTACCCACTTTGCAGTCTGGCCTTTCTGGATTGATTTGAGTTGGATGACTAGATTGGAGGTTGAAGGAGAGGTTGGGGTGGATTTTGAATACAATGATTATCTTGGGAAAAGGTTAGCATTTGGTGACCTGACATGAAGACTATATTTAGCTTAGATTTATGTCAGGGATATTAAATTATTGCTAAAAGGCTTATGTTGTATTAATACAGACAATTTGAGATTGCTTCCCAAAGTGTCTACATTAGTTTTATACTGGTTCCCATCAAACCATAGGAATTATGCCAGCAAAGCAAACGTGTTTAAGGAAAGGGTTTTATACACTGACTGCATGTTGGTAGTTTGCTGATCAGCAGTTAACCTAACTTGTCCAGCTTCTTAAATGTTTTTGCATCCATTACTTGATTCTCTCTTGATTGTAGCTAGGATTTTTCTACTTACATCGAAACACAGTTCCGATAACTCCAACATTTTACAATGGATCTAATCCACAGTAATTTCATCACTGCCCTCCATCCATGTCGCTTGAAATGAATGAAAAATATAACATAGTGGATCAGCCCTAGTAATTGCTGCCTAAGCTACCCAGAAAAAATAGAGAAGTTTAGTTAATGGGGATGATGATGATGATGATGATGATGATGATGATTTTCTGAGTGGAAAGTAATCTTGATTGATATGTTCAAGCATCAGTATACTTGGGAATTAGATGTTGTTGGGAGGAAAGAGGACAGAACAGTTTCGAAACAGGAAGGGAAAAAAAAGGGGAATTGAGATAGTTAGGCCATGTCTGCTTGCAAAGAACAGGGATGGTGTCCTTCTCACATGAACATTGTGGCAGTCTACTATTGTCTTTGTAATAGCAGCCAGCCCAATATTTGTAAAAGTTTCCAAAGACAGGCAGGATAGATACTGCCTGTATTCTTATATTACACTAGGCTATCATATGATTCTTTACTTAGAGCTTGACACGTTGCATGAAGCCAACTATTCAAGTTTGTAAAGCATGGTTTCGGTTTGTGAACCCAGCCAATTGTGGTTTGTTTATTGGCTGGCTTACGCAAACAGGTGTGCAAATAGCATAATCTGTGATACCCATCGATAGCTGGCAGCTCTTAAACTATGACGTCATCATGCACTAATCTTAAGATGCCACCGGGTTTACATTTCCGTTATCTGAAATGGCTCTCTGAATGATTTCATGATCAATAACCAGAGATGAGGAAGAATGTTGTACATGCTGCACAGAGGCATTAATTCATCTAGATTTTGGTAAAGCCAAGAAGTTTTAAAGAGTAGAATGCGTGTATTTTAATAAGTGCCTATCGCTCTCTGAGGAAAAACAAAAAGACCGAGAACCAGACTGTTTCATTGGTTAAGACTATACGATTGAGACTGGAAGCCCTTGGTTCAAAGGTCTGCTCAGCCATAAAAAATAATTGAGTGATCATCAACTCTCCGTTTAATTTTCCTCCCTGATTTGTTGTCATAATAAAAGATGTGTGCATGTGTGTGGGCATAAAACATCCCACAACAGGATGAGGCAGGATGGATTTGTGTGGTTTAAGAGCTGGTGGCTCTTCGTTGCTTCAAATAAGGGATGGCATTGAGCTAATAGCTTCATGCTGATGAAGATCTAAGGCAGTGGTTCTCAACCTTTCTAATGGCACGACCCCCCCGCAAAAATACATGCAGTCGCCAGACTGAGCAGGCTACGCGGGAGAAGAGTGCCCCACCCATCTTCACAAGGCACACCTGGGGAATGAGCAGGGATGAAATGCTCCTGGTTCGCTCGTACCTGTCGGTCACCGTAGAGCCGGTCACCAAGGTAGCGCGAGGCGCCGCCCACCCACCCGGATGCCACTATTTGGGTTCTTTTACCCTCTGCGCATGCGCAAAGCATTCTGCGCATGCGCAGAGGGTAGAAGAACCCAAATGGTGGCGTCCGGGCTACCAGCTGATGGCGACCCGCAGGCACGGCCGAACCGGGACCTTTTTACCCCTGCAGTGACGGTGGCACCAACATGGCGGGCTAACACGCGCGGCGACCCCTGTGAAATGGTCGTTCGACCCCCAAAGGGGTCGCGACCCACAGGTTGAGAACCGCTGATCTAAGGCATACACCTTACAGCATCTTTAAAAGGTCACCTATAAGAATAAGAAAGGCTAATCTTAGCCAAAAGTCTGATAATAAGCTAGATCTTTTGATTTAGATTAATCTTTCTTATCCTGGTGTCTTTCAGATATTCACAGCATTCCCTGGGTGATGGGAGTCATAATCTGATATTTCGGCTTATCTAGCCTGGAAAGGATTGGTTTGGCAAGAGCAAATTAAGTTGTGCATAAGAGGCAAAAGGATCTGCCTCTCAGCCATGGTTTTGGTATCTTTTTGTGAGATTTTCACCAGTATTTTTGGCTCCGCTAATAGTCAGGTGTCAATCAGCTGGGTCTTACTGCAATCCTATGCTAGAAGTTCATGATCAGACTTTTCCCTCCCCACACTTGGCAGGCCTTTCAGCTTCTGGGAGGGGGGCATTTGTATAGTTTATATTGGAGAGTGGGGAGACATTTTTCTGCTTGCCACCTTGATGGATTGGGTGAAGTCCAGCAGATCCCATCCAACAAAATGCATAGAATCACTGGAATAGAATCCTCTTTATCTCTGAAGACTCTTCTGCATGCCCGCCCCCCACAAGGAGAAGGCTGAGGAACCTTTGAAAACACATTTGAAGGAGTTAGAAATAAGGGGTGTTTGATATACCCTGGTGCTCCTCCTCCTTTGGCGTGTTGCAGAGTTGAAGAGTGCTGCAAAGTTTGGTGGTCAAGTGGCCAAGAAATTTAATTTGTTTCTGTTGGCTAAAATTACTCTAACATTTGGTGATCCAGCAGTAACACTATGTTGCCAGTACTATTAATGATCTGCTGGACTTGGGAAATTTAAGCACCTAGATTTTTCTTTTCTTCTTTAAATGAATGTTTCCATCAGTCCATGGAAGCTTGGAAGTAAATGCCAAATTTATGGAAATGTCTTTTGGGGCTAGTTTGAGAACAAACAGTAATACTTGACTTGGCAGTAGGGAGGCTCAGCTGAAATAAGGTGATGAGTGGGGTCACCACGTTTTATGAGTGCGGTGGAAAGATTAAAGAAGGCACAGAACCGAATGAAAATACAAAGCTTTCAATATACGAGATAACAGCGAGGATGGAATAGGCATGTGCAGAGAATTATCTTGGAGCTGTTTCCCTTTCTTAATGCTTCGACATATACTGTGCTTGTGAGTTCCCATGTCTCCAATCCATAAGAGCACCTGTGGTAATAAGAGAATGCAGTGATCCTGCTGCCATGATTTTATGCAGACCGAGAGAAACTCTCATTTCTATTATGACTGTCTGGTGGACCCACTTGCTAAGGGGCAGGTTCTACCTGAACTTGCTGCTTTGTTGTTTGTGGTTCCCAAGGGTCAGGAGGGTTGCAGATCATGTGCTGTGTGAAGGCCTTGCTTTGTCAATCCTCTGGATGCAGGTCTTGGGAAGGTACCAAGAGCAACTTGAGTGTTTGGGCAATGGAGCAATTAAAAACTGCCTGCACATCCAAGCCCCTTTAATGACTTTGAACAGCTGCATGCTGGACAGAGCTGAGTATGAGTGAGCACAGATCGGTTTGGCTTTGTGGACCCTTTGGGACGCCTGAATGTCAGGATTGGCCAAAGTCATCTTTTGTGAAGTCATTTGAACTGTTTACAAGAGCAAGAGCTATTTCCAGATATACACAACAAGAGATTGTTCTGTAGGGGATAAAGTTATGCTGTTGTCTGAAAGAAAAGCAGAGGAACCCCAAATTTTGCAAAATAGGATCTGAGTGATAGGATGCTGTGAGAGGACATGTTTCTGGCCTAGTTGGATTTGATGCATGCCAAAATTTCCAGCCATTAGCAGCGGAGACTCTGTGTGTGTGCCTGTGTGTGGGCCATGGATGTGTAAGCACCTGTGTGCTCATGATCTTGCACCTCATATTAGTACTTCTGAGAGGTTCGGGTCCCCATTCAAGTAAATGTGGAGAACCTTCATTGTTTCCTTTGTAGTTACAGCAAGTAGAAGAGCATGGGGGTTCATATGCAGCATTTCATTACATTGGTAAAAAAAACCCACAGTAATTTTTGTGTTGCAGCCTCAGAATACCAGATATATTTCTTACACTTTATTTTGGGCAGCACTTCACTTTTATATCAGGAAAGATTCATTAGAAAGACAATTGAATGTGTTCAGCAGAACTAGTTTTCTAGTTTTCCCTTGAGCTTGGAAAAGTGATTACATATTGGCAGAATTTAAAACACTAATGAGGAAATGCAGTGAGAGAAGCAAAAAGAAACCACAATCCATTACACAAATTAAATACTTTAGGTTACTGCAGTTAAGGTTACTGCACGGTAATAATTGTTCTTTTCTTCCCTATTATTGCTTATCAGAGATTAACACATATCAGTGGTAACATTTTGGTGTTCTCTTATTATTGGGCATGTATTTAACCAGGGCAGTTTTATGCATGTCTACTTAAGAAGTGAACCTCACTGAATCCTGGATGTGCTTTCATTGTTGGTATGGATGAAGTAGATGCTGCAATAGATGCACAGCTGCTGAACCAGTGTAGGCGCCTGGCCTGATAGAGCTCCATAGGGACCAAGCATTGGAATGGAACAGAGTCCATTAATGTAATCTTAAATCTTCCCCTTGCATATACCTTTGTACGGTGGCTGGTTTCCGAACATAATTCAAAATATTGCTGTTTACCTTTGAAACCCTTACATAGCTTGGGAACATCTGATTATTTAAAAGAACATCTTCTGGATGGAATTTCCTCAACCCCACTACAAAAAAGCCCTGTTTCTAGTGCCCATCTCAGTTACTGTTGGATGTGATCAGAGTCCCTGCTTTGCATGCTCTGTGACTGCGCAAATAGGAATTAAGGTGCAATCAACATCACAGGAAAGAATTATGTAGCCTGTCCCGAGAACAGCAGTGAGTCTCACTCCCACAGGATTGGTCCCTAAATCATGAGAATAATGCTCAAATTGCAAGTTAGAAAATGAAAAAGGCACCAGATCCTAATAGGGATTCTTTTTTTTTAAACATAAAACATTGTATTTGTTTCTGAGAGTGAGATAAACATGTTATAGACAACAGCCTAAGCAATGGCATTTCATGTTGAATCAGTTGCCATCCACAGATGGATACAAATTCAGACTTGCACTTATTATTTCTTTCCTTTCCTCGATAATAACTTAAATTGCTTTCATTTAGAGAATACCACAGCAATTTGGGGGTTTGGAAATGTTTGGAAGTTCAAAGATTTAAGGATTGAGTATTTAATAGGCCAACCATCTAAGAATAAGTAATGCATCCAAGATAAATGGAATAGGAGCCCACTTCCCATTCATTTCAGTATTTAAAGATATAACAGCTTAACTCCTGATCTTGTTCAAAGTACTGTATATCTTCAGGTTGATTCTCTCAGTTCTGAAGGGAGATGATCAACCTGAAGACATACTGACAAAATATATAAGGTCTTGTTGCATGATAATCTTTAATAAAAGAAATTGGTTATTTTTTTAAAAAAAATTCCATTCTATTAGGAATTTTAGCTTGTATCAACAGAAAGATTTTCTCACGAGTTTTATATTTGTGCAGTATGTGATTGTAATGAATTGGATAGGATTTACATCAACTGAGAGATGGGTGCTTCTGGTAAAGTTTTCAATGGGGATTTTTTTTTTTTTGCTTTGCTCTTTTCATGGAATCTTATAAGGCAATGGCCCCCAACCTTTTGGGCACCAGGGACTGGTTCTGTGGAGAGAGGTTTTTCCATGGACCGGAGGGAGCATGGTTTCGTATGCTGCCTGCATCCCACTGATGGGGTTCACTTATGACCGGGGTCCAGATGTCTTCCATGCGTAATTTTTTTCCTTCCTCGCCCTCCTCTCTGTCTCTTTTCTTTTCTTGGTACAGCTGGGAGCCATTCATATAGAAGAACTGAAATTTGTTTGGAAGCATTTATCCTTTAAGAAGTCCTTCTGAAAAAAGTTCTTAAAAACAATGGTACAGATTCACTAAAATGTCCTGTTTGGCACAGTATACAATCAGTGCAACTGCATTAATGTATTAGACTAGTACTGAAATTAATGGAAAATAATAGAGATACAACATTGGAATAACTTATGAAATGTTTTTCCCAATTTATAGCAAAGGTAAAAATAGCTTTTACACAAGTAGCACATAAAATCAGTAGGTTCATAAGCAACTGCTTCATTTCCTAACTGGCCTACAGGTGTCGGTTTTCTAATAATGCAAATACTTTGGTGGTTCCAAACATCCCAGAAAGTAGCCAAGGTAACAACCTTCCCTGGGAGCACCCAGATGCTCAGTAAATGCATGAGGTAAACACAAAGCTACGAACATGGTTAAGCCTGGTGCGGCTATGGGATGAAATCTAGCCCAGAACAAGTTTTGTTAGTAAATGGTCATTACCTTTGAATTGCTGCGAAGAAAAGGCATTGGGACTGAAGGTTTTAATAACAGCAATTGCAGTAGAAAAGGGGTGCCTTTCAGTTCCTAAGGATAAGCAGCTGAAGTCTAATGTAGCTGGTGGGATAGTCCTCAGACTGGCTTTGTTCTTGCTGTGTAGCCTGGACATTCCCCCTCCCAGCCTTGCCCTTGTCTTCAGGAGACTCTGCCCTCTCTTGCCGTGAACTTCTCTTGCCGTGCCGCGCCTAAATCCCAACACCAGACTGCCACCACGTTGATTAGTGGCAGCAGCCATAAAGGCCTATTGTGTGCTCATTTGTTCCACCGTAAGCCCATGTGTGATGAATATTATCCTGGGTTCCTAGTTGGCCAGGTGCAACCACCCAAATTCACGGGGGCTGCTGTAGCCTACCTGATGGGCTCTCTCTCCCTCAACAGAGGCAGGAGATTGGACATCTAAAGAAATGGCCGGCTGTCTGAAGCTGCCCAACAATTTCCTTATTGGCATTCAAAGGCATCACCTTAGGATGGAGAGCAACATAAAAGGAAAGAGGAAGGGCCCAGCTTAGGCTGTCATGGTCTGAGTATTTTTCTTTGTGAGAGGGCCTTCCAGTGATCAGAGTCTGGGTGGAGGTGGGAGGTCTGGGAAAAGGCTGCCTACTTTTCTTCCTTGTTCAGGAAGGAGGGTCCCAATTTTCAGGACTCCAGAAGCAAATCCCACTTTGGCTTTTATTATCACAGCGGTTTCCCCCCACTTTCCCACACTTCCTCCCCCCATACATTAAAAATGTTCTTTTGTGGCTGGGCAAGGCCTCTCCAGAGTTTTCACAATGAAAATCTCAGACAAGACTCTGTTGAGGAATATCAGACCAAAGGGAGAAAAAATTAGAGATCAAGGAAGGCAAACAAAGTGAAACCAAATTATGGTTTATTGGTCCATTTGTCGAATGAATGAATGAATGAATAGATAAATACATAGACTTTTCACCTCTCAGTTTGATTCAAAGATTTCAAAAGGAAAGCATTAGAGCCTCTGTGTAAAAAAAAAAAAAAAGAAAGAAAAACCTTTCTGAAGAACGGGATGTATTATCTTACATTAAGATTTCTGATGACTAAAATGAAAATACAAGGAAGCCATAGGATATTCAGTATTCCTACATCATTCTTAAACAGTTACATTTGCTTCATTTGTTCACAGAAACAATTGATTAGAGAAACTCAAACTCAGCAAAAAATAATAAACAGCTTTGTAGTTTCCTGAAAGCCTAATGTATGGTTACATTTGCATAATACATTTTCTTGAACTCCAGTCCACTTCATCAAATATACTTAAAACAAATATTTTGAAGATTTAGAATAACACAGTTTGGGGGAAAAGGAAAAGAGCATTTGTTAGCATTATAATAAGCAGCCTCCTGGCTTATACGGCAGAAAAAGCCAGATTCTGTGCCTACAAACAAACGTGCAGAAAGCAATCTTCTTCATTTATGCCAGTTTATTGGGGTTGAATGGGAATTTGTGAGACAGAGGTGAGGAGATCAGCCATGAAGTGAGCAGATACAAAAAAACCGGAGCCAAAATTCCCTGTGTGCAACCGTGCATTCCTACTTGCATACAAGAAAGAATGGAGGCCATGCCCCTCCCTTTCCTTCCTCCAGCGAGGTAAGACACTACACAATTCCCCAATGACCACAAATGGCTGTTCTGGTAAAATAAGAGGACCATGGGAGGAAAAAATTAACCCAAACCCCTGTATGTTTAGAAGTCCCCAATCTCTCCTTTAGATCCCCAATCTCTCCTTTAGGATAAGTCATTGAACCATGGGGCTGCTCCATAGAATCGCCCAAGGTCATCTTTCCTACTGCACCATTTGCCAATGAAGCAACAAGGTTGGCGTGACTCTTCAGCAGGATCCATCCTTATGTACATGGCAGGGAAGGGGCTTCCTAATTAGAGCCATTAGCCAACCAGAAAAGGTAATCGATGCTTACTCTCCTGGAACAGAAAAGCAGGGGTGGGGGTGGAACAGAAGTACAGCCCTTAACATCTGATTCACTTTTTGAAGATTAATCTCACCTTGCTTCATTGTATTGCTGGTGACTTTAACCCTATGAGTGTTGGTTTGCAATTTTCTCCCTCAGCTCTCTGAATGCATTCTTCCCTGGACAATGGTGATGAGCAAGGATTCCCTTTCTCCTGCCCAGACCTTGTTACTTTAAGAAAGGAAGGAGGCCTCTGAAAGGCAAGACCATGTCAAACTTGACCTTTACCTGCCATAAAGTAGACTTCGGAAATAAATGTCATGCCCTTTCACCCCTGGGTGGGATTCCCCATTCATTTGAATAGAAGGGGACAGCCCTCTTTGGCATAATAAGTGCTATTTTCTGGTGGAAGCTGTGATAGTTCTACAAATAAAAAGGATCAGGGGATCTCATTACATCCTAAAATGATTTGTAGCATCTTGAATGAGGTGGGATCCATCAATCTGTTGGCAGTGTGCTCTAAAGGACAGAAAATTATTTCAGTTAGTGGCACAAACTGTAACAATATAAAAGTCTAAGAAAACTGTTAACACTCATATTTACAACATGCATTTATTAGAGCTATATCCTGATTTTCTTCCAAGAGCTCAAAAGTGGCATAAATAACATCTGTGCTTATATATTTCTCCAATACAACAACTATGAGGTAGACTGGATTGAGACAGAGTAAGTAACTCTAGTTTATTGTTTAGTAAGCTTCTATGTCTAAGGGTGGACTAGAACTTGCCTCCCCGTAGGAACACTCCCAACACCCTAACCCAGTGTTTCTCAATCTTAGCAACTAGTGTGGATTTCAACTTTCAGAAACCCTTAGCCAGAGCTAGCTGCTGAATTTTGGGACTGCCCTAATCACTATACCACATTAAGGAAACAATACAATCAACATCATTTAGCCCAGGGGTGTCAAACTCGTGGTGTCACGTCATCACGTGATGTATTGCAACTTTCCCCACCTTCACTAAACTGGGGGTGGGCATGGCCAGTGCATGACACATCTGGCCCGTGGGCCGCGAGTTTGACATCCCTCATTTAGCCAGATCTCAGTGTAATTAAAAAGAAACAAGTGTGGATACTTGGCATTGCAACGGCTAGAGATAGAAGGATTAATGGGAAAAACTAGAAAATCTAGGAAATATAAAGACCTTCAAACAGAGGTCAAGAGAATGTGGAAAAAGAAAGTGGTGCCAATAGTGGTCGGTGCATTTGGTGTCATACCAAAAAATCTGAAAAACCACTTGGACACAATAGGAATGGACAGAATCTCAATTCAAGTCATCAATTACAAAAAGTTGTATGACTTGGAAGATTCGGAACAACAGGCAAATATTGTAGACTGGTGGTTGGCTAGCTCTAAGTAACTATTTGGAAGAGTTTCCACTTCATATTAACTACTTGGCCTATTTGGAATTTTGTAAATTTGGATGATTTAGGGTAAGCAAATCTGTTCCCTCAAGGAAGGGTTGGATGGGTTTCGTTTATTGACATGTCCTCCCCTTACATTATTATAGCTCATTGG
The DNA here is from genome assembly GCA_003457575.1 of Thermophis baileyi. NCBI lineage: Eukaryota > Metazoa > Chordata > Lepidosauria > Squamata > Dipsadidae > Thermophis > Thermophis baileyi. The sequence goes on along the minus strand of QLTV01000974.1, from coordinate 4,816,358 downwards.
TTTGGGAAGATTGGAAAAGCTTAATATAGTAGCTTGTAAGTGAGGCAGCATTTTTAAAGAAGGAGCAGTGAATAGGTTGTGGTCTTCTGTGATCCTATAATTCAGGTGCAAAAATTGTGGTCTGACCCAACATGTCCTGACCTCCAGCATCAGTTCTGTACTCCCCTCCCTCCCCCTCCCGGTCTCCAAGTGGATGGTGCCAAAGATTCCCCCCTCCCTTTTTTTTGCATTTTTTATGATTTCAGGATTGAATTCAGGGGTGGGATGGAGTGGTAATTAAGAGATAATATCTTCCAAATGATTAAGACGCACATTTCACCCCTTAAAACTTCTGAAACCCTTCCCCCAATGAACTCTATTTTCTTATTTTTTGGAGCACAGCTCCTCTATATGTTGAACAAAGCCCACCAAAATTAGGCACTATTATCCTAGTACCCTGTAGGAATTTCAAAAGAAATTCAATAGAAGTAGACTGATACATTCCTAAGAAAAAAGAGAAAGGGGATACAGGTTTCCATAAAATTTGCAAATGCAAATGTAATTGTACAGATGTACATTTAGAAGACATGAATAGATTTTACAAATGGTAATTTGTGTCAATTTTATTTCTGAATGTGCAGTTCCATGCATATTTATCTGGAAATATGCTTAATTGGACTCGGGTGAAATCTAGCAGGTTCTGACAGGTTCTGGAGAACCGGTAGCGGAAATTTTGAGTAGTTCGGAGAACCGGTAGTGGAAATTTTGAGTAGTTCGGAGAACCGGTAGTGGAAATTTTGAGTAGTTCGGAGAAACAGCAAATACCACCTCTGGCTGGCCCCAAAGTGGGGTGGGAATGAAGATTTTGCAATATCCTTCCCCCAGGAGTGGGGTGGGAATGGAGATTTTGCGGTATCCTTCCCCTGCCACGCCCACCAAGCCACACCCACCAAGCCACACAACGCCCACCAAGCCACGCCCACAGAACCGGTAGTAAAAAAAAATGGATTTCACCACTGATTGGACTTAATGGGACTCACTTGGTTTAGCATGAATAGATCAGGCTGTATTTTTCATTGTATTTTGTAGCCCATGATGCTGTGTCAAAATCTGTTGGAATTGTCTTAAGATGTTCTTCACCTGTGAGAGAGGCTATTATTATACTTCTACTTCATTCTCAGGATGATTTAGAATTGGAAGAACGTAATTTGAATGTATTCTTGAGCTGACTTTATTATTGTTAGGTGTTGGAAGGTGCTGGTGTTGACTTACATTGTACACAGCTTCCCATTGTCCTGAAGACTCTCTGATCTGAATAAAACAAAAAACAAAGAAAGACTTCCCTTGTGGTCCCCTTGTGGTGTTCAGTGGAAATTTGCGAAGTCAGGGAGGCTGCGGACACCAGGAGAGATTACAGTGAAAGACAAGTCACAACCCCATCCCAACTTCCAACAAATGCCCCAGCAATCTCATAACTCAAAGGTGAGAACATGCACGTAACCCATGAGAATTCTGAAACCTTCTTTGAAGTTTTGTTTTAAGAAAAAGAAGAAATGAAATGATTTCTTTTTCAACAGACTGAGTTAGAATAGTCAGGCACTTTGGTTAAAGTCAACTTCAGAGGATTTGTTCATTTATTGTTTTTATTCCTCCTCTTAGATTTTTTAAAACATATTTTATTAGTTTTTTAATGTAATGTAATGTTATTTTTGTATTTTATATTTCTTACATTTTTAAATTCCTTGTACCTCGCCCTCCTTCTGCTGGTTTTTTTTTTTTTAACCACAATAAAGGTGGATTTGATTTGATTTGATTTGAACTCCGGAAGGAAGCTAGCTGCTTTGAAAAAATTTGCACGGTATTAGAACTCCTGTAAGCCAGAGTTTGATGAAATCCCTCAACATATTTCTTTCATGTTGGGCATTCATTTTTATATTTAGTCCATATTCATTTATCACTCATTCATTCTTGACCCTATCTCTTCTCGCCTTTACCAAAGATACTTTTTGAGTATCCTAGTTTCACTCCATTGAGTTTACTTTTTATTTCTCCTGATGTATCCCAAATTCATTTTCATATACCGTAACAAAATGAGCATAAATATTTTACACATAGCCATTTTCGGTTCTTCGATGAACAATAATTCCTCATGACATGGCATTCATTTCCTTCCCAGGGGTGGGTTCTAACTTACCTCACTGCCGGTTTGCTTCCTCCCGCGCCGTGTGGGCGCGCCGCATGGGCGCGCCGCATGGGCACGCACGCGCTTCGTGCGTGTGCACATGCGCAGTGCCAAAAAATCCCCCCCCAAAAAAGTTGAAAACAACATGGCGACACATGCGCAGTGCCGGAAACTCTGCTTCTGTGCATGCGCAGGAAAAAAAAAACCTGGAAAAAAATTCCAAAAAAAATAAATAAATCTAAAAAAAAATAATTTCAAAAAAAAGATGGCGGCACCCACAGACTGGCACTGACAGAACCTGTTCCGTGATGTCACTGTGACGTCACCAGCGGGTCGCTACCGGTTCGGCCAAACCGGGAGGAACCCACCTCTGTTCCTTCCTACTAGTATTTACACAAGTTAACATTTGCTTAATATTCAAGCTACTAAAGCAAGTGCTCCTTTCTAATAAACTGTAAGTCAGTGAGGATATATTCAAAGTATAAGGTTTGCTGTAGTTGGGAGCTGATTTCTGCAACATAAGTGCCCGAAGTAGAATTGCCTTCTTTTTCAAAAGCAGGATCTCAATGGAATCCGGTATTTGAAATAAACCCCTAACTAAATATTGAGCAATTGCAGTGCTGCAGAATCTTTAATGTTTGTGTTAGCCTGTCAGTTATACTGTTGGGAAATATTGCTGAAGACATACATATTTTGGAATAGATGAGGAAAACAGGTGATAATAGGATTCTTAAACAGCAAGGGCCATTCTTCTCAGATCCTTAATTTATGAAAGATCTTCAGCAAAGATATTTTCCATAAAGCTTATCACAGTCGCCTGACTATTTAAATATTCATACCTGTTCATTTGCATAGTAAGGCTCACAGGCGCAACATCAGTTGCCCGGGTAGGGTTTCCATTAATATCCACATACTATCAACCTGTATTGATTATACATGTATAAGTGCATTTAAACACCACCAATCAGGCATAGGAAGTTTCACAGGTAAAGGGCTTTTTCCACATTAAATTGTGTTTGTGTAAATCTAGTTTAATATGTTGATCTAAAAATGATTGAGTTAGATATCTGTATAAATTCAGCCTCATCAGTAATCTTAAAAGTAATTGGAAGCTGGATATATCTTTTTACTAAAGAAAAGTAATTTTTTTTCTAATGAAGTAGAATGAAACAGTAGGATTTTGTCTAATGATTCAAAGTTCTATTACTGTTCTCCTTTATAAAATAATATATGAGTATTTGTCCTAGTTTGCCTTTTTAACTTAAATACTAAGTTACAACTTAAAAATAACCATCAAGAAAACAATTGTATTCATTGAGAATTCTCATTGGTATTTCTAAAGTAAATACTGTATGAAAAGAATTCACGTTAAAAAAAAAGTATGCATCAAGTATTAACTCTGGTGCAATTTGAATTAACATCACTTTTGCTGTACTGTAAGTTATGAAGTTAGAACATAGCAATTATTTTTCCTTGGTTACATTACAACTTCAAGTTCTGTCAACTGTTTAATAGGCTCATCAAATGCTGACTGGGCCTACAGCCATATCTGGTGAAATTGCTCGAGCTGTAATGCAGAAAACTTAGATCTTAAATCACTGGTGCAATCAAAGAGATAACAATATATGGAATTCCATTAGATCCAGTATCCCTCCTGTCAGCTGTCTGAGTAAATTTAATTAACTGCTGTAGGATTCTTATAAAATGAAACAGCTGCTAAAACAGAGATAGCCATTAAATGGAAAAACACCGATAAGTATCTTTATATGACAGATATGCAAGAACACAGCAGAATAACATCAACAAACCAGTTAACAAATTTCATTAGGTGTTCTGCTTGGATTATGATTTGCCATGTAAGATATAAAGGGACAGAGGTCCTTTTGCTTGGCCTTAATCACTGGGGGACTTGTACTACAGCACTGTCTATTATACAGCACAAGTTAGTATTGATCATCTGTAAAATAAATTATGATTGATGTAATGCTGGTGCGTGACCCTGTGGTCACGACCTCCGTTCGATTGTTAGGACTCCCTTTTAGGTGAGATCAGAATAACAAACAGTCCCATTGCAATCAATAGATGGAGAAACCCAATATTTTAACAAAAATGCATCGAGTGTGTCCCAGTGACTCATGCAGTGTTTAGGGTTTTACATGCTGGCTGTGGATTATAGGAATTGAAGTCGGAGGTCCCTGGAGATCAACCCTAGATGGTTAAAATGAACTGTCAATAGAGACAATTTTGCTTAGATGTCAAACCCTGTGAGGCTGGTAAAGTCAGGAAACAAGAACTACATAGGTTTATGAAAAGCTTACGATGGTCGATGAAGTAGAGAACATTGAAAGCCCATTAAAGCATTTCTCCAGATTGGCTTGGAACCTCGCATAAGTAAGGTGGGATTATTTTTGAGTTTCTTTCTCATGCTTCCCTCTTCCCTTGACCTGGATGTCTTGCAGGACATCCCACTGCCATAGAATTAAAACGTTGTGCAGGAAAAATAAATGACTCATTGTTCATACTGATTGAGTCCTCCAAGAAAAAGATCAGGAGGTTCTGAAGATCCTGAAAAAGCAACTTCTCCATTATAAGTACTCATTGCCAAAGCCTGGCAGTCCAGAACAAGTCCCCCCAAAACCACTTAGCCTATATCCGTGATGGCGAACCTATGGCACGCGTGCCACAGGTGGCACGCAGAGCCATATCTGCCGGCACGTCAGCCGTTGCCCTAGCTCAGCTCCAGCGCACATGTGCGCGCCAGCCAGCTGATTTTTGGCTCGCGCGGAGGCTCTGGGAGGGCGTTTTCGGCCTCCGGGGGGGGAGGGGGGAGGCCATTTTCACCCTTCCCAGGCTCCAGGGAAGCCTCTGGAGCCTGCGGAGCATGGGGGCGGGGCGGCTGTTTTCGCCCGCCCCAGGCTCCAGGGAAGCCTCTGGAGCCTGGGGAGGGCGAAAAATGGGCCTACCAGGCCCACCGGAAGTCGGGAAATGGGCCGTTTCCGGCCTCTGGAGGGCCTCTGGGGGGCGCAGGGGAGGCCGTTTTTGCCCTCCCCAGGCTCCAGGGAAGCCTCTGGAGCCTGGGGAGGGCGAAAAACGGGCCTACCGGGTCCACCAGAAGTTGGGAAACGGGCCGTTTCCAGCCTTTGGGGGGGGCGGGGGAGGCCGTTTTCGCCTTCCCCAGCCTCCAGGGAAGCCTCTGGAGCCTGGGGAGGGCGAAAAACGGGCCAACCAGGCCCACTGGGAAAAGTCGGGAAATGGGGGAGGGGGTCGTGCGCACATGCGCAAGGGGGGCATGGCGCATGAGGGGGCATTAAATTATGGGTGTGGGCACGCACGTGGGCGGTAGCGCAGGCGCGCTTTCGGCACCCGAGGGAAAAAAGGTTCACCATCACTGGCCTATATAGTCACAGATTGATTGATTGATTGATTGATTCTGCACCATCAAGTGTCCACACAGAAAGATTTTCTCCATGATGATCTGTCCCCAACCTGGTCCTTCAGTTCTTCCAACAACGCACTCATCACCACTGTAACTGAGTCCTCTATCTTGCTGCTGGTTGGCCTCTTCTTCTTTTTCCTCTCACCTTTCCCAGCCTTAGAGCCTTCTCCAGAGAACTAGGTTTTTGCATAATGTATCTGAAGTAGGATAATTTTAGCCTGGTCATTTGTGCGCTTGGTACACCTGACCTGGACCATCCAACCTGCTTAAGAAAGAGACTTATCTGATCTTTTGACTTGATATCATTGTAAAGGAGAACAGATAGAGGTAGACCTCATGACCATAATTTGGACAGCACCTTTCCTCACTGAGTGGCCGTTAAGTGAATTGTGCCCAATTTTAAGACCTTTTTTTGCTGTTTAATAGCAATAGCACTTAGATTTATATACCGCTTCATAGTGCTTTACAGCCCTCTTTAAGCGGTTTACAGAGTCAGCATATTGCCCCCAACAATCTGGGTCCTCATTTTACCAACCTCGGAAGGATGGAAGGCTGAGTCAACCTTGAGCCTGGTGAGATTCGATCTGCCAAACTGCTGGCAGCCAGTGATCAGCAGAAGTAGCCTGCAGTACTGCACTCTCACTGCGCCACCGCGGCTCCTTAAGCAAATCACTGTGGTTGTTAAATGAATCATGCAGTTGTTAAGTAAATCCAGCTCCCCCCACTGACTTCGCTTGTCAGAAGCCAGCTGGGAAGGTTAAAGCAAATGGTGATCACGTGACCCTGGGATGCTGCAACCATTATAAATACAGGTAGTCCTTGACTTACGACCACAATTGAGCCCAAAATTTCTGTTGTTAAGTGAGACATTGGTTAAGTGAATTTTGCCCCATTTTACAATCTTTCTTACCACTGTTGTTAAGTGAATCATTGTAGTCGATAAGTTAGTAACAAGGTTGTTAAGCGACTCTGGCTTCCCCACTGACTTTGCTTGTCAGAAGGTCGCAAAAGGTGACCACATGACAGTGGGACACAGTAACGGTCATAAGTATGAATCCGTTGCCAAGCATCTGAATTTTGATCACGTGATCATGGGGATGCTACAAAGGTCTTAAGTGTGAAAAATAGAATAGAATAGAATAACAGAGTTGGAAGGGACCTTGGAGGACTTCTAGTCCAACCCCCTGCTTAGGCAGGAAACCCTACACCACTTCAGATAAATGGTTATCCAACAACTTCTTAAAAACTTCCAGTGTTGGAGCATTCACAATTTCTGGAGGCAAGCTGTTCCACTGATTAATTGTTCTAACCGTCAGGAAATTTCTCCTTAGTTCTAAGTTGCTTCTCTCCTTGATTAGTTGCCACCCATTGCTTCTAGTCCTACCCTCAGGTGCTGTGGAGAATAGCTTCACACTTCAGATAAATGGTTATCCAACAACTTCTTAAAAACTTCCAGTGTTGGAGCATTCACAATTTCTGGAGGCAAGCTGTTCCACTGATTAATTGTTCTAACCGTCAGGAAATTTCTCCTTAGTTCTAAGTTGCTTCTCTCCTTGATTAGTTTCCACCCATTGCTTCTTGTCCTACCCTCAGGTGCTTTGGAGAATAGTTTGACTCCCTCTTCTTTGTGGCAGCCA
>QLTV01000974.1:4789046-4800877 GCA_003457575.1 Thermophis baileyi | reverse complement strand
TTTGCCTCAAGGAAGCACTCGCATATAGGAGTATAGGAGTCCCGCTGCTCCCGGGTCGGGTCGAAAGGCGCCGGTGGGTGGACGTTGGACATCGCGGCAGAGAGTAGGCAGAAAGGCAGCTGCCTGGCTGGTTGGAATCGCTGAAGAAGCAGTCACGGTTCTCCTGAACCCAAGCCCTCGTCGCCACTGTTAGATAGTGGGTAGAGATGACAGGAGACAGACTTCCAAGCAGCTCTTTATTTCAGCTCTTGTATCAGCAACCAGCAAAGAGCAGTCTGACAGCTTGCCCTTTTATAGGGAGCTGTCAGACAGACCAGCCAATAGCGTTTGAGCTTTTTCCCGCTCAAACGCTGGACCTGGTTGGAACCATGCAACACAGTTATAACAGTTAGAACATAACAGTCTCTAGCGCCTACTGGTTCTAGGCAGAATTGGCCAATAGTCAGGGAATCCAACATTAACAACGATTCATGTCTTGGCTCCCTCTTGAAATAGTGATCTATTGCTGGAACAAGAGCTGATGCTCTTAAATCCTTGTTAATTTTAACGGCTAATTAACCTCAGTGCTAACTGAGGGAAGAGTAAATGGATGCTTAGTATAAATGGTTGTATATTTTAATTTCAAAAAGAAAATATTCCTGCCCTCACCCTTAATGAGAGGATAGGCCACAGGTTCTAAGTTGATATTTAATGGTACTGTGATATTTGTCAATAATACCAAGATGGTGGTGGACTAGGATTGGAAGGCCCAGGTTTGCATTTACCCTCAACCACAGAAACTCACTGGTGATCTTTGGACCAATTACTTTGTCTTGGGGTGGGGGAATTGGCAAGGAATTGCTATGCATACTGCTTTGAGCTCCTGGAGGAAAGATAGAACATACATCTAAATAATAACAATATTACATAAAAAAATAATTTGCAGCAATGAAATCAAGCTCATGCAGCTACTGGGAAGATAGACTGCCATGCAAATTCTTCAGACTCTTTTAAGGGGAAAATACATTGGGCATTTATTTATGTGTACCAATGGATGTCATGGAAGAGAAATTCAGTAAATACAAACACTGGGGATATCCATGAAGAATATCCACATTATTCAGTTTATTTAAACGAGATAGCTGAAGGGCCCAGTTCTCTGGCTTGCTGTGCGTGGAAAAAAAAAGTGTGCGAAATGCAGAATTGAGATGTGATCGTTCTCTAATGGAGATCTCTTCCCTACTCAGTTCATCTACCCTCCCATCTACCGGTATTTATTTCCCCCATCCACCCACATACAATTCATCCCTTTTTCAGTCTACTGGGGTAAAGATTTGTTTAGCTTGGCCCCTCTCTCTTCTTCACTTTAAAGACTTGGGTGAGAGCCTGGCCACACTTTGCCAACAGAAATTGGCCTGGGAAGAGAGCTCATTTTGTCTCCCAGCCAGTCTTGCCTCTGCAGTTTAACCTGTCCAGGTCTGTATTCCAGCCCGGTTTATTCATGACCAATGCCTTTTGGCTGATGTACAGTATTAACAGTACCTGCTGAGCGATATATGGAAGCTCAATCAGTCAATCAAATAATTAAACAAACATAATCAAATAATCAAAGTAAATGAAAGGAAACACTGATTGCACTCTGCTTATTCTCACTCCTAATGAAATACAACCAGCACCGACGAAAATGGCATTTTCTCAAAGAAAGGCAAAGCCATGTGTTTGCTGGGTGTTCATTGTTGGTTCCAGACAATAGCATTTGGCACATGAGGTGAACGTTCACGGTAGAATTGGGATCACTGTCCCTGGTGGAGGTGCGAGAGCTGTATGGGATTAGCTCCTCAAAGTGAGTACCCACTTAAGGCTGACTCCCTCTCTTCTAATTGAGGCACCTTTGTTCAGATGGGTGCTGCTGCTACTCAAGTAGCCCTAAAGATGGAGTTGCTGACTCATTTTAGGGGTGACTGCTGGAGAAGAGCTAGTATGCCTATTAGCAAAATATCTGGTTTTATATGTAGTATGATAATGATAATAGTTGTGTTTTTCAAGTGTTTAATATCTGCGGTTTGCAGCAGAATGAAATACATGCCAATAATCTGAATAGTGCCAAAGTTAGGTAGCTGCTTTTCATAAAGTTCCAACACAGCATCTCCATTGACTTTAGCTGGATCGGTTCACAGCCAGCCAGCCAGCCAGCCAGAAAAGCTGTGGGTATCCTAGTGCAGGCCCTGGCCAATTATTATTAGTACTGCTATTTTGTTCAATATTTGTTGCTTGGTTTGTTGCTTTGTTTATTTACAGAGATTGTTGATAGGTTTCATTATAAAAAAATGAATTGCAGATTTCTTCATACAGTATTGCTGCAACTTTTTGCTAGGATTGATCCTGGAAACTACAGACCAATCAGGCTGACATCAATACCTGGAAAAATCCTGGAAAAAAGAATCAAAGTGGCAGATTTCTGAGCATCTATAAATGTACAAAACAATCACTAGAAATCAGCATGGGTTTGTTAAAAACAGATTGTGCCAGACAAACCTTATTGTCTTCTTTGATAAAGTGACTAAATCAGTGAAATTCTGTATATATAGTTTATTTGGACTTTAGTGGGGCATTTGATAAAGTACACCACAACCTACATCTTGGTAAGATAGAATAGTGTGGGATAGACAGTACCAACACCAGATGGATTTGCAATTGGCTGACCAACCACATTCAGCATGCAGTTCTCAATGGAACTACATTTATGTGAAGGAAAACATGCAGTGGGGTGCCTTAAGATTCTGTCTTGGGGCAGTGCTCTTCAATAACTTCATAAATGAACTACATAAGGGGACTTATCAAATTTGCAGATGACACCAAGCTGGGGAGAATTACCAACACTTTGGAAGATGGACTCAAGATTCAGAAGAATCTTGACAGATTTGAGCATTCGGCCCTATCTAACAAAATGCAGTTTAGAAAAGTAAGGTTTACTTACTTTACTTAAACAGGAAAATCAAATGCATAGGTATAGAATAGGTGGTACCTGGCTCAACAGTAGGAACTATAAAAGGGATCTAGATGTCCTAGTGGACCACCGCTTAAGTATGAGCCAGCGTATGCTGCAGGTGCCTAAAAACCCTTATTAAATTTATCCCTTACTAAAGATAACATCAAAATTACAAGAAGTGATAGTACCACTCTAGACCTCACTACTGAGGCCACACTTGGAATACTGCATTCACAATATAAAAAAGATATTGAGATTCTAGAATGAGAGCAGAGAAGATCAACAACGATGAAAATGGGGTCTGGAGCAGAGGTGGGTTCCTGCCGGTTCGGACCAGTACTATAGAACCGGTAGAAAAAATAGGGACTGGTTCTCCGAACCGGCAGTAACGGCAACCTGGCCACGCCCCTGAGCCTACGGCTCCGCCATCTTGTTTTTCGCTTCTGCGCATGCACAGAAGCTTTGTTTTAGCACTGTGCATGCGCAAAGCGCACGTGCAGGGTGCGCCACTGAGCGAACCGGCAGCGACGAAAACCGGAACCCACCCCTGGTCTGGAGGTTAAACCATATGATGAACAGTTAAGGGAACTAGGTATGTCTAGCTAAGGAAGAAAAGGATTAAGGGTGACATGATAGCAGTCTTCCAGTACTTGAGGGGCATCATAGAAAAGAGCAATAGCAATAGACTTATATACCGCTTTATAGTGCTTTACAGCCCTCTCTAAGCGGTTTAACAGAGTCAGCATATTGCCCCCAACAATCTGGGTCCTCATTTTACCCACCTCGGAAGGATGGAAGGCTGAGTCAACCTTGAGCCTGGTGGGATTTGAACTGCCAAATTGCAGGCAGCCGATAGTCAGCAGAAGTGGCCTGCAGTACAGCACTCTAACCACTGCGCCACCGAGGGGGTTGACTTATTCTCCAAAGCACCTGTGGGCAGGACAAGTAGCAATGGGTGGAAGTTGGTTAAAGAGAGATCCAACATAGAACTAAGGAGAGATTTCCTGACAGTCAGAACAATTAATCAGGGCAACTGCTTGCTCCTGGAGTTGTAGGTGCTGGAGGTTTTCAAGAAAACATTGGACAGCCACATGTCTGGGATGGGATAGGGTCTCTCTCTTTGGGCTTGGGGGTTGAACTAAAAGACCTTCAAGGTCTCCTACAGCCCTATGATTCCATGATTGCAAAGAATTGTCTGGTCTTGGGGAACCCCCCCCCCCAAATTCTCAGGAGCGAGATTAGTTAATAACACTTGGTCCTTTTACCTTGCAATTTGAGTATCTTGAAGAGGAGCTCAATCACTGAGAGGAAGGCCTGAAACCATGTGGGCTGACATGATTCTTAGCCATTCATAAAAACAGGCCGTGGACTGGTACAAATATTTTAGTAAGGGATAACTTTATTTGACTTGCTAGGCTTGGTGTAAGAGTGTGGCTCCACCATCAAAACCACAGCTTTCATATTTAGCAAGAAGCTTCTTTTGCATGGAGAATGCCATGATTTTCTCCAGGAAGTTTATCCATAACTTTTTGTCACAACAGGCATGTTAATGTTGGAGATGCCATAAGATTCAGTGCTTCAGGTATGTATGGAGCCAAACAGTTATTGCTGTGGTTGCCTGGGTTAAATATCTGCCATCTCCAACTTTGTGCCCACCAGATGTCTGGGATTACAATTTCCAGAAAGAATTGCTTGTTGTCCTTAAGGCAGTTTTCCAATCTTTTCATTGCAAGTGGCTCTGATCACGTGCTTCCTCCTAATGAGGGCATCCACAAGATTATTACACTTCTAAAGTAGCACCTATCAACCCACGTCTGTTACATTCACAGATGAAAAAAATGAATAGGCATTCCCAGACTTTTGCCTTTTTTTTAATATGAGATTTTATATATTTTATTAGTTCATTTGTTGCATAGCATTTGCTTTTATTGTTAATATTGATTCAAGAAGATTAGAGCCGTAATCAAAACATCTAGAGGGCAGAACATCCTAGTTGGAGAAGGCTACTGGAGGGGAAAATAATTAAACAATGATGAAATGGGAAGCAGAAATATAATTTGGAGACAAACAATGAGACATGTTTATTTTAAAAAGTTTTTTTTTAAGGCTAAGGGATGTCCTGGATCACGAACTAGTTTCCTAACCCTGCATTCCAAAAAGTAGACAATTTGATTTCCTAAATAATGTTAGACTTAATATGATTATCTACTATGCATTTCATTGCTTTTCTCTTCTAATCAGATCAATTATTACAATACAGTGAGAATATTTGGAAGAACATTGACAGGGAAGAATATATTCAAGTTTGAGGAAGGCCACATGTAATCGTCGATCTCAGATTGTATGCCTCTGATTTAAACTACTGGGTGAGGTTTATATGGATATATGAATGTAAAACTATGAGACCTCATTCCTAAGCATACGTAGAATGAGTAAGCTCCATGTAGTTAGTGGGACTTATTTCTAGTTGATTTTAACATGCATAGGACTGTAGCCATAATTGAAAAGTTTACATTCCACGTACTGGGTTCACCCATTGCAGCAAGGCATAACATGACTTTTTTTGCTTTGGCTTGGCTTGTTCTATGAACCCAGCTACTGTGAGTCACGAAGTAGGCTATATGGCTTAGCACAAGGTGTAAAAAGGGTCTTGGCTAAGCGAACAAACCAGAGGTAGGTTCCTACCGGTTCGGACCAGCTCTATAGAACTGTTAGTAACGTGGCGGCCTGGGTCGGTAGAACCGGCAGCGACCCAGGCCTGCCACGCCCCTGAGCTGGTTCTCTCGGCGGCACCGTAGGTGGCACCATCTTGTTTTTTGCTTCTGCGCATGCACAGCTTTTTTGTACTGCGCATGTGCGTGCACACACGCATGCACACCCGTGACCTGCCCGCGCGGCACGCCGCCCGCGTGGCACGTCCCTGAGCGAACTGGCAGTAGGAAAATCCAGAACCCACCCCTGGAACAAACCATATTATGCAGTGTCCAAACCTAGCTATAGAGATTCACTTCCACAAATCAAGAATTTATAGAGTGCTGGTGTTTCAGATTGGCTACCGCCCCTGCCCCCTTGCCAACTATCTTGAGTAGCAATCTTTTGAATTTTTGATATTTGGGAAACCTTTCGGTCTCTCACATCTCTGCCTTGAATTCAGTAATGGCTTTAGGCAAACACAGCTCTTCCCATCCCTCCTCTTCCTAGTCGGTACTGTGGGAGACTCTTTTAATCTATTTTACAATATTGCGACAAATATTGATGACAGACAGAAATATTCTAAAAAGAGAAATTTACAATATATCATTATTTCAAACGTTTGCTTTGAAAATTCATGCAACCGTTTTAGAGTACAGTGCTTAATTCTGGGCACTACACTTTAAAAAGAGATAAATACAGGCAGTTCTTAAGACCATTTGTTTAGCATACTTGGCCTAGGATACACTACACTACTTAATGTTGAATTTTCTGGTCTCAGTTGTGGTAATAAATTGAGGACTTCCTGTAGATTATGTTCAGTGAAGCACAAGAAAGATAGGGATATAAGATGTCTTATAAAAAAAAAACCCCTTCTTTAATCTGCAAAATTGAACATTATAAAAGGGGACATGCTACCTTCTTTAAACACCTGAAGTGCTATTAATTTATGGAAGGTGATGGCAAAAACGTCTTCTGTGTTGCCCTGAAAGGCAGGGTAAGATGTAAAAGGTTTGTTACAAAACTAGAGATTCTGGCTGAAGAATCAGAACATGTTTGATGGGAGAACAGTTAGCTATATATTCGCAATTAGAGGAGAGGTTGGGAATCTGATGTCTTTAAAATGTTTTGGAGTCCTACTTTCAGTAGCTCCAACCATTACAGCAAATGGCGATAGATTATGTGGGTTGTAGTCACACAATGCATTGTCATTAATTGAAGTGAAGAAGCCTGCAATTTAGGTTGCTCATTTCTTGATTATAAAGTTGGTGGGTTCTTCTTTCCTTGAAATAGCCATAATAAGCTAGACAACTGTCTTTTAGGAATGTATTAGCTCTTGGTTTTCTACATGTCTGTGATTCTATGAATCATAAATATTTGGATGCAGAGTCTGAGCGAGTAGGGCTGAATCAAAATAGAGGGCAGGATCTGGTGAACTGTTTTCATATAAATGTTGTTGTTGTTCTTGACAACCATGTCAACAGCACACAAAGGACCTTCTAGAGATTCCTGAATAAAAATGAGCAAGCCCATGCCTCCAAGGAATTTATCCTGTAAAACATTTCTACAGGAAAAAAAGGGAAGGGAAGGGAAGGGAGAGGCAAGATAGTAAGGTGGGAAGGATGAGTCACATACTAGCTATGTATGCCCGGACATCTCTGTTTGCTTGAGTTTTTTTTTGCAAAAATGATATTGGAAAACTTAAATGAGTGTCCAAGGGATGCCTCATCCAGGCCCTTGAGCACCCCCATCAAAACATATTTGGATTCTACTCCCCCCCCTTGCTTCTCAAGAGCAAAGGCAAAACCAGACCCTGCAAATCACTGCGAGAAAGGGCTTTATTGACAGTAGAGAAATGGTCTACTCAGATGGAAAACATCTAGCTGCATGGAATGAAAGAGAAAAAGTTAATAGGAAGAGAGGAGCTGGCAGTCCCTGACTGAATTTATGCTAAGCCATTATTTGCCCCACATGGTTTATTAAATGAACCACAGTAGACTGGGTTTATGCAATATTTTGTTTACAAGCCACAGATAGGTGGGTTTCCCCCAACATATTTAGCTAAAGCCAATCAAAAAGACTTAGGGCTAGCATATTGTGTGAACTTTGCCTGTATGTAAAATGTATTTTCTCTCTCTCTTTTTACTTTATATGAGTTAGCAGCTGGAATGCAGTTGGCTTTCGGCTTGTGCACTTCTCAATTTTACCCTGCCGTTCCCTGATTCAAAACCGTATATTCAAGTAAGAGCTGAATAGATTTAATGTATACATTAGAAGAAGTCATGTTCACATTGGCACATGCCATGGAAAATTGCATACCAAAATACATAGGGTTTTCCTGGTGGAGTTTTTAAAAATCTCAGAGTGATGAAGATACAGGTTTGACAAACACATAACCCTACCAAAAATAAATAAATTCTTTATAACAAAACTGCCAAGAGTGCTTTATATCATGACTAAAATTTTCATCTATTCTAGATGCAAGGTGGCCCATACTTTCAGCCCTGGGGGCAACATGGGGTATTAAATAGTGGGTTGGGGGCTGCACAAGTGAACATGCGTACACCCGCATGTACCAATAGCAATAGCACTTATATACCACTTCACAGTGCTTTACAGTCCTCTCTAAGCGGTTTACAGAATCAGCCTGATTGCCCCCAACAATCTGGATTCTCATTTTACCGATCTCGGAAGGATGGGAGGCTGAGTCAACCTTGAGCCGGATTAAACTACTGAGTTAGCCTGCAATATTGCTTTCTAACCACTGTGCCACCATGGCTCTTAATCTCACTCCACAACATAGGGATAAAATCTCTCCTGCTTGCAGCAACCTTGACTGTATCAAAATTTAAATATTTCTTCCCAGCACTCTTGATACAACTTCCATCACAGGAAAGGAAGTGTCAAACTCTCCTCCCACGGATACCCCATTTCAGGACTTCTGCTAAATGTGCTCAGCTGCAGTGGTTTCCAGTGATTTTTCTTCTTCAAGACCAGTGGTTCTCAACCTTTCTAATGCCGCGACCCCCCCCCGCCGCGACCCCCTGCTGCCGTGACCCCTCCCCGCCCCCTCCCCGCGCGGGATGAGGTGACAAAGGGGGCGTGGCACCGGGGGTGAAATGCTCCCGGTTCGGGCTTGCCTGCGGGTTGCCGGACAGCTGATAGCGACGGAAGCGGGAGACTTTGCCCGGACGCCACCATTTGGGTTCTTTTACCCTCTGGACATGCGCAAAAAAAGAACCCAAATGGCGGCGTCCGGGCTACCAGCTGTCCAGCGACCCGCAGGCATGGCTGCACCGGGACCTTTTCACCCCTGCAGTGATGGTGGCACCAAGATGGCGGGCTAACACGCGCGGAGACCCCTGTGAAATGGTCGTTCGACCCCCAAAGGGGTCGCGACCCACAGGTTGAGAACCGCTGTTCAAGACCAATCCGTATTCCAAAATGCTGTAAGGCCCTATGATCTGATGCAGCTCAGCAATGCCTCTGAATAGGAAAGGGAGAGCAGAAAGAAATAAGTATACATTCAGGCTGTTCAATTATTCTTTTATCATTTGCATATCATGGCCAAAGAGAGAACAAAATCACACTTAAGGTGTCCTGTCCCATGCTCATGCAGGTTTGATTCTAAGCCATTTGAAGAAAATCCGGTCTGGGTTGAAACTCTTTGGTAAAAGCTTGCAAATATTAAATCTGGACTACAGGAAAGGCTATTATGTCTTCCCCTTGGACCATTTACCTGCTGCTAAGCTCTCTCACCTTTTTGTCCCAGGGAAGGAATGGCCAATTGCTTTTCTTCCTGTTACTGTGCGTGCATGTAGTACAGGTGTGTGTGTGTGTGTGTGTGTGTGTGTGTGTGTGTACACCCCCACCCCCACCGGTATATATATTTTAACAACATTTTGATAAAACAAATCTTTTTCTGTCTCTGAGGGAGTGAAATGCTTTTATATCAGGGGACTGCAAGAATAATGAAGTGGTGTAATATCGGACTTCAAAAAAATAACACAAGGAAAAGTAGAAAGCTGAAAGAAAATTTTATATATATATATACTGTATGTAAATTTTGTGTATACACACACACACACACACACATATATTCATACATATAAATACATACATACATACATACATACATACATACATACATACATACATATATATAATGATTTCCACTGGGTTTTGAACCCGTAGCATTCTATTTACCAAAGCAAGTGTTACAGCTGTTTTGTTATTACAGCGCTCATTGTAAAAGGTACAATATTAGAAACCACAGTACTGTAAATATTCAGTTGAAGGGACAATCTTTCTGTTACAATTGCTGGAACTAGCCTGCACAACTGGACTGTGCATTCTAAGGAGGCTAAAGGTGGTAAAATATATATTTTGGAGGTGGAGCAAAAAATACACATTTTGAGGTCATTTTCACAAGTGAGCAGGGGAATCAGCAGAGGGTGATGTCCTGCAGAACTATCCCCTGGCGAGTGAATTGAAGTGAATGACCATTTGAAGCCGTCCCTTTAACAAGGAGTGCAATGGGGAGAGTGTATGAAGATCAGCCTGTCACACCAACTAGCATTGTGAACTGAGTAGTTTCACTCAAATGTGCTTACCCCAGGCTAAACATTTGCTGATCTGAGGTGTATTAAGCCATGATTTGTTCTAATCATGGTTTGTTGAATAAGCCACAATAGGCTCTATTCAGACAATACACAAGCCCAAACCAAATACGGGTAGTCCTCGACTTACAACAGTTCATTTAGTGACCTTT
Source organism: Thermophis baileyi (assembly GCA_003457575.1). Lineage (NCBI taxonomy): Eukaryota > Metazoa > Chordata > Lepidosauria > Squamata > Dipsadidae > Thermophis > Thermophis baileyi. Next base: position 4,790,447 of record QLTV01000974.1, on the reverse strand, counting down.
CAAAGTTACCTACGACCATTGGAGCATTCCCATGGTCACATGATTAAGATTCAGACACTTGGCAACTGGCATGTGTTTGTGATGGTTGTCTTGGGTGTGTGTGTCATCTGATGCCCTTTTGCAACCTTCTGACAAGCAAAGTCAATGGGGAAGCCAGATTCACTTAACAGCCATGTTACTAACTTAAGAACTGCAGTGATCCACTTAACAGCTGTGGCAAGAAAAGTTGTAAAATGGGGTAAAATTCACTTAACAAATATCTCACTTAGCAACAGAAATCTTGGGCTCAATTTGTGGTCATTAAGTTGAGGACTACCTGTAAACATCACAGTGGCTTAAATGTTAGAATATAACAATCTATGTTATCTCAAGGCTGATTGAAGAAAAAACAACAACCACAGATACTCCAGAGGTCTTCCAGTCAAAACAGTGTTAATTTAAAATGTCACATTTGGCTATTGTGAGATTCAAGTTGAAATCTTTCTGCTATGAAAAGATGTCAACCCAGATTATGGTCAGGCTGTGGCAAAGATCAGCCAGGGTTTAGTTCTACTGAATTATTTGAAAATTCAGCACTGAGATTAATTATGCTGATAGTGGACTAATCATGATTAATTTGTGTTCCTTCCTCCCTTCAAAGAAAGCAAGGCTGATATTGATTTCTTTGCTTAATCACCCCTATCTGTTCAGAAATGACCCGTTCCACCTCCTCACCCCACCCCTCCAATTACCTTCGCCTAACTGGCGCACCATTAAGTCCTCTAATCATTTTGGTTGTTAGTATTTATAGACCTGAAAGTTTATGATTTGTCAGCACAGCTGCCAAAATGGCTTTGTTTATTTCCGTATCAGGCCACACAAGGAGCTACCTTCTTATAGCCTCATGCTTAGGATACTCTTCTGCCATTACGGGCATGTCAGCACTTACAGGTTCAAAGCTGACCTATGTAGTTTTTTTAAAAAATATAGCTATTTAATAAAAAACATCTTCCTAGGTTTGGGAGTGGAATAAATTGGGCTTGAGGGGAAGAATACTGCAGAACTTTTCTTTTTCAAATTATTTTTATTCCTTTAGAAAAAAATATGCTTTCTTCTTAATGTTGTTTGTTATGTTCTAACTGTTTAAACTATGTTGCATGGTTCCAACCAGGTCCAGCGTTTGAGCGGGGAAAAGCTCAAACGCTATTGGCTGGTCTGTCTGACAGCTCCCTATAAAAGGGCAAGCTGTCAGACTGCTCTTTGCTGGTTGCTGATACAAGAGCTGAAATAAAGAGCTGCTTTGGAAGTCTGTCTCCTGTCATCTCTACCCACTATCTAACAGTGGCGACGAGGGCTTGGGCCAGGAGAACTGTGACTAGCTTCTTCAGCACTTTCAACCAGCCAGGCAGACATCTGCCTGCC
>QLTV01000974.1:4754942-4785702 GCA_003457575.1 Thermophis baileyi | reverse complement strand
ACGCCCCGCCTACCTGCGTGATTACGTATGCTGGACTGCTCCATCCAGTAGGGGAGGGGTGTTATGTTCTAACTGTTATAACTGTGTTGCATGGTTCCAACCAGGTCCAGCGTTTGAGCGGGAAAAAGCTCAAACGCTATTGGCTGGTCTGTCTGACAGCTCCCTATAAAAGGGCAAGCTGTCAGACTGCTCTTTGCTGGTTACTGATACAAGAGCTGAAATAAAGAGCTGCTTTGGAAGTCTGTCTCCTGTCATCTCTACCCACTATCTAACATTGTTCTTAAAGGTACTTTCAAATACCTTTAGGAGGCATTAGATTTATAGAAAAAAAATTAAATTATTTGCTGTCACTGAGCTTAAAATAAGAATGAGAATGTAGGTATTGATCATCTATGGTGGAGTTCACACCTAAATACTTAGCCTTGATCATTTATTTATTATTTTGGCCTACCCTTGAGGGTCACAAATCCACCAATTATGGTTTAGCACAGAGGGAGCTAAAAGCCCTTTGATTTTTGTTTATGGAAATATAACTTCCAGAAGTGTTACTATACTTTTTGTATAGTTCCTACCTCATGTTTGACAATCATATTTGTGAATTTTGGAGATTTCTCAGGACTGTTAAAGGAGGATTTGAGAACTCCATGTGACTTAGAATGATGTGTGAACCTGGCATGTATAGTATGTACAACAAATCATGGTTGAAAGTCCCGAGTTAGCATGTCTTAACTAAACTAATATAGCTATTATTAGTCTTCAAGCCTCTCTGAAAGATCCATATCGCAGTAATTCTGGCAGAAGCTACACAAAGCCTGTGTCAATTTTTCTCTTGATCTTTTTTTGGATAGAAATAGCATTTGATATAATATGTAGGAAATTCAAGCTTCCATGATTTCTTTCTTCTGCTACTGTAAAGAGATCAGAAACGTGCCCTTTCATTTTCATCTAACTATGGCTTGTTATAATGTCTGGACCAAGCAACAGCATTAATTTTGGCTTATTGGAATAGGCTAGAACACGGGTGTCAAACTCGATCAGGTCACGTGATGTAACATGATGTATCGTGACATTTTTTGCCTTTGTGGAGCTGGGGTGGGCGTGGCCAGCACGTGACACATCTGGCCTGCGGGCTGCCAGTTTGACAGGCCTGGGCTAGAATCATTTACCATACCTCGCATTTGGCTTGTTACAATCAATTTTGATTAATCTTGATTGCAGTTTGTTCCAAACCAGACTTGTATTAGCATAGCATTAGCATATTAATTATAGACAGGGATCTTTGTTGCCTCTTACTGTTCACAAGTTTAACTACTTTTTGACTTAGTGTTGTTGGTAATTTGTAAACCATGGTTTAAGGCAGAGTGCATAATCCAAAGGGCACAGTGAACTATGTAAACACAACAGTAATGACTTATTCAATAATCTATGATCCAAACAATTCATGACTTAGCACAGGATGTTAACCTAGCCATTGAGTATCATTTGAAATGGAAGCAACCAATTATTTCAGTCTCTAATTTGTAATTGAACTGATGAAGAATCCTAGAGTTGGAATAGTCATATAGGCTATTATATTCAACACCCTGCTCAGTATTAGAATCAAAATTAAGACACCATAGACAAATAGTTGTGGAGCAAGAAAGGGGAATTCATCACCTCCTAACATTCCTAACATTCAATAGTAATGGGCTTTCCTGGAAATTAGGATTACTATTCTCTGTCCTGCACTCTGAGATGATAGAGAACAGGTCTGGATCCTCAGATGCTATCACATTCCCATTCAGCCAGCCATTTTTCAAGCTAAACATACCCAGTTCCTTTTTTCTTTCTTTTTTTTGGTAACTACTTCCAAGCTTACGGTCAACCTAGTTATCCTCCTCAACATATTTTCCAGTTTCTCTGAGTTGGACAGCTTGAAGTTTGTGCCCAACATTATAAACCATAGCAAATACTGTTATAATTGGGAAGGACTTGATAGGTTGCTAAAAATGCCAAAATACAGCCTAAACATCTGGCTGATTATGCAATGAATCATAATAATAATAATAATAACGAAGACCAACACCAGCTAAAGAACTGGCAGCTGTGACTTCATAGTTGTGAACAGAGGATAATTGTATCCAAAATTCATCCAAAGAGGGAGAATATTGCTAAAAACAAAATTGAACAGTAGAAACACCGTCACCATCCTGTGATATGAAGGTACACTCAGTAGTGGGTTTCAATTTTTTTTACTACCGGTTCTGTGGGCATGGCTTGGTGGGCACGGTGTGGCTTGGTGGGCATGGCTTGGGCGTGGCAGGGGAAGGATACTGTAAAATCTCCATTCCCACCCCACTCCAGGGGAAGGATACTGCAAAATCTCCATTCCCTCCCCACTCCAGGGGAACCCCCCCCCTACTTGGGGAAGGATACTGCAAAATCCCCATTCCCTCACCCCCTCCAGGGGAAGGATACTGTAAAATCCCCATTCCCACCCCACTCCAGGGGAAGGATACTGCAAAATCCCCATTTCCTCCCCACTCCAGGGGAAGGATACTGTAAAATCCCCATTCCTTCCCAATCAGCTGGGACTCGGGAGACAGAGAATAGATGGGGGCGGGGCCAGTCAGAGTATTTGAACTGGTATTTACCAGTTCTCCGAACTACTCAAAATTTCTTCTACCGGTTCTCCAGAACTGGTCAGAACCTGCTGAAACCCACCTCTGGGTACACTGTTGGACTTATTAACTGATCACAAGCTGAACTGGACAGTTTGGACTGAAAAACAAGAAAAAGAGTATTCACTATGCATTACATCCCCCATTACATAGTGATAATGATAGTTTATATCTGCCTTTCCGAAACGGAGGCAGAAGTTTACTTCAGGTCAAATAAACTGTCAAAGAAGAAAAGCGTGCATTGGCTATAATTAAAGGACAGCTATAATGTAAAGGACAGCCAAGAACAAGCATTGATGCAAATTAAAAATTGGAACTTACCAAATCTAGAGGAAACAAAAATTGAATATCAAAATAATGTAATAAAACCCAAATAGAATGTAGCAAGGAAAAGCATTACATGGTCAATTTCTACAAAAGATTGAGGGGAAAGTGGATAAAGATAAAACCTGGCAATGGCTGGAACATTAAAAAAAGAAATTGAAGAGTTGATTTTGGCAGTGAGCTGTTCGAATTAATGCAATCAAGGCCAGAAGTGAAAAATCATCAAATGATTCAAAGTACAGATTGTGCAAAGAAGCAGAAAAACAGTAAATCATGCAAGAAGACTGCACAAACTGATCATAAACAACATAACACAGTTGCTAAAAATATTCACTGATCATGTACCAGTAATTAAAAATTGATGGGAACATATAGTTGAAAAAATAGTAAAAAATGAGCAGGTTACCGGTAATTGGATTTCTGAATACAGACTGATAAAATCTTGAGTCATAACATATCAGATATAACTGTTGCTGAAAAGAAAAAAAGTGTGGATAATTGTTGTGGCAATACCAGGGGATAGTATAATAGAATACGAAGAATTGGAAAAAACACAAAATATTAAGATCTGAAAATCAAAATTTAAAGATTATGGCATAAACCTGCCTAGGTGGTCCCAGTGATTATCAGCACTCTGGGTGCCATATCAAAATAGACAGCCCTTAGAAAATCTGTGCATTGACAAAATTTCCATTTTTCAATTGCAAAAGGTCACACTGTTTGGATCTATACATATACTATGCTGATACATTACGGCCTCCTGGGTTCTTGGAAAGAATTTGATGCGTATGAAGGCCAATATCAACTAAAGAACTATGAGCTGTGACTTCACATGGTTGGTAACAGATACTACTACTACTACTACTACTACTACTACTACTACCAACAACAACAACAACATCATCATCAACAACAAAAATTCTGGATTATAGCTATGGAAGTACCCGGAGACAGCAGAGTAGAAGTGAAAGAACTGGAGAAAAATCACAAAATACAAAGTAGAATGTAAATAGAAGTAGAACAACTGTGGCAAAATAGTGATAGGTTGCTTGGATACAGCCTCAAAACATCTGGAGCACAACTTGAACACCATCAGCATCAAAAAAATCATCAGTCAATTGCACAAGGCAGTTTTATTGGAGCAGCTTACACCCTGTGACGATACCTTTAACACCATCAAACAACATCTGCCTACCCAAGGTTTCTTGGGAAGGACTTAGTAGGTAGACAAAAATGCCAAATTCAGTCTCAATGTCTTTCTGACTGTGCAACCAGTCAAAGTAATATATTACTATATTTTATGAATGTGGATAAAATTGGAAAGAGTTTAGGCCAAACTTTCTCAACCTGATGCCATGTTGGGAAATATGACAATTGAAATCTAAGCATACAGAAGGTAGTAGGCTAGGAGAGGCTAAGGGTGGGATGGACAGTGCTTAAAGGGTCAAAAAAGGCCACAATTCCTCCTGTTTAAGGAAGGCCCCAAGAGGCCATCTAGTAATGAGATGAGATCATTATAAGAGGCAGGCTTTCTTTGGCCTTTTAAAAATTGTTTTCTGTGGTTTATGGATGGGAATGGGAAGCTTGGGGAGACAAACGGTTCCTGTCATTAATCCTTCCTAACATTAAGAGCCAGTTGGGTATAGTGGTTAAGGTACTGGCCTAGAAACCAGGAGACTGTGAGTTCTAGTCCTGTCTTGGCCATGAAAACCAGTATTATGATTGTTCGCCACCTTGAGTTAGTTATAAAGTAATAAGGTGGGATAAAAATCTAATCTATAAATAGTTCAGAAATTGTTGTTGTTTCAGGCCACTTTTCATTACCTTTCAAGCATTTTAAGGTGGCCCTGAAAACGGTTGCCTTCATACTCATTAATGTTGGGCTATTAAAAAGATTTTGGGGTGGTGACTAATGTTCCATTTTCACTTTTTAAAAATTAAAACTCAAAACTATTCTAATATTTTGCAGCAGAATTGGGGCAACATGATGTCAGGGTTGAGGGGGATTGGGAATATCCTAGTTTAGGGTGTGAGTACAGTAGATGACTGTAGAAGCATTTTCAACTAAAACTTGTCAACTTTTTAAAAAAATTTCTTTTTTGTAGCCTCCTTCTACATGACCTCCATGTCCCCCTTTCTGATAGGTTAAACCAGGATCCTGTTTTGCTCCAACTTTCATATAAAAGTGAGCTGATCATCCTAAAACCCAAGATTGTCTGTCCATCCTGTCTGTGTGTCTGTGTGTCTGTGTGTGTGTGTGTGTGTTTGCAAGAAGTTGTTCATGTGTAAGCCCATGAAACCACATAAGATCCTGTACCGCATGAATGAAGTGGAATGCAGCAATGACTTGGGTCTGCACCAAGTTATTCCCACTGGATTCTGCTGTCTTATAGCACCCTAATACTGTACTGTAAGCCTCTTTTTGTGGGTCCCTTCTACCCAGGACAGGTGGTGATGCTAGCTCTCTTCAATGGAAAGGAGAACACAGGAGGAAGGTAACTTACCTTCCTGAGTTATTTGACTGGTTTGGGGGAATGGGGAAATGAATCGAAACACAAAAGAGGCAGGAAGAGCCATTAGTTTTAGAGCACCTGACCATTTTTCCAAGTGAACCAACAAAAGGGGTTCTTGTGACAGTCTCAGCAGTTGGCATTAGTCTGCCCAGAGGGTGCAAATCTAGAGAACCCCAGGTAATCAGGGATGCCAGCAGCAGAGTTGAGGTATTAGTAAGGCGATGTGCAGCCGTGTGATACCATCTGGTGAGAAAGAACTACTTGAAGACACATAGGGACGCGCTATTAGCTATTAGGTATCAAGAACTTGCAAAACTGAACTCTGACCTTGAAAAGAAAATTGAGGTAAGTCTAAAACTATGTGCTGATTTCCCCAGTTAACATGCTTGTGGTGAAGAGGCGGGGTCACGTTCGGTACGGAAATCAATCATAAGTTACTCTTTCAGATTCTTTTTCCCCACTGAGAAATCCTCTAGGATTTCCTTACATAAAGAAACACAAAGCAGAAAGTATCAATCTTAGATTTCATTGGCTCCATCAGGCTCATGCAAGTAGTGATGTCATGAATTGCCTCTCCATAACTTCCAACAACTTGTAGGACTGATGGGGGATGGCAGAAAGGAGACTTTAAAAGAGGCTGTGGAGCATTACATATTTTGTCTAAAGGAAACACAAGGAATAGAATCTAAACACGAGCCTCTTAAGTTAAAAAGGTATAATACATAAAAAGGTACATACTGTGCCAATGTACTCTATTCTCCAAATGCAATAATTGCTGTGGGGCTGTCCATAGTTATACAATAGTGTATATCTGGTGTACTCTCTGTCCATCAACCCAAAACAGTCTAATTGTGGGAGGAGCTGATGATGCACGTCTCATGTGCTTGGTTTGATTTATAATTAGAGGCACATGACACTGAGAGAAGTGGGAGGTTGAAGTTTGCTTTAAAAGAAAGGAAAAAAAACAATGCATGCACATTTGCACAGTTACACAACAATGATGCTCTTGAAATAAAGATGGCATGTAGCAACAGGGTCTACATATTAAAACACAGATTATAAGGAAAAAAGAATGGGGAATTTTCTGCTTGGAATTCCTTCTTCCCACTTGCTGCTTGAAGTAAGGGGTGGGGTGGGGGGAAAGCATAACAATTTTTCAGCTTTAATACAATTTTCAGTATTAAGAACTACAACAGCTCTAGACTGGACCACACAAATTCAGTAGTGCATGGAAACCACAGTCCACTGGGGGAACAAAATATGAAAAGTGTCTGGGAATAAATGGAGTACTGAGGGAAAGATAATGTCAGGAAATACTGTGTGTGGTACCGTGAACCAGATGCTGCACACCACGATAAAACCCTAATGTACATTAGCACTCAGGGTTAATATCTTTTGCTGATACCAGTTGTTCTACTAACTACGGTTTTGCTGTTCCAATTGCTACTTTCTGAGCACATTCAGTACAGTTTTGTGATTGTTACTTATCATTTCTTTTACAAGGCAGCTCCTATTTGTGACAACTTAAAAGAGTTTGTATGTGGAGAAGAACATCTTCTGATTCTTATGGTGTCAGGAATGGAATGAACATTCAACATGTTCAACCTGAACATGAAAATGTTCAGGTTGGGCTATTTTTCTTTGTGGAATGAGGTGTCAGGCTCTAGGCTGTGAAATATTTGTTAAATGTATTTGCCGCTTATAGTTGGTCAGGGTGGAGATTCTGAGCTTGATCTCGTTGCAACTTTGTTGATTGTATATAACATTATATAACATTATATAACAACATGAACATAATTACCAAGTACTTTTCAGGAGAATAACAAAAACGCAGGTATCTTTTCTCCCCCGCCCCCGGGACTTATAAACTACAATTCACAAGTAGAGAGAAAAGAGAAAGACACCTGCTCCTCCTTAAAGTACTTGCTTTCATGCTGGAAACCCAGGTTGAACCTTGGGCATTTCGGGTTAAAAGTAGAATCAGGTAGCAGGACACACAAAAAAGCTTTGGTTTGATAGAAACTGCTGCTGGCTAGGACAGACATTTCTATTTTAGATGGTATAATATGGTAAATCTCAGGTTCTTATGCAAGCAAAGGCAGTTGAATCCATACTGAGGAATTTATTTTCATGGTGCTGAGCAGGGACACCATAGCTACACATGAAGGAGTGGATTTGAAGGTATTTAGAGTGGCAATGTCATATAGAACAACAGTAGTAATGTATTAGTACAGTTGCCTAATTCTAGGACAGGCTTTTTAATTGTTAGCGCAATGTGCCATCTGTGTTGTAAAGCAGAGCTGTATAATAGAATCTCCTGGAAGGCTAGCATGAAAGCCAATTGGTTAAGCCAAATCCAGGCTGCCTTCACTGGAGTCCTCTCAAGCCCGTGTGTTATACAAGACTTAATAGCATTTCCCTCTAGACTCTGGAAAAGAGTTCTGTTGGATCAGTCTAAAGATTTGTGTTCAATCTTTATTGAACACAAATATTGTTCCCATCTTGGCCAAGTCAGAACCCGTGGAAATCCCACAAATAGAAGGTAAGCATGGTGACACTAATTACTACTACGGTGCTCTCCCTGGTGCCACAGGAGTCTGGAGAGTGCAACAAGCCATGTGTCACATTGTCTTCTCACCACCAGGCAGCACCAGGTAAGGTGTTGGTACCTGGAAAGCTTCCATTTTGGGCCCCAGTCTAATGGGGTTACAGCTAGATAACAGCATCTGCTTGTGTTTTCCAGTAATTCATAATTATAGACAGTTGTTGGACTCTTAACAGTGCAAGGTCCAATGAATGTCTCTCATTTGATGGTTTAGCAATTAAGGAAACCATTGCTCTGTATCAATCTGTAACCATCTCCAACCTTTTGAAGCATTGCGGTCTTTAGCTCCAATATATCGTAGAACAATGGGGAAACACATAAGAGAGAGATAGTACTCATGAAGTCTCCAAAATTTCTGTGCCCGTCTCCCTCTGCTATTAATTTACTGAATTGCTACATCGGTTTATAAAATATCCACTCGACATTTCTCTTTCTCTTCTCTCCATTTTTGCTTTGCAAAAGAACACAGAAGGGGGGTGGTGTATGGGATTATGGGCCTGAGTTTCCTATGGACGTCTGCAACTCCTTCTCGGGGATTCTGGAGCCAGGTGTTTCTCTAAACTGAGACTGTCCTGGCCTTGTGTTTTTGCTGATTCTGATTGACTGAAGACCCACTTGTCAGAGTCCTGGTGGGAAGCACAGGCATCATGAGCCGAGGTGGCGCAGTGGTTAGAGTGCAGTACTGCAGGCTACTTCAGCTGACTGCTAGTTGCAGTTCGGCGGTTCAAATCTCACCGGCTCAAGGTTGACTCAGCCTTCCATCCTTCCGAGGTGGGTAAAATGAGGACCCAGATTGTTGGGGGCAATATGCTGACTCTGTGAACCGCTTAGAGAGGACTGTAAAGCACTGTAAAGCGGTATATAAGTCTAAGTGCTATTGCTATTGCTATCATCTCTGACTCTTTGAAAATGCTGCAAACCAGGAAACAGACTCCACAGGAAGGCTAGACTTCTGTTTTGTTGAGATAGGCTGCAGTAACAGAACGTTGCCAGTCTTCTCTTCCATCTCTCTTGCACCTTAGGGAGATGGGAGTGGTGGGGAGGCTAACCTGAGTCTCTTTGTAATACTCCCTTGACTGAAGGCATGTTTCTTCTATTCCCAAACTTTCCCTAAAGATCTTTGGATTCCTTCCCCAGGGTTCGCTAACTGCTTTGCAACACCACCAGTGTGTAGATCAGCCCACTTAGGCAAAATCCCCAGGCACATGATCAGGCCCCAGCAGCTTTTAAGGTTCTGATATTTAGTGTGAGATGCCCCCCCCCAATCTTTGCTTGCTTCCTTTCACTTCTCAAGTGGTGCAATGGCAGAGGCACCACTTCCCACCCACCCCTCTCATTTTCTTTAACTGTATAGGGTGGTTAGACCTGCTAGAGAGTGATGTACAAATGCATCTCATATCTTGAGTTCCAAAAGGGCTCTTGCAGGGGTGACATCCAGCAAGTTCTGACAGGTTCTGGAGAACCGGTAGCGGAAATTTTGAGTAGTTTGGAGAACCAGAAAATACCACCTCTGGCTGGCCCCAGAGTGGGGTGGGAAGGGAGGTTTTGCAGTATCCTTCCCCTGCCATGCCCACCAAGCCACGCCCACAGAACCGGTAGTAAAAAAAATTTGGATTTCACCACTGGGCTCTTGGTGACTGTATGGGCTGGCAAGAGATCCAGGAGTGAAATGAAGAAGCTGGATGTGAAGAGAGAGGGAGAGGGAGAGAGAAAGAGCTGTGAGTGACCAGGGAGGAGAAGGAAAAAGAGAGTGTTGGACCAGGAGTCCCTGGATAAAATATGGGGTGGGCCTGGGCCCATATAGATAGAGTGTCTTGCCCCTCATCTCTCTGGCCTTGCTACTAGTGATGAGGAGAGAGCGACTAACACGAATCAGCAGCAGGTCTGATCGGAGTGTGGTTAGCAGGTGGAGAAAATAAAATTCTTTCCCCTGTTTCTCTTTTCTCCACTTTGAATACCACCCCCATTGATCTAATTTGGTTGCTTTCTAGAAAGACCCACTGCCAAGATCACATGCTACTGGCTTTGTGCAAAATGCACAGGTTCAGAGCCCCAGGTGCTCAGCAGGAACTGAACAGAGGTCCATGTTTGGCTGCTCTGCCACCTGTGCCATACAGCCCGAATTATATGTTTCGTTTAACTAAGATTGTGCTGAAAGCACAATCATCATTCGTGTCTAAATCTACAAAATGTAGATCGGCAATGCTCCTTTCCTCTCCCATTTTTTCATTATCTCTTTCTCTGTTTCTCTCTGAGTTGTTCATCTCCTGCACTTGTCCAAAGAATTTGGTCTCTGGCACATAATTTGGATTCCTAAGAACTCTAGCATTTTTTTTTTAAAAAAGAGGAAGGTCATAGCCTTCATAGTTGTAAAGATGCATTTAAAATTATATGTGAGGTTTGCTTCATCTGTGCATTCTCCTCTGTGTTGCCCTGTACTTTTTTGACAGCTTTCAACATCACAAATTTTGCTGCATAGAAGAATCTATTGGGAGAAACCATGCAAACTCTTGATTGTGGGTGTCTGTTTTCTAGTACATATGCACCGTGACCATACCCATATTATTTCCCTATACTTCTCATGATCCTGGACATGCTCCATACTTTGGCAAATATGGAGCAAAGATATCCCCAAAATCACCTAGCACAATCTTATCCCTTTCTGAAACTTATTTGGAAAGAATGCATAAAGAAAACACTTTTGTAGCAAAGGTGTGAGGCTTTTTCACCCTACATAGGAAATATGTATAAATGATTTGATTTTGCCTCTCTTGCTATCACTACATGAATTTGAGGTGCAGCATTCTGTCACCTCCCTGGCAATCTCTTTGCAGAAGCCCAAATACTTTTGCTTGTAAAAAATCAGGCTTGAAAACTTCAGCAGGACTGAACCCCCTCCTGTGGTGCCAAAGTTTAATTTTTAAAGAGCAACAGAGGGGAACTTGGGATTCTTGCTTGGCAGTGAAGTTATGGGTACATTGAATGCCTGGGGAACGAAGGCTAGGAGGGCAGAAGGTAACGTAGGGAGGGGACTTTTGCCTTTCTCCTCCCAGAGTTACAAAAAACCCTTGGCCAAGAACAATCTCTGTCCCCTGTATATATTTCCCCCCCTGTTTCTTTTTGTATATTACCAGATCAGGCATACACAATATTCAATTTATGCGGGGACTTCCCCGTAGGCTTTCTTGTTCCCCTCACTCCTGATGAAAGTGCGTTGCTCATAGATGCCTTTGCCAGTAATGCAAACCAGGTGCTTTCCCTTGTGTGAATTTAACAACCTCCAACTTGTACAGCTGGCTCTGAATACTGTGTATCCTGATGCGATGCTGTTGGTTGGGGTGGTCCAGAGGGATCAAGCTGTTTGATTAATGCACAGGGCTTGCCATTTGGCCTGTGTTTTGTTTAGCACCTTGCACAACCGGAGCAGTGTACCTTTCCAATATTAGATGGGCAGCTAATGAGTTTGATTTGCCAACCTTGTGCTACCCTTTGAGAAAGGGACACGTTCATCCTTCTAACCGACCCCTTTGGATTCCTGGCTCTGGGACATCTCCAAATAAGCTGCAGTGCTAAACGTACAAAAAGCCGATGGTTTCACATTGCTAAAGGGAAGAAAAGAAGACTGGCATCTTTCACAAACACGAGTATTTGCTTGAGGGGTATGGGAGCTGCTTTCCTTAGATGATCTTGCAAGGTGCGAGCGGATCAAGTCAAAGGAAGGTAGCCAAAGCTAATATCACGGGGTGTTTCTCCATCCAATCAGAATTGATCCTGTTTTGCCAGAGTGAATGATGAGTTGGAGTAATCATTGGTTTCTGTAGCACGGCCAGGATGCTCAGAATACACGTATCTCTGTGTGTAACCTGTGTTAATTTCAGGATCTTTTGTGAGATCTTTTTAACGATGTCATAAATGCAAGCTGGTTTTATTAGGCTAGAGGCACAGCTGATTTAATGTGCTTTATGCCAGTTGATGAGGCAGCACAAAAATATCCTGGAATAAGTTGAATTGCCCCAATATGGAGCCTGCCTTTATAATGAGAGCACTGCCTTTATAATGAGATTGTTGATTGGTGCTGACCTGATAGCTTACCCTGGATCAGATGAAGGTGCCGCGATTTGTGGATTTCTTGTCATAGAAGAAGCATCTACCAATTGCTCTCCACCCACTGGTGTGAGGCTGTGAGAAGAGTAGAATTTTGATAGCTAGGCAGACCCAAGAGTTTAGTTATCTGTCAGAATCTGATATGCAGAGTGGATAGGGGCTTTCTATCCTTTACACCACGGGTGTCAAACTCGCCGCATCACATTGCCGTCTTGTGGTGTTTTTCCCATTCAAGGAGCTGGGGTGGGCGTGGCCTGCGTGTGACGCATCTGGCCCGCGAGCTGCCAGTTTGACACCCCTGCATTACACAGAAGAGGGGATTGACTTATTCTCCAAAGCGCCAAAGGGTAGGACAAGAAGTAATGAGTGTAAGCTTGTTAAAGAGAGATCCAACCTAGAAGTAAGGAGAAGTAAGCATAATTAATTAATGGAATAATTTGCCTCCTGGAGTTGTGAGTGCTCCATCACTGGAGGTTTTCGAAAACAGACTGGACAACCATTTGACCAAGTATTTTTCTCTCTGTGTGTCTTGCTGTTGTCTCACTTTCTCATCTGTTTCATTTGTACATCTATCTCCCTAAATTCTCATTCTCATTCTCATTATTCTCATTCTCTCTCCTCTCCTCTCCTCTCCTCTCCTCTCCTCTCCCCCCCCCCTCCTCCCCCCCTCCCTGCCCTGCCCCTCCCCAAAAACCTTTCCNCCTCTCCTCTCCTCTCCTCTCCTCTCCTCTCCTCTCCTCTCCTCTCCTCTCCTCTCCTCTCCTCTCCTCTCCTCTCCTCTCCTCTCCTCTCCTCTCCTCTCCTCTCCTCTCCTCTCCTCTCCTCTCCTCTCCTGTCTTTAGTGCATCCTCTCTTACTCTCACTGTGTCCTATGTTCTTTTGTTCTACTTTTTTTACTCTATCCCTTCCTTATTTTTTTTATTCATTCACCTATCTCTTATGCTTCCTCTCACTCTGATGCTCATGCTGTTACTCATGATTTTGCTGTCTGTCTCACTTCGATGGGGAGCTGTTGACCAGCACTGGACAGGGGAACTCTAACCTCCAACTGGTGTGGTCCACTGCATGAACCATCGGCCATTTGTGACCTTTTTTTACACCTGTTTAAACTCATGTTGATAAGGAGCCTGTGTAATGCGTGGTTGGTGGTTTATGAAGCTCGAATGAGGCTTTATGTGGATAAATGCCTGGTGCTTGATCACTCCAAAACAACCATGGAGGGAAGTCACACTTTCAGTCTTGTGGAGGAGAGGCAGAGTTGGAGAAGATGGAGATTTTTACATTAGATCAGATAAAAAATGAAGCTGGACAGACTTGGCTATGTGACAGGTATGAGAGGAAAGATTCTTCATGTAGATGTTCCTTTCAAACTGATATTAAGGAGCTGGCTAGAACAAATGGAGTTTGAGTACAGTTCATCCCAAGGCAAACTATTAAGCAAGATTTTAAGAAATGAACCCTTGCCCTTACAACAGTCCATGTACTGTCAGTATCACGAATACACACATGCGTATTTCAGCATCAGAAATCTTCCAAAAATGCCTTTGAAATGACCACCCTGTCTTAGCCTATAAGTCTGAATCAAATCTCAGCCCTACCATTAATGGAAAATGTTGCTTTTTTTTATGTATGTGTGGATTGGGTTAGCTAAATTGGATTTCTCTGTGGACAAATGGTTAAGAATGTTCAGTCTGTGTTTTGAGTTTGTAACACAGGAATAAAAATGTCCAGACCGCAGACGATGGGTGTGCCACACATTCAGTGATGCCATTTAGGCAGTTCCCAGGATATGATAAAAAATTGGCAGCATTGAGGCAGGTTTGGAAATCACAATCAGTTAATGAATATCTCAGCTAACACTGTTTAAGGTTCAGCAAGGAATGTGTTTGCTCATAAATGTACTAACTGTCAAAGACAAAAGTAAGTTGCAGGAGAACATTGCATCGAGCTCACATATTTTAACCTGCCAAGAATTGAGAAATAGTTCAGTTCTTCATGGATATCTATTGAATCCTTTATGCCTTCTGTACCTTTTGCGTTCAAGAAATGATACTTGAGACTCTGGGATGGCTACATGGGAAAGCTCCCACACTTGTATTTTCTTCTGGAAATTCTGGGGGCGGGAAGCCCCACAGACCAAGCCACTTGGTCAGTTCCCATCCCACTACTTTCTGGTTGGTGAGGTTGTTGGTTCCAAACATGGATACTTAATCCATGTAACATGGCTTCTTTTCTTGTAATGTGTAGTGTTTTACTCCGTTGTTCCACACAATCCAAATGCTTTCCTCCCAGGTAGCACTTCTGTGAAACTCATCATGTTATGATGAAGAACAATTCTTTAAAGCAGCCTGCCCCCCACCATCCAACCAGCATACTGATTACAACTGCAAGAACCTTATGCAGTGTAGCCATGTGTGGATTGGAGATCCCTTTTGTAGGGATCTATTGGATGTTATACATAATGCATCCTCTTTTAAAAAAAATGGGGGAAAAATCGGTCTTAAAAGAACCTGATGGAATGGAAAGGTGCTCAAAGGTTGATCCAGGTCATCCCTTCCTAAAGCTCTGTACAACAGATGTGTTGGAACACTCCTCTAATTATCTCTAGTCAATATGATTGCAGAAGGTTGAGGGACAGTTTGATGAAATCTAGGACCATGTGTATTTTATTGGGGGATAGAGAGTGTTCATAGATTGATTTTCTTTCATCTATGGGCCATCTGTAGCAGAGGTGGGTTCCTCCCGGTTTGGACTGGATCGCCCGAACCGGTAGTGACCCGCTGGTGACTTCACGATGATGTCACAGATCCGGTTCGGTTGGTGCCGGTCCGTGGGCACTGCCATCTTTTTAAATTTTTTTTAAAAAAAAATTTGATTTTTAAATTTTTTTTATTTCTTCTGTACATGCGCAGAAGCCAAGTTTCCGGCACTGTGCATGCGTCGCCATCTTGTTTTCGGCTTTTTAATTTTTTTTAATGTTTTTTTAAAAAATTGCACTGCGCATGCACGCGCGTGTGAGGCGCGCACACGCCCATGAGGCGTGGCCACGCGGCGCGGGAGGAAATGAACCGGCAGCGAGGTAAGTTAGAACCCACCCCTGCTCCGTAGCCTAAAAGTGACCTTAGAGTTTAGTAACTAGCATATTTACCCATTAAGCGGTCTCTCTATTAAGGGCCCCGGATGCTACTTGCACCCCTTTCCCACTGGATCATCCAGCCATAATTAAGAAAGAAAACAAGGCTATATGTTAAATATCCCACTGTTTCTCTTTGTTATGGCTATAGAAGGACAATTCAATAGTGAGGCCATGCAGTATGGGGGTAAAAAAAAATCAGACAAAAGCAACTAAGTTACAAGGTCCACAACTCATGTAATTAGGAAACTGGCTGTTCATAATCATAAGCAATGGGTGGAAACTAATCAAGGAGAGAAGCAACAACCCTGTTTCCCCCAAAATAAGACATCCCCTGATAATAAGCCCAATCGGGCTTTTGAGTGCATGGCAATAAGGCCAAGCACTTATTTCAGGGTTCAAAAAAATATAAGACAGGGTCTTATTTTCAGGGAAACATGGTAGAACTAAGGATACATTTTCTGACAGTTAGAACAATTAATCAAGGGAACAACTTGCCTCCAGAAGTTGTGAATGCTCCAACACTGGAAGTCTTTAAGAAGAGATTGGATAACCCTTTGTCTGAAATGGTATAGGACCGTGATGGTGAACCTATGGCATGCGTGCCAGAGGTGGCACACAGAGCCCTCTCTGTGGGCATGCGCGCCATCGCCAGATGCTCTTCTGGGTTCCGGCATGCGCACGCGCACCGGCCAGCTGGTCTTTGCACGCCAGAGCGCCGGAACCCAGAAGAGAGCAGCTGGCCAGTGCGCATGCGCATGCGCACCAGACCAGCTGTCCGGTGTGCATGCGCACAACGGAACCCGGAAGAGCTGCTGGCCGCTGTGCACATGTACACCGGCCAGCTGCTCTCTTCCGGGTTCTGGCGCTCCGGCGCATGCACGTGCATGCTCCAGTTTTGGCACTCAGTGCCGAAAAGGTTATCCGTCACTGGTATAGGGTTTCCTGCCTAAGCAGGGTTGGACTAGAAGACCTCCAAGGTCCCTTCCAACTAAACCTATTCTATTCTATTCTATTCTATTCTATTCTATTCTATTCTATTCTATTCTATTCTATTCCATTCCATTCCATTCCATTCCATTCCATTCCATTCCATTCCATTCCATTCCCATTCCATTCCATTCCATTCCCATTCCCATTCCCATTCCCATTCCATTCCATTCATCATTTAGCCTGATCTACTTTCTAAGGCTGTTGTTTCCTTGAATCCCTGGAGATAACATGGAACAGCATATACTGAATAATAGCCAACATTACTACATCCCCCACAGGGTATCCCCTTATGCAAGGTTAATTCTCCAACCAATCATATGAATCAGTCATGATGGAAAACTGAACCAGTTTGGCATTGGAATATTCCCTCTGTCCCTTGTTTGAAGAATTAGGTCCCATTCTTCTGTCTGTTATTTTGGAAAACCCCTTCCCCTGACCTCTCTATGCCAACCGTTTAGTTTTATTTGGGCTCGTGGACATTGTAAGCACATTGTAAGCACATGAATGACCACTGGCTTTTTTCAAGGATAAGACCCCCTTGTCTAAAAATGAGAAGTGTAGCCAGGGCCAGATAAGTGAAAGGCATCCTCAGATTTATTGTCTAAGTATGTGGAATGGAGAAATTACACTTACGTGGTGGAAATAACATCATACAGTACATGTGTTTGGAGCCAGGGAAGCAATATTGTTACTTAATAATTTTTTCCGCTTAAGAACTTTGCACCATTAGTTCATTTCTTCATCCCTTGGACTGTGTCTTACCATTTGTCACTATAAGGTGGATCCAGCATTGTCCAAATGTTGTAAACCCGTATTTGAACTTCATAGGGATTGGCCTGGCCTTGAGGTTTCTGACTTGATGCAGTCTGGATTCTGCTGGCTTTGCTAGGTGAAAACATGGGGCAACAAGATTGTACTTCTGGTTACCTCCACTGATGATGCAAAGCAGCCAATGTGTCTATTTCCATATAGTATATAAAACGATGGAGCCAATTGTGCAAGCTGTTTGGCACAGCACTTTGCAGAATAAGTTCTCTAATTCTTCATGTGATACGCTGGGGCAGTGAATCCCAAATTTCTCTAAACATTAGTGAGCTGACAACATCTAGCACGCCCTGTTAGCAAGTGGTTAGATAACAGGAATTGCACTGCACTGAGATCTGGAAAACCATCAGGTCTCCATCCCTGATACAGCCCCCAAGCAAGTGATTAAAAAGTGATCCAGCTGTACTTTTGGAAATAAGTTGCAGGGAAGTTATCACAACTTGAAGCATGATTGTGAAAATTTTCTTGCTCTTTACGTTTGCAAATCACATCCATCCACAAAAGGGTAGAAATCTACCTCATTCATGAAGACAGAGAATGGGCAAATTCGTGTAATCAGGTACTGGAAAAGAGGTATTTCCTATATGAGGGCATGTTTAAACATGTTGTGACAAGTGTTGGGTTTGTGGGCAGATAACCACTTTCCACGTTGTGTTTCAAGTATGAAAGCCATTTGTGATCATGAGTAGCTCACAGAATTTCTTGCCTTCGTGGTTAATAAGAAAAATTGCTATAAGGATTTTTTTTTTAAATAGTAAGCTGAGAGGATGGCCTATGTACCTTTGATCTTCATATATTCTGTTCTATGTTCTCTTCTGTTCCTCATATATACTGAAGAACAGAATATGGTTCTTCATAATTGATGTTTCTGTATCCTGGGATCCATCCCTGAATCAAAAGAAAATTAAAATGTAAGTCAATAAATATACATTCTAGTCCTATGCTAAAACTTAATTCTGAACTTTTCTCTTTTGTCATGAAGCCTTTAATTTTGTCTAGCGTGTTCTGATTAGGCATGGTGGTTCAACACATCTCTATTGTTGAAGGTACAATCTAGGTCAGGGGTGTCAAACTCAAGGCCCGCAGGCCGGATCCAGCCTGCGGGGTGCTTAGATCTGGCCCGCGGGACCACCCTGGAAACAGCAAAGGACCAGCCCGTGGTGCCTCTGCCAGCGAAAACGGAGCTCAGGGGGGCTGTGCGCAGCCCCGCCGGGCCCTGTTTTAGGCCACGACGGCCTCCTGCAACGGAGCTCTGTTTTCGCTGGCAGAGACAAAAAAAAACAAAACAAAAACAAAAAATAAAGAAAGAAAAAAAAAGAAAGGGGAAAGAAGGAAGGAAGGAAGGAAGGAAGGAAGGAAGGAAGGAAGGAAGGAAGGAAGGAGATTATAAAGAGAGTGAGTGAGGGTCTCAGGGAAGTCCTGCCTTAGCACTTGGCCACCACAGGTGCCCCCAACACGAGTGACGTCGAGCTGGCCACGCCCACCCTGGCCACGCACCCTGACCATGCCCCCTGGCCACGCCCCCACCCCCAAGATCAAACACAACCCTGATGCGGCCCTCAATGAAATCGAGTTTGACACCCCTGATCTAGGTCCTCAATTGATCACTCACTCCCCCCTCCAAAAGACTGCAGCTTCTCCTAGGCAGGTAGCCTGAATTTATGGGAGCGTTTTATCAGAAGCAATTCCTAATAGACACCTGGCTCTAGAACTTGGGAGGCTTGGCCTTCCATTAGGCAGCATCTATGGATGCTTCATGTACTAAAGAGGCTGGTACAATGTCAACAATGCCATGTGGCCTGCTCTGTGCCCTTTAATCGTTAAAAGACTCCAACATTTTTGTTATCTAACTTGCAATTTTCTTACAAAGATAGGGGCTTTATTTTTTCTGGACTTCTAGTCTTAACACCGCCCATGTTATGATTTGCACTCTACTCTGTGATTTGCTTAAAAACTGTTATGGGTACATCTAGAAAGATATTATTTGACCCCTTTAAGTTCTTGGCAGGATTGGCTCTCTTTTTAGTGGAAATTCAGTTGTTTTTCCTCATTGAAGGCATATTTGGAAAACCTTGGGATGGAAGTTTAAACTTAATCCTTATTCTCAGGATCCCCATTCTCATGACACATGACACTTTTTGGATAATACTCAATTGAAAATTGCAAGAAAATCTTTTTTTTTCTGGAGTCCTTGGGCAAAAAGTGGTATTAATTCTTTAGGTTTGCTCATTGTAAACGAATTTTTTAAATCATCTGCTGTTTTGCCAGAACAATTTAAACAATGGCATTATATTAAATTAACAGTCCTCTCAGCTGTACAATTTCAACCTGATGCATTGGCAGTATCTGAATCCCTAAATATTATTATTGAAAGGAGTTTTGGGAGATTCTAAATTTACAATTCATGTTTATATACAATTAAAGAATAATAAATCAGATATTGGTAATCTGCAAGAATTTGGGAACAGAATGTCCCATGTTAACAAATCAATGGAAGTGGGTTTTAAAGAATGTTAAATATGTTTCCTACGATATTAGAGTATGCAAAATTCTACAAAAGTTTCCCTTTTAAAAAAATATTTATTGGACTCCTCAGAGGATGTTCAGAAAAAGGTTCATTGTCAAACCTCATTATGCTCTAAGTCAGAGGTCTTCAAACGTGGCAACTTTAAGACTTGTGGACTTCAACTCCCAGAATTCTCCAGCCAGCTGGCTGGAGAATTCTGGGAGTTGAAGTCCACAAGTCTTAAAGTTGCCACGTTTGAAGACCTCTCCTCTAAGTGAAGGGGATTTTGACATAGGACTGGAGAATGTTCTGCAGTTTTCCTGTTTTGATTATCAGGAATTTAATAGCCGTAAGTTTGTAAATATGATATGGCAGATGGAAATAAGTGGTTTAGAGATGTGAACTTGGTGTTGAACTATACAATAACAATTTGAAATGTATCAATTTATAACAAGTTTATTGTGCTTGGAGTATATCAAAATAGGTTGTTTTGTTATGATGGAAATATATTGTTATTCCAGTTTTAAAATGTTGGCCTGAAGATATGTGTTCACCCTCTATCTGTGTGTGGACAATATCATTTAATTTGATTAAAGTTTAATCAGCTATTTAAAAATGGTGCTGTTTTCTTTCTTTAATATATTGCATAATGTAGTACATGTATTTTTCTCCCCTTTATTTTTCGTATTGTTGCATTGTGTTCGTCTTCTTTTTTATACATAAGCAACACAAGTCATTAAGCAACAATAATAACCCATCCCTGTGCTTCTGTAGACTCTGTAGGGGGAACATCCGATTACATTTTCTTTGAAAGAAGGGGTTCAGGCAGGGATGGGTTCCACTTACCTTCCCTACCGGTTCGCATCGCGATGGAAGTGCGCATTTTGCACACTTCCGTCACGTCAGGGAAATGACCATCTGCACATGCGCAGAAGCCTCTGTGCATGCGCAGAGGGTTCTTTGCCAGCTGCGGCGACCAGAGAACCGGTTCGGGGGCGTGGACAGCCGGCCATAGCTGCCGGTTTGGCGAGCGGGTGCAAATTTCCGTCACCGGTACAGAAGAAACGGTCCGAACCGGCAGCAACCCACCACTGGGTTCAGGGCATGCTGAAGGACTGAATAAACAGTGCCACTTTTCCAGTCCAGTTTATTCTTGCATGCTTTCCAGTTTTTTTTTTTTTTTTTTTAAAAGAGACATGCAGAGAGAGAGAGAGAGAAATATTAACTCAGGAATAAATAGGTACTTTGTATATTAGGGAGAATTTCAGATAGAATTTTGGAGCAGACTTGGAGTTCCTAACATTAGACTATTCACATTCTGTCTGGTCACTGTGTGAAGTTACACAATTAACTCTTTGCAGGTTTTTTTTAAAAACAGGACTCCCTGGGACACACTCGGTCTTACACAGACACACATGCACGCACAATTGCACCACTAACCTTGTAAATCCTGAAATGACCTTAAGAAAATAATGTGGGTATTTAATCCTCCTTCGTGATTTCTGTCTGTGAATTTTTTGAAGGTTGCCAGTCTTTTTTTTTTTTTTGCTTTAGGTCAATTTGATGCTGCTGAAGCATTGCAACATTGACTTGCTGCTCTCCTTGTATAGGGTAAAAGTTTGGTTAGTAGTTTCCACTCATTGCAACCAAAAAATGTGTCTTCAAATTTATCTTGCTTGGGAACCTTTCTGTTTTTAAGAGATGGTCTCATGAAAGAAGCAGCAACTGATATGAACTCTTTTTCTTTAGCAGTAAGTCAGTGAAAACACTCTGTGTTGCCAAAACAGTGTTGCTTTCTCCAGTTTTAAAGTTTTATTATAAGGTAAAAATATAGAAGACTTTCTTCAGTGCAATAGATCAACAGCCCCCAACGTTTTGGGCACCAGGGACCGGTTCCACGGAGAGAGGTTTTTCCGCGGACCGGAGGGGACGTGGTTTCGCATGCTGCCTGTGAATGGGGCTTTGCTTGCTTGCGTGGCCCACTTGCTGGCATGCCGCGGCCTGGTGCCGGTCCATGGTCCAGGGGGTTGGGGACCCCTGCAATAGATTACAAAAATACAACATCAACCTTTTGCTTTACATTTCACAATATTTCAAGCCATTTCTTTAATTACAAAATCATTCTAATCTTCAAAATCTAAAATCAAAGTTTTATTTTTTTCCAGTTTTGAGCAAAAGTCCAGAAACAATTTCCAAGTAGAGATAAAACTAGATAAATTCTTTTCTTTAATTAAAACAGTCCATTTTGCCATCTTCATTAACAATATCACCTGTTGCCTTCTCACTCTTACAAATGCCCTCAAACTATAGTTATTTAACAAATATATATTTTTAAAAGCTATCAGGTAGTACATGGCCTAAAATTTAAATTTAATTCAAGCAAATCTATCACAGTTTTTTTGAGCTGAACATGTCCAGCCATCCCATGATAGGGTGTGTTGATAAATATAACTGTTAAAATGAGAGAAATCCTATGAAACTATCCATTTTGTTTTTCTCTATCAGTTTTACTATGTCTCAGTATATCTTTATGAGTTTGATTCAACTAATTTGCATTGTAATTTGCTTTTTTTAAGAAAATACACAAAAACATATATTTATGTTCATTTCTCCATTCATAAGCTGTTTCCAAATACATACCGGTACATTTTGGAAAGAATTTCCAATAATATTTTGCAAAGTATTATGAATGTTTAGTTTTTCTGTGAATTTAACATTTACATTCAAATAGAACAAAATGTTTTGTTCCTATTATACTGTACATTAACTAACAACTGTGTTATTTTTTTTAAAAAATATCCCACTTTCTGGCTTTTAGCACTTTTCCCCTGGTTCAGTAGTTCTTAGTGTAAGCCAAAGCAAATGTTTGCTTAATTTCTTATTGCTTTTTATAAAAAGTTCCTAAAGCCAATTGCTTTTTATGGTCAAACACGAGATACATATGCATCTTTTCCTAGTTCTGGCAACACCATGGGATTGTTCTCTTTCTGATCTCAAAATTCTAGAATCTAGTGCTATGTTATACAGTATGCTGAATGTCAACACACACACACACATGTGGGGAAACTAAATGCCCAAATAAATAACCTGATTGCACTCTTCTGATGAAAGGGAAAGTGCTTCTGAAACTTGAAATGCTATGACAAATTCTGTTGGACTGATGAAGTGTTAGGCTCAATGGCGCTTGGGTATTCACCTGACTTGTTCTGTTGTATTTTCAAGAAATGTGGGAAATCAAGTTTACCAGGCAAATATTGGAAAGTGACCCACAGTGTGTGGCCTTCCCCTCCAATTTGACACCGTAATCTCAGCTGGCCATTGTGACATGAATTACTGGTTTCTGCTATGTCTCCTTTGACCTGTTCCATGCTGTGTCATGAATTACAGCACCTAACCTTAATCTGACATCCTCCAGAGTTGTCTTTTCTGAATAACTAGCCAGTATGGCCAACTCTCCAGTCCTCTTTGACTGTGCCACAAAATAGCAATCCATAAAAAAAAAAATCACAAAATTTCAGGCACTACAGTTTTCTAATAGGCAGACACATCCAAAGATAAATAAGCAACATTCCAACTATCTGTAAAATGGATTGTGATAGGTGAAAGGCAGATATTTGCTTTGTGTTCCATTCTTTAATTCTATTTTTTGGAACCACAACTATGCCTGCCTCTCTTCTTCTGCAACTCTGATAGGATTATGGTGGGGTACAAATGTAATAAATAAACTCAATACATGCCTGTACTATGATATTACAGCCTTATGTATTTACTTGGGGTATAAGCATGTTGTGATGTTATTAGAAGAAGACAAAGCGACATCAAGTATTTTTCTTTTTGAAAATTTTCATTCAGCCAAAATTTTGCAAATAATCAATTCTTTGAGAAACCATGATACATTTTGAAAGAAAATAAGTTTAGTAAATGGACGGCTGGAATTAAAATCTAAGACTGAATCCATTTAAATCATCTGAAACAAAGATATTATATAATATATTCATTACCTATAGCTGGCTGAGAAGGGCATAAAAATGGGAAAGGCAACCATAGTTGGCCTCTTAATTAAAGCCATTTATTATGGCTGTTTTATTTTATTTCTAATGGCTCTAATAACCTTAGTAACTTAACAACTGCAGTGATTCACTTAATAACTGTGGCAAGAAAGTTCGTAAAATGGGGCAAAACTCACTTAACAACTGTCTGTCTTGGCAACAGAAATTTTAGGCTTAATTGTGGTCATAAGTTGAGGAATACTAATACTAATAATATGCTTGATAGCTTCCCATATTCTCAAAGCTTATGCTCTATTAACTATGAGAATCACACAGATTGTTTTGTGAATAGGCATTTCTCCTGCAAAAATAGTTATGATGGTGGATGGGAAAAGAAGTTTGTTCATAAACCTGCCCTTGTTTTTTGTATTTTTTTTATTACATATTTCCATAGCTGTTCACAGCTGTTGTTTGATGCTTTACAATTAAGCCTATTGTATACAACTAACTGAACTTTCCAGGATGGATCAAGTTTCAAAGTTTGTGTAGTAACACAATCCTGCTGTGGCTTGAATAGCATTCTGTTACAGAGTGTATCAAGAGAATATGTGGAAGGAGCCTTTGTAAAAGGTATTTTGATGGGCTCAAAGTTTTAAAAGAAGTCAGTTAAAAAAAAGAGAGATGAAAAAAGAACCCATGGATCAATATTCTGAAATGACTTCTACAGAAATGCAGGATTTTTCTTTTAATATGTAGAAAGTATTAATAGTCAAAAGTACAAGACGGAGCATATTCCTGGTGTTGTTTAATTCACAGTATACTTAGTTCAAATGTGATAAAATAAAGCAAAGGTTAGAATAATTGTTTTGAATGTCATTCCAATTCAGACAGCTTCTCTCCATCCTCCAAAGGTGCCCTTGTATTTCTGTCCCATCTCATATTTCTAAATTCTGGCAGCTGAAGGGAGGTTTGTCCCAACAGTCAGCTTCTTCTTCCTGTTCAATTTCAGTTTCATCTCCTAAGTGCTTTTTACTTAGATTGCATTAACAAAGACTTTTCAAGGGAACGTCATTGAATTTCACTTACCCAAAAGCACTCCAATCAATGATGTAGCAGAGCAACTCAAATTAGATTCCAAATTGGCTCCAAAGAGAAACAATCAACAGTGATGAGAAGTTTTCAAGTAGGGTGATACTGCATATCAGAATTCCAAACAATTGGTAAGGGGATGGTGTTACTGCCAAAGACTAATTGATTCAGGAAAATGGAGTCCAGTTATTCTACTATGTTGTCAGATACAATACTCCTTGAAATGTTCTCAAAGTTTACAATCAACTGGATCCTCATCTAATGTGCATTAGACTGCTGTTATTGATGCTTACTGGAAGGATTTTTCAGAGCGCAGTGATGAAAATTTGGATATTGTATATGTTATAGTTATGTTTAGATATTATAAATATAAATGTAACTGTCCAAGACAAAACATGATGAAAAGTGTGATGAGAATGTTGAAGATTGATAACCCCGCAAAGGTAGTTGGTGCAGTTGACGTGATGTTAGCTATGTAGTTTGTTTAATGTGCATATGAATATAAAGTTCATGAATAATTATTACAAGAATGCCATTATGATTCTCTTATAAAAAGGAAAAGGTAACAAAAAAATAATGTATAAACATGGGGATTTGCTTGTTAAGAATCCCTGGGAAAGCATTGCAGAATCTGACAGAAAACATATGAGATGTAACAATGAGTAAATATTTGAGAGCAAGGTATAGATTTTTGCTCTACAGCAGTTCACTGAGAAACATATGAATGGGCAAAGAGAAGTTTATTGTTATTTAGAGAATGTATATCCGAAAGCGAATAAGCTTCTATTATGGAATGCATTAGATAAATATGGGGTTGAGGGTTCGTGCTGAATTTGGTATGTGATGGAAATAACGAATATATTAGAATGAAATGAATATTTAGTAAATGGTTGTTTAATGTATTTATCAATAAATGTGTAAGGAATGCTCCTAGTGTTAGAAGTATATTGATTAATGCATTTTTATATGCAGATGATACCTTGTTGTTGATTGAGAATCAAATTATTTGCAGGGAATGTTAGGTAACTTATATCATACAGTGAAGTGTATGGATCAAAAAATTAATATATTGAAGACCAAGTTATTTCAGTTTGACAGGAAAACAGAATGAACAATTGCACATTTTACATAATTGCCCCCAAATTAAAGCAAGTAAGTGAATTAGTGTACAGTGGCAGAATGGTTACTAAACAAAATGAATGGAGAAATGTCAAGATGAATATATGCTGGTAGAAGGAATGACTATTTGTCCAAAGAAGTGAAAATTATTGTGACAAGAATGTGCTCCTACCTACTTGGCTATATGAAAGTGAGACTTGGGTATATCCAGGGAATAATAAAAGTGAGTTTTATATGGTGGAAATGTCGGGTATTTGAGGAGTGATAAACTAAAAGAAATTGGATTAAGAATGAATGGGTGATGCAGGAATGTTATTTAGCCAGGTTTTTTTTTCCCCCAGGCACCTCTCCACTTGGCTTTTAATAACACATGGTAGGCAGTGTGCTTAAAAACAGGCAATGGCACTGACCATCCAATTGTGCCTAGCGATACAGTTCAGAAGTTCCAGCGATTAAGGAAGGAAGGAAGGAAGGAAAGAAAGAGAGAAGGAAGGAAGGCAGGCAGGCAGGCACATGAAAGTCATGACTAGATGGTGTTGATGACATTCCGAAAAAGAGCTGAGAAGTTTAAAGACAAAAGGAAATTGGTGAGGCAGGTGAAAACAAGGATGGTCTGCAATGAAAAGAAATGTATGGAAATAGATTAGTGCACTGTGTTGATGTAAACTAGATTTTTGGTTGCCTGTCTTTAATTCTTGCCGTTCACTACTTCTCATTCTTTGCCAGCACTTTGCATAACAATGACTACCTTAAAAAGAAATAGTAAGATGCATGTATAAGTATTGAATGAGGGCCTTGGATGCTGATGGAGGCCTTTTCTAACTGGATCGTTTTAACTGAAGATACTCAAGTCTGAAGCAGTTATTTTGCAAGGGAAGCATGCTACATTTTAATGATCCCTTCATTAAACTTCATCCTTTCTTTGGAACTGAATGTAGCATTCAATGTTACAGTATTTGCCCTTTCGTAGGAGCAAAGGCATGATGTGAAAACCTCACTTCTCACATCACCTAATTCTGAAAAGATCACAAAATCTAACTCTGTTGCTTGACTTTCCTGCACCAATCATATGTTGGCTGTCTGTGCCACATGTGCAGTTAAATTATAGAAGGTGATATACATGATTTGAGGTAGATCTGCAAGAGGTTTCTTTTTTAGATTTAGTGGTTTTTTTGTATTGCAAAAAATTGTGTTCTTGTGTCATTACCATTTTCCAAGAAGATGTTCTATGCTCACAAAGGTCCTATTTCTTGTTTCTTGTTATTTCATTTCTCTGTCTCTCACAGTCTGAAGTTTTCATTGGTTGGGTTCTGAAACTTCTGGTTCCCCAGGAAATCTGGCAGATTGAATTCTGTGATTTAATGGTACCATCTAAGATGCATGATTGCTGTGTCTGAGTATTGTCAAATAACTTCACCTGTGTTGGTTGTGTTCACCTGATTATAAGAACCACTGCCCCCCTCCCCCCGCCCGAGATTTTATTCAATCTGAGCAAATTGCTTAGACTCTGTTTCTTTTATCCCATTTTTGCTTCTTGTCTTCACTCTTAACCACTGCTGGCTTGTGCCTAACCTATACCTGTGACTAATATGGTGCTGAAATCTCTACTCTAATTCCCCATTATTTTCCTCCTCTGCAAAAGAAGGTTCTGTTTTTATTACCTCATTCTCAGGGTAGAATGAACTTGCGGTTGGTTACCGAAGGCAAACTGCTATTTTCTGTTCTTCATTTGCCTGCCAAGCTGCAGATTCCCAGGATGCCCTGGCTTCCTGGTGTGAAAAAACACCGTAGAGGTGTTTCCTCGTGAGACCGTCCATCTGGATTTAACTGAAGTGTGGGAAATCGCTAAAGCTGCAGATCATTGGGGAAAAAATACCATACAATGGGAAAAAACCCCCCACCTTCTCTTTCATGATCTCATAACTATATTGTGCAAAAATTTCACACCTTCCCGCCTCCTCCCAGAATTTCAGCTATTTTTTCCCCATCACACTAAATAAAACAATACTAATCTGATCTTTCATTGTCAGGTGCTTGGCCTTTTTCCTGCTTCTGGCTCTGCATTCTCCTCTGCGCTTCAACTCTTACGGTTTTGTCTTCTGCAAAAATCAACTGTACCTGTTCTGCACCATATTCCTTTCTGTGTTCTAAAAGCCAGAAACAGATACCTGCTGAAGGTTTCATCTCATTCTGTTAACCAAAAGTTAGCATAAGAGTAATTTCCCATGCCACTAGGAAGACATATAGATCAAAAAAACCTATGGTCTATGTCAACTTCCTAACTGTCTAGAAACTTACATGATGGATGGGGGGGGGATCAAGTTAACAGGATGGTAGAGGTGGGAAGATGAAATTGTTACTCAATCCAGTGAGAAACATTCTCGTTTCCTTTGTTTTGTGTGCATGCTTTCAATGAAAATAATGGAAAGTGGCAAGAGTAAGATGAATTGAAGTTCCAATAGCAACCTGATTTCCACATTTTGAGAAATTAATACTCTCAGACCGTGATGACAAAAAGTGACACATACATGTAGTCCTTGACTTACAACAGTTCACTTAGTTTGAAATTACAATGTCACTGAAAAAAGTGATTTATGACCATTTTTCACACTTATGAACATTGCACCACCCCACGTGATCAAAACGCTTGGCAATTGACTCATATTTGTGATGGTCGCAGTGTCCCGTGGGTCATGTGATCCCCTTTTGCTACCAACTGACAAGCAAAGTCAATGGGGAAACCAGATTCACTTAATGACCGTGTCACTAACTTAACAGCTGCAGTGATTTACTTAACAAATGTGACAAATGGGGCAAAAAAAGTCGTAAAATGGGGCAAAACTCACTTAACAAATGTTTCACTTAGCAACATAAATTTCAGGCTAATTGTGGTTGTAAGTTGAGGACTACCTGTATTCATTGTTCCTCTCTGTCAGGTGCAAGAGTGACACACAAACATACGTGTTACTATTTGTATGTATGAGCCTATAGTAGTTAACTTCATTAGAAAAATGTGTCATTGTTAAATAGGATCTCTCTAGCCCATCTCTGATTCGATCAGCAACCTCAACCCCGCAGTTTGCTGATTAAGGTTGCTGCAGTTAAGATTAGAAAAGAAAATGGTAGCAAATAATAATCTGTAATTTTTCAAGACACACCTGAAAAAAAAAAAAAAAAGAACTCAGGAAGCAGCTTTGCAAATTTTCTAATTGACAGAGTGGAAATCTGCCCAAACCATGAAAACAAAATAGTGATTACCCTACTTTCCAGACGATGGAAAGAGACATCTTAGATATTTCATGTTGACGTTGCTGAGATAATTTTATATGTTTGGAAGGTCATAAAGGAAATAATTACTATTAGGTTGGTGCAGTGTCTGGAAGTTAAAAGAAGTGTTTTTGGAGTATTAAAGGGACACATTGCTTTACTTTTTGAAACCAGAAAGAGGCCTAAATGGAGAAATATTTAATTTTTAGAAATGAATCTCCTTTAAAAGCAGTGACAGCTGAACCCTTTTTATATACTTTACATTATTAAATGCTTTGGTAGAATAAGCCAAGCCAAATGGTTTGTGTGAAGGCCACACTCAGATTCCTATTCATTTGTTGAAAGCATTGCTATCCTTTTGCAGCTAATGAAAATAAAATATTCATTATATTCAAGGTTACTTAGGATGGCCATTTTGACCACTTACGCATTCTTAAAAGAAAATGTGACATTAAAAAAGGGGGGACAAATGTGAATAGAGCTTTGCATAGCACTCATGTATGTGTATTTGTTTCTTCTGTGTAATTTTTGCAAGAATACCAAAAAATGTATGAGATTTCAGTGTCCTTCTCAGATCTACCTAGGATTATTGTGGGGAAAAAGGAGAGGAGGAAGTACCGGTATCTTGAGTCTGGAATAAAAGGTGGGATACAAATAAAAGTTTGATTGATTTTAAAAATTGGGGGAGAGGCACTCATGACTTTGCATGCTCTTTCTCTTGCACAATAGCAGGCACATATTTCATCAAAAATGAGCGGTGGATCTTTTCCCAAATTACTTGGAATACATGTAATCATTAGGCTCATCCAGAAATATAGTTCTGTTTGCTTTTGTATGGAGTTGCTCTGTTTTTTTTTTTTTTTGCTGGGCATATAGTAGGTATATAGTGGTCTGGATTTGCTTGATTTTGCAATGGTGATGTCAAAAGGATCAGGAATAAACTTTCTGGGGGCCAAGGGAATGAACTGCTGGATGCCAGCATAAGGCTTGAGTTGGGCTACCTGTAGCTTCCTGGCACTGTCATTCAACACTGTGCTCTTAGCTCCATGGAATGTGTGCTCTTAGCTTTCAGATGGAATGAAAAGGAGCTTCAACCTAGTAACTTCTTCTCCAACAGAGAACTTGATGGGGTTTTGGAGACCAAGTGCATGCCAACCCTTCAAGGTAGTCCAGAGAAGAAACCAAAACCATGACTACTAACACTACCCTTATTTAAGGTTATCATAACAAAATATTGCAAGTCTGAACACATTTCTCCTCTTTCCTGCCTTTACTTTCCAGAACTCCCATTCCTTCTGTGGACTGAGATCAGGGGTGAAATGTGAAATTTTTCCCTACCGGTTCTGTGGGCGTGGCTTATTTTGTGGGTGTGGCTTGGAGTCAGGTGGGTGTGGCTTCAGGTGGGTGTGGTCATGTGGCTGGGTGGGCGTGGTCATGTGGTCATGTGACTGGGTGGGTGCGGTCAATTTAGCAGTCCATTTTGCTAGGGAGCAGGGGGTTGGACTAGATGACCTCTGAAGTCCCTTCTAGCCTTTGCTGTGCTGTCTCAAAGCATCCTCTGAAGCTGTGTCTAGTGCCAGCCAGGTTTGTGGTCCTCCCTCCCTCCCTCCCCCCCCCCCTTTCTTTCTTTTAC